>JAOTOM010004467.1:277500-306806 GCA_034440615.1 Ashinkailepas kermadecensis
GCAACTCTGCATATCTGATCATAAAATGTATCACAATCACCCTACCGCATCCAGCATCGGCCATCTGAGGGCAATATGTGAGATTAACTGCAGACAATTCGCAATTTCGACGAAAAACGGCCTGGCATATTCCCCCGTGTGACGTCATAGCTCAGCTAACTCAAATGACATCCTTAAATATTTAATTCCATTAGGTCGGCAAGCAATGCTCAGGGTCCTCGTGCCGATGAACATTTTCCGTGGTAGCGAAAAAGGCCTAGGGTTGAGTCAACGAACCGCACGGACAACAGTTAACTGTACTGTATCCCTCCGTGGTAGGGAAAAAAGGCTTAGGAGGAGGAGGTTAGCCTTAGGGGGAGGAGGTTAGCCCTAGGGGGAGGAGGTTGCGTCAACCAAGTGCACGGACAACAGTTAACTGTACTGTATCCCTCCGTGGTAGCGAAAGAAGCCTTAGGAGGAGGAGGTTAGCCTTAGGGGGAGGATGTTAGCCCTAGGGGAGGAGGTTGCGTCAACCAAGTGCACGGACAACAGTTAACTGTACTGTAGACAGAGACAGTTTGGACCAACCTACCACAACCACATTCGGCCCGGTTAGATTCTGAATCCATTTTGCGCGCTGATTTCAGAACTGTTTTTGTTTTTGCTCTAGGGTCATTCAAAGTCAAAATGCTTAACTTTTGTCATTCGGCAAAGTATTAACTTGTAATCTATCGAGTAGCAAGAAGGCACATATATTGTGTAATACATAAAAAACATTGGTAAATCATTATCCATATAACTCAGCAGTTGAACTCCTCCTTCTTGCCCCTGTACTTGTTCCTGTTCCTGGCCTCCTGCCTGTTCCACGTGACCATGTCCTGCTGCCAGGCCCCGCTGGCCATGGTGGCCGCCTCAGTGGTCATCTTCACACCCCTCTCCACTGCAGTGGTGGTGCAGGGCAGTCCTGGCTCTGAGTAGGGCTCCTCCAGGAACTGTTCCAGTTCCTGGTCTGTGTGTTGGAACAGGATGGGAGGAGAGGAGGTCGCCTTCTGCAGGTCCACCAGCTCGGACAACTTGGTGGCCGCCAGGTTGATCTCGGGGTTCCTCACTTTCCTAACAGTCTTCCTCTTGCTCCTCTGCTCCTTCTTCCTCAGCTTCTTGACGATGGCCAAAGCCTGCTCCCTCTCCTCCCTCTCCCTGGAGGCCAGCAGGGAGGCCAGCACTACCTCATGTTGGGCGAAGTAGGCGTTGAACTGGAGGTAGGGCTTCAGCATGTCCACCTCCTCCTTGGTGCAGTAGGTGACGACCCTGGTGACGATGGTGAGCAGGTGGCGGGGACCCTCCAGCAGCAGGTTCCTCTGCCTGATCTCCAGGAAGGAGGGCACGTAGACGTGGATGATGAAGGAGGTCATGCGTCTCTGTGCCTCGCTGGGGGTGACCGTGCTCATGTACACCCGCAGCTCCCTGCTCTCCGTGTTCTGCCACCGGGCGTTGGTCATTGCACCAGCCCGTGCCCTGGCCCACCTGCCCTGCAGCTGTCCAAACTCCACTGCCCCGGCCATCTCCAACAGATATCTGGTATCATGGTTGACCTCCTTCATGACGGCGGGGGGGATGACGTCCAGCAGGGCCCTGAGGGTGGGACTGGGGATGGCCTCGAACTCCTCCACCTGCAGGTCCCACACATTGCCCTGGAGCCTCTTGGCCTCCTCCCCACTCCAGGAGGCCGGGCCGGTGGTGGGGCCGGCGTAGTGGATGAACAGGTGGTTGAACACCTTCTCCAGGCTGTGGACGATGTAGTGGATGTGGAGGAGGGGGCGACCCACCAGCCTCTCGAACGCAGCGATGAACCCATGGTTGTAGCCGCCCATCTTGCTGCAACCATCGCTGAAGACCACTTGCAGGCTGGCGATGTTGATGCCCCGCTCCTCCACGAACCCCACCAGGCTGGTGGCCAGGTCCCCCCCCCCACCAGGGCCACGTGACCCAGGAACTCCTCGCCGGGGTACCCGATGACAGCACAGTCCTCACTCCTTACAGTGGCAAACCTTTTATGGTTCTTCTCTCCTACACCAACCTCTACTTTGTTGTCATTGATCCTTTCATCCACCATCAGACCTTTAGCCTCAAACCCCCGAAATTTGTCTTTCTTTTGCTCCCTAGACTTCTTCCTTACTCTCTGTCTTGGAATTGATCACTTTACTCTTATCCCCTGCAGTTATAGTGTTGTCTGCCACTCTGATGGTGTTTGTGACATGAGCCACTGCATCACTGGATATCTTGAACCTATCTGCTGTTTCACCGAGTTTAGCCTCTGCTTCCTTCTGCTTTTTCTTTTTCTCTGTTTTCTCTTTCTTATTCACCTAGCATTTGTACTCATTGTCATTCACATCCTTTTCTTCATTGTCATCCTCGCTCTCACTGTTCTCCACTGCCACTTTAGACATCATTCTTTTCACATCATCATCACTTCTCCTCTCCCTCTTTTCTGTCTTCTCTTTGTTCTCAGCATTTTTCTTGGCTGCTTTTTCTTCCTTCTCTTTAGTTTTCTGCAGCCTGGCGGACTCTATAATGTCTACTCCACCAATACAGCCCTCCCTCCCACGCTTCCTCTGGGCGACCAGAAACTCCTTCTCCATCTCAGGAACGTTGTCATCATCAGCTATATCAAACAGTTCCTCCTCTATATCTTTGAACTTCCTCTTCACTTTGCCATTCTTCTTCTTCCTTCTCTTCCTGTCCATACCAGTCTGGCCCTTGGCTATCTCATTCAGACTCTCTTTCCTCATCTGCCACATCTTCTGCATCTTTTCCTTCACCTTCTTCTTGCTTATTGTAGGGATGTTCGCAGTCTTGTAGACTTCTACAACCTTCTCCGTGACCTTCTCAGTGGCGTCCTTGCAATCAATATCCTTCTTCCCTTTCTTCATCCTCTCCTGCTCAGCTTCGAAAGCCAGGGCACTTCCTATCTCTTTATTCAGAGGCAGCTTGTTGATGGGCAGGGGCCTCCTGATCCCGAATATCTTGTCAGGTCCAGATCTGAGCTTGGCAGGAGGAGCTTTGCTCCCCTTTGGGCGTCTCATCGTGCTGCCAGCTGTCAGCAGTTAGATTGCCCGTCATTGACTGGACACCGCCACTTCCCCGGTCTGTCAAAGGATTCACTTTTGCTTTCAACTCATGGATTAAACAATACTTCATAGAAGGCGGATTGCATATATGACAAAAGGAAGGCTCAAAAGTTAAGCATTTTGATTTCTAGTGACCCTAGAGCAAACACAAAAACAGTTCTGAAATCAGCGCGCAAAATGGATTCAGTATCTAACCGGGCCGAATGTGGTTGTGATAGGTTGGTCCAAACTGTCTCTGTCTACTGTACTGTATCCCTCCGTGGTAGCGAAAAAAGCCTTAGGAGGAGGAGGTTAGCTTTAGGAGGAGGAGGTTAGCCTTAGGGGGAGGAGGTTGCGTCAACCAAGTGCACGGACAACAGTTAACTGTACTGAATCTCTTCTATCCATAGGATTGATGTCCGTGTATGGTATTGCAGGTAGCATCCTAAAATGGATAGAGTTGTGGCTTTCAGATAGTCAGCAGAGAGTGATGCTAAATGGTACAAAGTCATCATGACAAAATGTACTTAGTGGAGGCCCCCAAGGGTCAGTACTGTGGCCACTATTGTTCATTATATTTGTAAATAACATTGAAAGTGGCTTAAGCAGTAAGGTTTTGGTTGGTTGGTTGGTTGGTTCTTAGTTTTACGACACGTCGACCGTTGAGTCATATAGCGTCGCCAATCTCTCACGCCGATTGGTCGCGGGCGAAGAGTAGCGACAGGTGAGATTCGAACCCACAATCTTTCGATTGCGAGACAAGCATCTTCCCCTAGACCACTCGTCCCCGCAGTAAGGTTTTGAAACTTGCGGATGATTTGAAGGTCTTTAGGGCAATAACAGGACACAATGAGCAGGTCCTGCTGCAGAGACTTAGACGAACTTTTGAAGTGGTCCGAAAAATGGCATATGAAATTTAGTTTTGATAAGTGCAAAATCATGCATGTATGTAGGCAGCATATGAAGGCTCCATACTTGATGGGTGGCCAAGTACTGTCTGCGACTCAGCAGAAGGACTTAGGTGTTATTTTGAACACAAAATTGGGGGCATCAGAACAGACCAAAGAAGCCAGGAAGAAGTCACTAAGAATGATTGGGGCAATAAACAGGAATGTATCGTACAAAAGTGAGGAAATCATCAGGAAGCTTTACTGTGCATATGTCAGGCTACATTTGGAATACTGTGTCCAGGCTTGGTCCCCTAGTTATGAAAAAGATTGTTCGCTTTTAGAGAGAGTACAAAAGAGGGCAACAAAAATGGTTAATGGTATAAGCAACCTGGCATATGAGGAAAGATTGAATAAATTGAATGTTTTCACTTAGATATAGAAGGCTGAGAGGAGATCTCATCGACGTCTTTAAATTTGTTCATGGTCAGGAACAGGGATATCTCAGGGAAATGTTCGAATTTAACAGAAATTATGCAATTAGAGGCAGGGGCGTCGATTTGTATCCTTTTGTGGGGGCCATGGCCCCACCAATGTTGATCTTGGCCACCCCAATGTTGATTTGCCCCCCCCCCCCAATAACCTATGCTATTTTATGCTGATAAGAAAGCTAAAGGGAAAAAAATGAAAAACACCATGCTAGATAGAAACATTGATGTTAACCAGCACATTTTGTACTGAAAAGAAACAGATTTGGATTAGATAGTGGACTGACCCTCCACATTTTGCTGAAAAATGTAAAATTGTGTGCAAAAACAAACAAAATAGCTGGAATTCCCTCCACTGTGGAAGTACAGCTTACATTATAAAATGTCGAGATTAGCGATGCTGATGCATTTTAAACCAGATTGTCTGAAAGAAAATCTGCTGAGCAACTAAACAACAATTACATGGTCATACTGATGTTTGTACACACAACCAATGGCAAAACCACGTTAATTCCAAATTAATTCCATTCTCAATTTCCAGTCATTGTCAAACTTGCATGCAAATCATGGTTATCATTGAGATTATGGATATACAAACTAGAATTATATTTAGCAAACTACCCATCACACCATCAGCTTGATATTTACCTACCTACATGCCCAATTATGGGGCAACCCAATCTCAAACTGAACCAACAAAATCAAAGTGTGAGCCAATCTGCCAGCCTATGAAAACATGAGAGAAAAGTCAGCAAGAAGCCATATAGACACCTCATTATAATTGATATTCCTGAAAAACAATAGGTATTAAGCTATGGCCACACATGACTTCCCAAACAAACCCTATAGAGTCTTACAATACCAGTGTCTGGCAGCCCGCATTAAATGTGTCACCCACTATTACCTTAGAAGGTACACCAAAGTTCGCCTTCAAGCTTTCGTGACGTCATAGTTCTTTTTTATCTTACATTGAAGAAATTGGTAGCATCAGGCGTGTTTCAATTTCACTGCGCATGAGACAGTTAAAGCATCTTACAATTTTCAATTTTCAAAGTTTAAAGAACCTAACACAGCCAAACCTAACCTATCATAAGTTGCTGTTGAATAAAAAATGATGTTACCGAACTCAAAGCCCTTTTTGGCATTATTTTGCTCACAACTTGAAAAATAAGCATTTGCACAGAAAATAAGTGGGTGCAATCATCGTAGTCACCTTCATAAACATGATATTCTGCAGAAGAATTTAAAAAAGAAAAGAAAAAAAGAACACCTTAAACTGCAAAGTTACCAAATAATTCGCAATTTGTGGGGGAAACATTTTTGGAATAAAAAAAAAAAAGTTTTCCAATTTGAAAAGCCTAAATTAACCTAATTTAACCAAACCTAACCCATTTGTTTGCTATATGGAGGAAAATGTGTGTACAAACTTGTCTTGTTACCACCTTAAAGCACAATAATACCTGTTTGGCTAGGTTAGGGCAGTTTAGTTGTTTAACTTGGAAAACAAATAAAAAATTTAAAAAAAAAAGAAAAAAAAAGAAGGAAATTTTCCTTCAAAAGCAGCTGACATTAGGTTCGGTTGTTCAATTTAGAAAATTTTCAGTATATATATTGCTTAATTTTCGTTTCTAATATTTGTATTCAAAGCAGGGGCGTCGATTTGTATCCTTTTTGGGGGTCCATGGCCCCACCAATGTTGATCTTGGCCCCCTCAATGTCGATACCCCCCCCCCCAAATAGCCTATGCTATTTATGCTGAAAAGAAAGTTAAAGGGAAAAAAAGAAGAAGAAAAAAAGACCATGCTACTTACAAAACTTAGTTGATGCCAACCAGCACATTTTGTACTGAAATGAAACAGATTTGAATTGGCTAGTGGATTGACTCTCCACCTTTTGCTGCAAAATTGAACATTTTGTGAAAAAAACAAAGGAGTTGGATTTCCTTCCACTTTGCAAGCACGACTTACATCATAAAATGTCGAGATTAGCTGCTGTTGATTCATTTGAAACCAAATTGTTTGAAAAAATCTGCAAAGCCACTAGATAACAATTGCATTGTCATAATGATACTTGCACACATGACCAATGGCAGAAGCACATGCATATGGAGCTTGAACTGGATTCATCCCACTCAATTTCCAGTAACCGTCAAACTTGCACACAATCCAGTCCAGTCAACAACAATCAATTTTCATTGAAATTGTGGATATGCAAACTATATTTGTCTTAGCAGTCAATCCATCGTACTATAAGCTTGATATTTACCTAGTTACCACCTATATCCCAATGACAATGTGCATATATTCATTATTGACACGCAGCATCCCAGTCTCGACCTGCACCAAGAGCCACGTCAACATGTAATATCTGCTAGCTTATGATGCCATGAAAGAAAAAAGTCAGCAAGAAGCTGCATGCACACCGTATTATAATTGGCATTCTTGAAGAAAGCAATAGGTAGGTACTAGGCCGTAGCTTACAAGACTTTCTAAACGAACCTTGTAAGCAAGGCCATTTAATCCGCCATTTAGCCGCCCCGGTAGCTCAGTTGGTTAGAGCGCTGGCCTGCTCTGGTCTCCCCTGTCCTAGCAACGCAGGGTTCGAGTCGCTTCGCGCGCTCGCATTTAGCCCCCGGCTGGGAGGGTTAGTTGGCAGCTGGCCCGATAAGGCCGGGGACGAGCTACCGGGCGGCCGTGTCGGTGCATTGACGGCACGTTAAACTTTCGGTCAAAATTCTGCCGTTGAACTTGAATTAATGGATCGGGTGGTGGGACCAGGGTTCACGCAACAAGCTCTGCTTAGCAATAGGACCATGGTTCATAAAGCCACCCCAACAAGAACTCGGATCAATTTTTTTTTAATCAGATACAGTCACTAGATGATTTGAACGCTTCGGACTGATTGATCGTGACGTAACCAGTTCGATATAGCCCGATTCCTATGCTGTACAGGGAGCTGCTGCGATTTCCGAAAAAAAACATATATCGGATTATATTGCGCCATTTCACATGATTCTGGCACCGCAAAAGGATCGCTTCGCTTTCTTTCACCAACTCGGTGTGCCGAACTCGGTCTCAGCCAACTCGCGTCTTCCACGACGCCGCCGTCCGCGTTGGCCACCACCACGCCCGCCGCGAGCGAGCTGGCGTCCGTCCAGACGACCAACTTGTCTCCGTCCATACACCAGGGGCCATGGGCCGGGTCAGCCTCGATCAGCCGAGCCGCCACCTGGTCGACCTGGTCGCGCAACGCCTCGTCACCAATCGGGTCGTCCCACCCGGTCGACAAGGCGTTGGCGCGTCGCTTGAGCCACGCGGCCGCCGGCCTGAGCCAGCCGGCCACGGGCACATGCGACACCAGTCGGCCGCACCAGGCGAACACTGCCCGACGAGTGAGCACCGCCGGCGGGGCCGCCACCGGATTGTCGCGCCGCCAGTGGAGCGCGCCCTCTTGATTCGGGCTCACGCGGAGCCCGAGAAGGCGCGTCCCGGCAGCCGCACGCTCCGGTGGCTTGCACGGCAGGCCGTACCTCGCGAAATGCGCCACCACGTAGTCCGCACTGACGACGCTCTCGTCCACCAGCAGATCATCTACGTAGGGCAACACGCCGCGGGACACGTCCCGGTCGCGGAGCAGCACTGCTTTCACGACGGCTTTCATCACGAGCGGGGCGATGTTGAGCCAAAAGCCAATCCGTGTTACAGTACCGCTGTCCGTGAACCTCGACCGTCTGATACGGCCACAGCCGTCTGTCCAGCCGGAGCTGCAGGTACGCCCTGCGCAGATCAACGACCGCGACACGGGCGCCGTGTCGTCGCCAGCGTCGCAGCTGGTCGACACAGACGTCCGCGTCGGCGGTGTGCGCAAGGACGTGACCGTTCAACTCGCGGTAGTCCAGAACGGGGCGCACCTTGCCCTGGTTCGGCTGTTGGACCGCCATCAACGGTATCAGGCCGCGCGCTGACCCATCCGTCCTCTCGTTGTATGGCCGCAGCCAGCCCTCGGCGACCCATAAGTCGAGCTCGGCATCGTACGCCGCGCGCGCTGCCGCCGGCACCGCGTACTGCGCGGTCCGGTTCCGCAGGCGCGCCGGTCCGACGCCCGTCGCCCACTTCCAGGCCACCGTCCAGGCCGCAGCCCGCGCGTCGAAGCGCGCCACGAAGTCCGCGGCATCCACCTGCACATCCTGTGCCGCCGCCCCGACCACCGCGGCATCCACCTGCACGCTCCGTGCCGCCGCCGCCGCCGTGCAGACCCCCACGTCTGACGCGGCCCGCACTACGACGCCTCCCAGCGCCGTCACCCCGATCATGCCCATAATCATGTCCACGCCAAGCGGTCTGTCCGGCACCACCAGGGCCGCGAGCGTAACCCGCTTGCCCTGGTAGGCCACCACCACATGCGTTACGCCAACGCACCTCAGCGTCCCCTCATTAACGGCGCGTAGCAGCACTGACCGCGGCTCCCACGTCGAGCAGCACCCGACGTAGATGAGCACATCGGTACATCCCGTGTCTATTAGTGCCCGACGCGCCACGCCGTCCACAGACATTTCCACCACCGGGAGCGCGCTCACGCCTCCGGGGACGGCGCTTGCGCTGGCGCGCCCCCGGCGGAGTTTCCCACTCGTCGCGGGCAGGCGGCCGCGAAATGACCGACGACGCCGCAAGTCCAGCAGCGCCGCCCAGGGCCGGGGTCAGACGTCGTGCAGCGGCGGCACCGACCGCGGCCGACGCAGCGGCAGCAGCGGCGATCGCGGCCTCCTCGGTCGCGCGACGCCTCTCCGCCTTCAACGCCGTGCGTGCGCGTGACAGCGTGCTGAGCAGATCCGCTTCTCCTGGCCGGGCTCCCGCCTCAGCAATGGCTCTAAAAGCCCACAAAACTTTTTGGGACCCCAAAAACGTGGCGTAGCCACCGCAAGGGATCCCAACAAGTGACCACGGGCCCCAGAAAATCGCACTTAGACCAAACAAAATTTCACGCCGCTTCTCTTGAAAATCTCACTGGGGCCAAAACGTCGTGCCGGAGCCCCACAAGTTGCAGCTGGCTTCCCAAGGACCAATATATTCCCGGAATGTCACCTTGCGGACGCAAAAATTACGTCAAGGATCCACAAAATAAGAAGTCGACGGACGCCGGAAAAGAAACCTGTTGGGGCACCGGAAAAAAACGCACCGAGAGCCCGAAGAATCGTACCGGGGTCCAAAAATAGACTGCAGGGGGCTTGTAAAAATAGACTTCACCACAAAAACACAAGGAGACGCCATCGGATCCACCAGAGCACCGGAAAATTCTGAATGGGTCCCGAAAGAAAATTATCCGAAGCGCCTTTCTACTCTCGATCGTACAATCTGCGGACAAAACACGTTGAGCAGCCGCAGTGGCGTACTAAAGGGAAAAATTCCCCTCCCTAATGTTAGGCACCAAGGAAATACTTTCACCCATCGTCATCACTGTTCAGGTCTGCTGTGCTCTGATGCTCCATCAATGCCGGTGTGTTTTAGCCTGCATCTGATCGCTGAAGTATTTTTATTTAAGCCGGTGTGTGTTTGTTGGTGTGTGGAGTGAGCAGGAGGGTAACGGTGACGGTGACGGTGACGGTGACGATAGATCCGAGCCCGCTTTCGCAGTCGCATGCTTTTACTCAGAGTTGTTATGTTGACATGTACTGAGCACTGCTCTTTTAATTATGTGACTTCACCTGTTATTGGACGATTTTCCCCGTTGGTGATGATGCTGAATAAACATAAACATACACATCGTCGAATAAAAAATCAGAATTTCTGAGATCCAAAAATGTGGTGGGCTAAATCCGATGAGTTTTTTTTTTTGGGGGGTCTAGTGCTTTGGCACTTCGGCCCCCCCCCCCAATGTTTTTCAAAAATCGACACCCCTGATTAGAGGTCATCAATTCAAAATCAAAGTTAATCACAGCAGGACAGTCTTTCTTCACCAACAGGGTAGTAGAACACTGGAACCAGCTGCCAGAAACCATTGTCAGTAGCAGCACACTGAACATCTTCGAAAACAGCATAGACATCATATCATTATAAGAATAGAGGGCTTGCTTTTCGGTATTCCAGGGAGGGCTGATCAACGGGTTTGGTGGGCAACTGGTTCAGTGTCTAGAGTGCAACCAAGAAGGGCTCTTGTGGCTCATAGTTGCACTGATCTTTTATGTCTTTATGTCTTGATGTGTATGGATAAGCCCGATTTGTGAATGGCGTCAATTATTGTCCAAATGGTCGAACTCTCTTCAGCTCAGAGAACATCTTGTGTATACGAACTTTTCGCATGAACCGGCTTTTGCTCCATGCAAACTTTTGCCGCGTACGAACTTTTGTGGAAAAGCTTTTGTCATTGCAGTTTGTACCTGCACGAGCTTCTGCTTCATAGGAGCCGTATCCATCGACATACTTGAGCTAGGAACGAACTTTTATTGTGGACGAACTTTTGTCATTGCAGACCACTTGATACTCACCAACTGTTAGCATGTGCGAACTCTTACCACATGCACGCCTTCCCACGATGAATTTTGGCCCTGCACAAACTTGTCCTGAACGAACTTGGCCGGGCCAAAGTTTATGCTTGGTTCCCACCAGATCCAGCAACATTTTCGGGCTCGGAATTCGTATTAAGGATACAGAAAAACGACGAGGGGTCGAAATTCTGTGGTAGCAGTAGTGACCAAGAACATCAGACGGTCAAAATCACTCGAACAGGGCCGATTTTTTTACCCGCAACCTGGAAGAAATTCAAACATTACCATGCTTTTTATCGGTAGCAAGACAGAAAAGGTGGATAATGATTCAAGCCACCAATCACCCTGGACATGTTTGGAGCATCTATCCTGTAGTTTGTCCAGTCTAGTTACCAGAGATGCATTGTGTCTGGAGCCGTTCTGTACTCACCGCTCGGTGACTCGTGAGCCGGAGAGCCGCCGGGGGAGCTGATGTCACTGTCGGCACCCTCCGTGGTACTGAAACACAGACACGCCAATACTGCAACTGCAATGGTGTTTACCGAACTTTCAGGGTAATCAGGCAAAAGTTGTGATTTCCAACATGTCCACTGGATATTGCTGACTCATCTCACCTCATTTTGTGGTGCATTAGGCACGAAGTGTGTTTTTGGAACAAATTTGGCTTCGCAGGTCAGTTGTGAATCTTCCTCTGTATTCGTTAGTATGGACTGGCACATGCCGGTGCATGGTGCATAACATAATATGAAGTGGTAAACTCTGTAGCGAAGGGCAGTTGCGTGCAGTAGGTAGGATTACAGTAGAAATTTGCTTACTCTCTCACTGTATCTCTTCCTATGTACCTAAAACCTCCCCATTTAGCCCCATTGTGTTTTCAGGATCCCCAAAATGTAACAAACAAAAACACTTCGTGGGCAAAACTAACGCGGGTCCCTCATTAAGGTCCAAGGGAGGGGCAACTGCGCCGTCCACCAGGAGGCATACACTTTCTCACAGCTGGAGAAGGGGCAAGTGTCATTCTGAAGTCGAATATTTCCATTCAATGTCATGTTAAACTCGTTCACAATTTGAAGGCGCTGACTGCCCTGCCTCGCCTCGGCCGCGTCCCTGGCATTTAATCCCTTCAGGGGAGGTTACAGAGGGGGCACAAGGGGCATGTGCCTCCCATGACACGGTAGCATCCCTCTAATCACCAAAGGCTCCGGGGAAGCTCGAGTGCACCCCTCTCGATTTTTTTTATTCAGCCAAAGGCTCCCCTCTGAG
Organism: Ashinkailepas kermadecensis; assembly: GCA_034440615.1. Lineage (NCBI taxonomy): Eukaryota > Metazoa > Arthropoda > Thecostraca > Neolepadidae > Ashinkailepas > Ashinkailepas kermadecensis. The sequence continues at coordinate 289,706 of JAOTOM010004467.1, forward strand.
ACGAAATGCGTACTTGTAGAACCCTGGGCTGCACCCCTCTATTTCATTCCGCCGAAAGTGATCCTACAAGACCAGGGGCGTCGATTTGTATCCTTTTGTGGGGGCCATGGCCCCACCAATGTTGATCTTGCCCCCCCAATGTTGATTTGCCCCCCCCCCTCCCAATAACCTATGCTATTTTATGCTGATAAGAAAGCTAAAGGGAAAAAATGAAAAAATATAATGCTAAGTAGAAACATTGATGTTAACCAGCACATTTTGTCCTGAAAAGAAACAGATTTGTATTAGATAGTGGACTGACTCTCCACCTTTTGCTGAAAAATGTAAAATTTTGTGCAAAAAAACAAACAAAATAGCTGGATGTCCCTCCACTGTGGAAGTACAGCTTACATCATAAAATGTTGAAATAAGCAATGCTGATGCATTTTAAACCAGATTGTCTGAAAAACGTCCACTAAGAAACTAAACAACAATTGCATGGTCATACTGATGTTTGTACACACCACCAATGGCAACACCACATGCACATGGATCTCGAAAATAATTCATTCCATTCCCAATTTTCAGTCATTGTCAAATTTGCATCCAAATCATGGTCATCATTGATATTGTGGATATACAAACTATAATTATATTCAGCAACCTACCCATCACACCATCAGCTTGATATTTACCAAGGTACCTACCTACCTACATGCCCAATGACAATGTGCATTTATATTGATATGGGGCAACCCAATCTCAAACTGAACCAACAAAAGCCACGTTTGAGCCAATCTGCCAGCCTATGAAAACACGAGAGCAAAGTCAGCAAGAAGGCGCATAGACACCTCACTATAATTGATATTCCTGAAGAAAGCTATTGCCACGCATGACTTCCTAAACAAACCCTAAAGAGCCATTCAAGACCAGTGTCTGGTAGCGGCCAAGGCCTGTAGCAGAGTATATTAAAGAACGGGTACACCCAAGTTTAGTAGATTCTCAGATCTAGTATCTCTGTGCCTTGGTGACGTTATATGCTAGAATATGCGATATTCTACTAGAATGTGGTGGACATCTGGCAGATTATAGAATCCTATAGTAGAATATTCTAAATATAGCAGATTCCTGGCAATTTCATTTAACAGCAGCTTCCTTTTCTGTCGAGGCTCGGCGCACGACTGGCCTTGAGGGCCAGCCGGTCGTCATGGCAACGACTCTAGGCCCCGCCCTCCGGGAGTCGGCCGGCAGGTTTTGTGCAGTGTCCTCGTTTACCGGCAAGGAAACATACTTTTTCGAGGTGATTCAAGTAAAAACGATCCGGATTCGTATGTAGAATTCTTCAGGCATTCGCATGATGTCAAATTTGCCTATATACAATGCAAATTGCCGGCGCAAAGCCATGGCAAATATTGGCCGTTTTGGCTAGAGATGCACGCAAGGTGCTGCCGAGTATCGCCTTGGCTACGTCACCCCCCACGATACTATTACCTTAGAAGGTACACCAAAGTTCGCCTTCAAGATTTCGTGACGCCATAGTTTTTTCTCTAATATTGCAGAAATTGGTAGCATCAAGCGTGTTTCAATTTCACTGCGCATGAGACAGTTAAAACATTTTTCCATTTTAAATTTTCAAAGTTTAAAGAACCTAACCAAGCCGAACCTAACCTATCATAAGTTGCTGTTGAATAAAAAATGATTGGTAAACTTGCAGTTTAAGGTGATTTTTGGTTTGTTTTAATTTTTCTTCAGAATACTATGTTCATGACAGTGACTAAGACGATGGGACCACTTATTTTCGGTGCAAATACGTTTTATTTTAATTTGAGAAAAAACGACAAATTTTTCAACTGAAAAGCCTAAACCAACCTACCCTAACCAATCCTAACCCATTTGTTTGCTTTATGGTGACAAATGTGTGTAAAAACTTTTCTTGGTTGGTTGGTTAGTTATTTGGGCTTACGGCCGCATTGACTGCGTTGGTCATACAGCGCCCATACCACTTTTCTTGTTCCCACCTTAAAGCACAATACCCAAAAGTTTCCAAAAAAATTACAAACATGTTCACAATTTTGTTTTCTTCAAAAGCAGCTTCGGTTAGGTTAGGTTAGGTTGGGTTAGGTTTCTTTTTTAGGTTGAGAATTTTCAGAAAATAAATAAATTTACATTTTTATTTTGTTTATTTTTTGTCCTCAAAAGACAGGTTAGGCTAGAGATAAGGTTAACTCAATTTTTGAGTAATTACCCTTTTTTGGTAATATTTTGCTCACAACCTGAAAAGTAAGCATTCGCACGGAAAATAAGCGGGTCAAATCATCCTAGTCCCCTTCATAAACATGGTATTCTACAGAAAAATTATTTTAAAAAAGAACACTTTAAACTGCAAAGTTACCAAATACTTCGCTATTTTTGGGGGAACTTTTTGGGAATTTTTTGAAAAGTTTTCCCACTTGGAAAGCCTAAACTAACTTAACTTAACCAAACCTAACCCATTTGTTTGCTATATGGAGTTAATTGTGTGTAAAAGCTTGTCTTGTTACCACCTTAAAGCACAATAATACCGGTTTGGCTAGGTTGGCTAGTTTACTTGCTTAACTTGGAATTTGTTCTCAAAAAATTTTCCAAAATTAAATTAAATCGGAAACTTTCCTTGAAAAGGAGCTGACGTTAGGTTCGGTTAGGTTGGGTTCGGGTGTTCAAATTAGAAAATTTTCAGAATCTATCTTACTTAATTTTTGTTTCTATTTTTTCTCCAAAGCAGGGGCGTCGATTTATATCCTTTTGTGGGGGCCATTGCTCCACCAATCTTGATCTTGGCCCCCTCAATGTTGATTTGGCCCCCCAATAACTTATGCTATTTTTATGCGGAGAAGAAAGTTAAAGAAAAAAAAGAAAGAGAAAAACACCATGTGACTTACATAGCTTAGTTCATGCCAACCAGCACATTTTGTTCTGAAATGAAACAGATTTGAATTGGATAGTGGATTGACTCTCCAACGCTTTGCTACAAAATTGACAACTTTGTGGGAAAAAAACAAAGGAGTTGGATTTCCTTCCACTTTGCAAGCACGACTTACATCATAAAAGCAACCTTAATCCTTGGCAACGCGGTACATAGTTTATCGTCGCTTTACCGAGGCATATTGTACTGACGCACCCGAGCAGAAATCTGGCATATTCCAAATTCGGTGGAGAAATTCGGCGCAGCCTGGAATCGCACTCGTGACGTCACAGCTCAGAAATATGGGCCTATGGCGGCTGCAGAAGTGACAACACCTGCTTGTAAGTTATATAAGGTCAAAGCTCATCACCAAATGTGTCTGGAGAGACTTGATAGACACTAGCGCGCAATAAATGCCACAAATCGTGGTGGGCGTTCCTCAGAACATCCCAAATCGTAACATCCAAATAAAAAATTCCAGTTAAAAAAATTCCAGCGCCTAAAGTCTAAATTTGAGGTTGCAGTCGACAAATGTGACGGAGGTGAGACATTCGTGATGCAATTGCGCGCAGTGTTTAATCCGTAGCCCAATCTCATGTGACGTCTTACTGATTCGTTTTTGTACTTCGCACTTTCTGATGTATCTGCAGATTGGTGTGATTTTAAATAGTGAATAAATAGCCTGCTGCTATTTAATTCCGAAAGGAACAGTAGTTGAAGAAGTAGGCAGGTAAGCTTGAGCAAGTCTAGTGCATGCCTTTTTCTGATTTGTGTTCAGGGTTTCCATGTTAATATCACATAACTACCACGTTTGTCTTCAAGAAGGGCTTCAAGTTTTTAGTTTACTTTTATTAATATTTTCACTCCACTGCCCTTAGTGCTTTTTCTGTCCAGGATTGGGGCACCTAGTGTTGCATTTCCGTCCAGGGGTTGTCACACCTTTTGGTAAATTTACAGCTTAAGGCAATTTCTGATTTCTTGATTTTTTTAAATGCAATGTTTAAGAATGTGATGAACATGATGTTACTGCTCATTTTTGGTAAATTTGTGTTTTAAGGTGTTTTATGAATTCGTGGAATGTATCATTTCAATGCAATGTTTATGAATGTGACTCAGATGATGGGACCACTCATTTTCTATACAAATGCCTACATTTCAGGTTGTGAGCAAAATAACATCAAAGAGGCCTTTAATTAGGTGACATAGGGTAAATATATAGATTTTTGTTTTAATAAAAAAGAAATGCAACATAACCTAACCTAACCTAGCCTAACCTCCCTTCGGAGAAAAACAAAAACAACAATCAAGGTTTTAAAATTTCAAGCAATATATTTTTGTTAATAAAAACGTAACCCAACCTAACCTAATCTGACATAAGCTGCTTTTTAAGAAAACAAATTCATTTCTGTAAAATTTTGGAACAATTTTTGCAAAAAATGTCCAACTTAAAACACCTAATCTAATCTAACATAACCAAACCGAGCCCATTTGTTTCCTTGATGGAGGCAAATGTATAATAACTTGTCTTGTTACCACCTTAAAGCACAATAATTCTGGTTAGATTATGTTGGGTTAGGTTTTTTCAGTTGTAAAATTCCAAGAAAATAAATTGCTTGATATTTTTCCAATGTTGTTTTTATAATTGTTTTCTCCAAAGTCAGGTTAGGCTAGGTTAGGTTAGGTTATGTTGCATTTTTAATGTATTTCTTTTAATTGCTATGCCACCTAACTCAAAGCCTGTTTTAATGTTATTTTGCTCACAACCTAGAAAGTAAGCATTTGCACAGAAAATGAGTGGTACCATCAGCTTAGTGACATTCATAAACATTGCATTGGAAATTTAAATTTGCAAATATTAATAAAACACATAAAAGCACAAATGTAATGTACTTTCCTCTGCAAATGCATGTTTTTCAATTAGGAGTAAAAATAATACAAAAAAGGGTGTGGAGTTAGGAAATATAGCATAAAAATAATGTTCAAGATGTATGATAACCTTACCTAACACAGTTCAACTTCCCATACAAGAAATTAATTGTTTTTAATTGAAATTTTCTAGGCATTTTTATCAAATATTTTCTACTTAAAAAAACTTAACCTAAGCTAGCCTCAGCAGTTAATTTTTTTATCGAAAATCATTAAAACAAAATTATTTACCAACAAATGATTTTTTTACACCTTACCACAAAAGCCTAACCTAACCTAACAAACCCAACCCTTGGATGCTTCATGGAGGTAAAATGTGTGTAAAACTTGCTTTGTGGTTACCTTAAACTGCGATAATACCTGGCCTTTTCGGTAATTTTTCAGCTCATGGTACTCTCTGACTTTTTTAAGTTCTTTTTTAATGCAGTGTTTATTAATGTGCTTAACATGATGCAACAACTCATTTCCTCTGCAGATGCACACTTTTAAATTGTGAGGCAAAATAACACGCAAAAGGATTGGGATGAAGAATAATGTTCAGATTTAAAAAAAAGATGTAACATAACCTAACCTAACCTAGCCTAGCCTTCCATGCAAGACATGATTTTGATGCCTAATTTCCAAGACAAAATTTGTTCTCAAACATTTTCAACTTAAAAAGTCTAGCATAACCTAATCTAGCTTGAACCGTTTTTGAAGACGTTTTTGTGAAAATTGTACTAACTTACAACAAAAGCCTAGCCTAACGCAACTAGGCGAAACCTAGCGCCTTTGAATGATTCGTGGAGGTAAAATGGGTGTAAAATCTGTCTTGTGGTTACCTTAGACTGTAATAATACCTTTTTTGTGCTACATGGTGCATGTGATGAACCACCATCTACATGCGTACCGGACCACAGAGGTCATTTGCGCCACCTTTTTTGAAGCGAGTACGATACATGTCTGACTATAAAAGCGGGTGTTTGCGATCAAGGTGCAGGCATGTGGACGTTTACATAAAGGGAATTTTACGTTATAGTTTGTGTTATATTTTAGGCGCTGAAGGCGGGGCTAGGATGGGGACATCCCCCTAATGTCTAGATGGCAGGGGCGTCGATTTGTATCCTTTTGTGGCGGCCAGGGCCCCACCAGTGTTGATCTTGGCCCCCCAATGTTGATTTGGCCCCCCAATAACATATGCTATTTTTATGCTCATAAAAAAGTTGAAGAAAAAAAGAAGAAAAACACCATGCTAGGTACATAGAAAATGTGGTTGATGTTAACCAGCACATTTTGTAATTAAAAAAAAAGATTTGGGTTAGATAGTGGACTGACTCTCCACCTTTTGCTACAAAATTCAAAATGGTGTGCACAAAAACCAATTGTCATTGTCAAACTTGCATACAATCCAGTCCCGTGAACAACAATCAGTTATCATTGAGAGTGTGGATATACAAACTATAATTAACCTCAACAGCCCACTCATCACACTATCAGTTTGATATTTGCCTGGTACCTAGGCACCTAGGTACATGCTGCAGAAAGACTTAGAAGAGCTTGTGAAGTGGTCCAAAAATGGCAGATGAAATTAAATTTTGATAAGTGCAAAATCATGCATGTATGCAGGGGCGTCGATTTGTATCCTTTTGTGGGGCCCCACCAATGTTGATCTTCCCCCCCCAATGTTGATTTGGGCCCCCCAATAACCTATGCTATTTTATGCTGATAAGAAAGCTAACGGGAAAAAATGAAAAACACCATGCTAAGTAGAAACATTGATGTTAACCAGCACATTTTGTACTGAATAGAAACAGATTTGGATTAGATAGTGGACTTGTTCAATCATTTTCAAAAATAAAATAAAATTGGAAGTTTTCCTTCAAAAGCAGCTGACATTAGGTTCGGGTAAGTTGGGTTTGGTTGTTCAATTGAGAAAATTTTCAGAATATATATTGCTTAATTTTTGTTTCTATTTTTTCTCCAAAGCAGGGGCGTCGATTTGTATCCACAGACACTAGCGCGCATTAAATGTCACACATCGTGATGGGCGTTCCTCAGAACATCCAAAATCGTAACATGCAAATAAAAAATTCCAGTTACAGAAATTCCAGCGCCTGAAGTCTAAATTTGAGGTTACAGTGACAAATGTGACGGAGGTAAGACATCTGTGGTGCAATTGCGCGCAGTGTTTAATCCGGAGGCCAATCTCATGTGACGTCGTACTGATTCGTTTTTTGTACTTCGCACATTCTGATGTATCTCACCTTCTGATGTATCTGCGGATTGGTGTGATTTTAGATAGTGAATAAATAGCTTGCTCATATTTAATTCCCAAAGGAACAGTAGTTGAAGAAGTTGGCAGGTAAGCTTGAAAAAGTCCAGTCCATGCTTTTTTTCTGATTTGTGCTCAGGGTTTCCATGTTAATATCACATAACTACCACGTTTGTCTTCAAGAAGAGCTGTTTTTAGTTTACTTTTATTAAAATTTTCATTCCACTGCTCTTAGTGCCCTTTCTGCCCAGGATTGGGGCACCTAGTGTTGCATTTCCGTCCAGGGGTTGGCACACCTTTTGGTAAATTTACAGCTTAAGGTAATTTCTGATTAATTTTTTCCCATGCAATGTTTAGGAATGTGATAAACACGATTTTGGTAAATTTGTGTTTTAAGGTGTTTTATGAATTCGTGGAATGTATCATTTCAATGCAATGTTTATGAATGTGACTCAGATGATGGGACCACTCATTTTCTATACAAATGCCTACATTTCAGGTTGTAAGCAAAATAACATCAACAAAAAGCTTTGAATTAGGTGACATAGGGTAAAGTATTTTTTTAAAATAAAATAAATGCAACATAACCTAACCTAACCTAGCTTAACCACCCATTGGAGAAAAACAAAACCAAAACATCAAGTTGTAAAAATTTCAAGCAATGTATTTTTTTACAATAACAAAATGTAACCCAACCTAACCTAACCTAACCTAACCTAACCAAGCCTAACCTAACCTGACCTGACCTGACCTGACCTGACCTAACCGAATCTAACCTAACCTAACCTAACCTAACCCAATTTAACCTAACCTAACATAAGCTGCTTTTAAAGAAAAAAGACCTATTTTTCAAATTTTGGAACAATTTTTGCAAAAAATGTCGAACTTGAAACACTTAAACTAATCTAACATCACCAAACATAGCCCATTTGTTTGCTTTATGGAGGCAAATGTGTAATAACTTGCCTTGTTACCACCTTAAAGCACAATAATTCTGGTTAGATTAGGTTGGGTTAGGTTTTTTCATTTGTAAAATTTCAATAAAATAAATTGCTAGATATTTTTCCAATCTTGTTTTTATAGTTGTTTTCTCCAAGGTCAGCTTAGGTTACATTAGGTTATGTTGAATTTTTAATGTATTTCTTTTAATTGCTATGTTACCTAACTCAATGCCCATTTTTAATGTTATTTTGCTCACAACCTGGAAATTAAGCATTTGCACAGAAACTGAGTAGTGCCATCAGCTTACTGACATTCATAAACATTGCATTGGAAATTTAAATAGAAAAATATTAATAAAATACATAAAAGCACACATTTAATGTCCTTTCCTCTGCAAAAGCATGCCTTTCAATTGGGAGTAAAAAATAACATAAAAAAGGGGTGTGGAGTAAGGAAATATAGCATACAAATAATGTTCAAGATGTATGATAACCTTACCTAACATAGTTCAACTTCCCATACAAGAAATTAATTGTTTTTAATTTAAATTTTCGAGGCATTTTCTCAAATATTTTCAACTTAAAAAACCTAACCTAAGCTAGCCTGAACCGTTTATTATTTTTTTTGTAGAAAAATCATTAACAAAAATTATTTACCAACAAATGATTTTTTTATAACTTACAACAAAAGCCTAACCTAACCTGACAAACCTCACCCCTTTGTATGCTTCATGGAGGTAAAATGTGTGTAAAACTTGTCTTGTGGTTACCTTAAACTGTGATAATACCTGGCTTTTTGGGTAATATTTCAGCTCATGGTACTCTCTGGCTTCTTCTAATTTATTTTTTAATGCAGTGTTTGTTAATGTGCTGAACATGATGTAACCGCTCATTTCCTCTGCAGATGCACACTTTTCATTTGTGAGGAAAAATAACGTGGAAAAGGGGGCTTGGATTTGAGTAATATAGGATGAAAAATAATGTTCAGATAAAAAAAAATGTAACATAACCTAACCTAACCTAGCCTAGACTTCCATGCAAGAAATGATTATCTATATGCCAAATTCTCCCCCCCCCCAATTTCTTTTTTCTCAAACATTTTGAACTTAAAAAGTCTAGCGTAACCTAATCTAGCTTGAACCGTTTTTGAAGATTTTTTTCCATTTACTAACTTACAACAAAAGCCTAGCCTAATGCAATTAGACAAAACCTAGCTCCTTTGAATGATTCGTGGAGGTAAAAATGGGTGTAAAACATGTCTTGTGGTTACCTTAGACTGCAATAATATCTCTTTTGTGCTACCTGGTGTACGTGATGAACCTCCATCTGCATGCTGCATGAGAGCATTGCACTTATTGCTTCACAATGAACAACAACATGTTAAAAGTACTATATTTTCAGGAATGGAATCCTGTGCTGATAACATTATCTGAGTTATAAATTTGCAAATCAGATCTACATCATTTGTGTGAATAAATATAACTTCATAGAAGTACATATCCCGGTTTGTGAACAAGAAGTTATTCTGATGATTTCTGATGTATTGGAAAATGACAACTTTTCATGATAGAAGCAGGCAAAGTTAAAGTACTTATATCTCAATAAGTGGTCAGTTCACTAACAAGACAGCAAATTCACTCAAATAGCACTCAAAACACCAGACGTCCCACTCCTTTTGCAAGTTTAACATCGATGACAGTGCTTTCTTGAATCATGTTTAAAGCACATGAAGCACATGAAGGAAATGCATTGCTGGCACTTGTAAGGAATTGATGTGTGTAACGTTAATTACCATTTCTAATGTACTGATGTTTGTACACAAAATATAGCTCACTATTCTAAATAGCATGGGAAGTATGATGTCATATATCATGGCTAATGCATGGGCAAACTGTTATGCAGCAGATTCCCTGCATTGTTACTTAGTTGTTTGGGCTTTAGGGCACATCGACCATGTTGATCACATAGCTCCCTGCAGTGTTGTTAACTGATATTTCAGTATGTTTGCAAATTCACTTATGAGTGAATCCATACCATTCCCACTGTGGTATAAAAGCTACATCATAGCATTGCTTCTACAATGCATATCACAGAAACCCATCTCGATTGTCCTACTTAGTTAGGACACCATAGAAGTCAATGAAGTCAATGAAAACCATAGACGTCAATGACAATGTTACTTCATCCCCTGTATTGTTAATGTAACCAGAAGTCTCTTGAACCATATGTTATGTCCTTCACAGTGTTGCTCCATCCACCTCCAACTCCAACCCTGACCAAACTTCAGGAGCGCATCCATCTCCAAAGCGGTCTGTTGAAGAAGGTATGTATTGCAGCACAACTACTGTGACCTGAATTCCATGGTATCCATGTTGCCTTACGATCCATCCTTGCTGATCTATGTAGCAGATGTTTGACTTTCCTCAAACTGTCTGGATAACTGGGGAGTTGAAATCACGCGTGAGTGATGAAACAGATAAACTATTCCTGGATTCTTATGTTGCATCATTGCATGGCACAGTGACATACCGAATGGGGGAAGGGGCATTGTGGGCAGTTGCCCCCCCCCCCCCCCCCCTCCTGACAGGTTGTGGGGCCCCCAAGAATCCGCCGAGCTCAGGAAAAAAATGCGCCATGCTCCCAAAAAATTGCACTCGGTCCACCAGAAATCGCACCGGGGCTCAGAAAAATCACATTGGGCCCCCGATAATGACGCTGGGGCCTCAAACGTTTGCACCTGGGCCCCCGAAAATCACGCTGCGGCCGCAAAAAAGTCGTGCCGGGGTTCAAGAAGCTCATGACGGGGGTCACAAACGGTCGGGCCGGGGCCTCCTGAAAATCACGCTGAGACTGGGGTACTAAGAATTATCACCCGGGCCCCTGAAAATCACGCTAGAGGCCTGACAGGTCCCACCGGGGCTCTAAAAGGCTCGTTGAGATCACCCAACAAATGAAGCCGGGTAAATGAAAAACAGTCCGGACACGGAAAACCAATCTGGGATCTCAACAATGGCTCCAAAAGCCCACACAACTTGTTGGGCCCCAAAAAACGTGTCGTAGCCACCGCAAGGGATCCTAACAAGTGACCACGGGGCCCCCAAAAATCGCACTTAGACCAAACAAATTTCACGCCGCTTCTCTTGAAAATCTCACTGGGACCAAAACGTCGTGCCGGAGCCCCACAAGTTACAGCTGGCTTCCCAAGGACCAATATATACCCGGAATGTCACCCTGCGGACATAGAAATTGCGGCAAGGATCCACAAAATAAGAAGTCGTCGGACGCCGCAAAAGAAACCTGTTGGGGCACGGAAAGAAACGCACAGAGAGCCCGAAGAATCGTACCGGGGTCCAAAAAATAGACTGCAGGGGGCTTATCAAAATAGACTTCACCACAAAAACCACAAGGAGACTCCATCGAATCGACCAGAGCACCGGAAAATTCAGAATGGGTGCCGAAATAAAATTATCCGAAGGGCTCACGATCGTGCAATCTGCGGGAAAAAAACACGTTGTGCAGCCGCAGTGGCGTACTAAAGGGAAAAATTCCCCTCCATAATGTTAGGCCCCAAGGAAATACTTTCACCCATCGTCATCACTGTTCAGGTCTCCTGTGCTCTGATGCTCCATCAATGCCGGTGTGTTTTAGCCTGCATCTGATCGCTGAAGTATTTTTATTTAAGCCGGTGTGTGTTTGTTGGTGTATGGAGTGAGGACGAGGGTAACGGTGACGGTGACGGTGACGATAGATCCGAGCCCACTATATGGCACTGCAGTCGCATGCTATTACTCAGAGTTGCTATGTTGACATGTACTGTGCACTGCACTTTTAATTATGTGACTTCACCAGTTATTGGACGATTTTCCCCGTTGGTGAGGATGCTGAATAAACAAACATACACATCGTCGGATAAAAATCAGAATTTCTGAGATCTTAAAATATAGTGGGCGAAATCGGATTTTTTTTTTTGGGGGGGGGGGGGTTCCAGTGCGTTGGCACTTCGGCCCTCCCAATGTTTTTCAAAAATCGACACCCTTGTACAAGACCCTCGAGTGCACCCCTCGAAATTTTCGGTCACAGATGCCCCTGGAGGCCTACTTAGTGGCGTCCCTCCAGACATGTGCCATCCCACATGAAAAGTCTTGGATCCGCCCCTGTACCCCTTGACTACAGGATCACTTTGCTATTGGGTTTTCTAGATATTCGTGTCTTGGGATATGCATGCTGAATACTTACAAAGTTGTTGCAAGTTATGCCTAAAAAACACAATTGTAATATTTTGTGAGAAGTTTCACACTTTCTCTTTGTTTATCATGAAACCAGCACCAATTGGCACTACTTGTTATCGAAATCTATCCACAACTTCTCATTTTATAACATTTCATTGTCACTAAAAATGCATGGGAGAAGGTGGCGCTTGTGATCTTTTGCCCATATACCACCGCTCGGCGGCCGCTAGCAGGGAACGGCCTGGGGTGGGCGTGGAGCATGTGGCAGGCCATCTAGTGAATAGCATAGGTCAAATCAGTTCAAACCTTGTCCATATGTTTCATGTGATACAACATATTCTGTATGCTTTACAAGGTCCAATGTTTGATGGTTTTAGGTTGAGTTGTTAAGTTGGTTGGATGCCTTTTAGTAGAACTGGTACTGGGCCTGGATAGTTGGTACAAACACGTAAATAAACTACAAGAATGGAGACAGTTTGATACATAATTTTCCCTTCAAACTGTAGCGGTGACTACAACAGTTTTCCAAAATTAGTCAAGTATTTATGCTTGGAGAATGACTTGGTATCAAAATTGGGTTTTGCATGCTTGCAAAAAAAATTAGTATATGCCTGCTTTTGTCATAATTTCTACTACTTCTGTTGTGCTGCCATTCCTGATTCCACTCTATGACAAATCCATTTCAAGAATGGCACTGTGCACTTGGTAGGAATGCATGTGCTTGCTTTAATTTGACTTTTGATGTGTGTTGTGGTTCTCAATGTAGAAAAACTGGCACTTCAAACATTTCTGATTGGTGCATTCACGAATCTTGATGCACATTGGGAACACCCACAGATGCATAGAGCATGCACGCATGCAGATGTCCACAACTTGTGTTTGTGCTGGGAGAGGACGATCAGAATGAATGGTCAAAAAGAATAAGAAAAGCCAACATTAATGCAGCCAGAGTTAAATGAATTGCTTTTGTTCCACATGCATTATATTTATATTACATTTGATCGATTCTTATTTTAATGCAGACATTGTATTCACTGAGTTAAAATGTTGTCCATTCTGAACTTTGACCAATTTATTTACAGAAAAAAAATGCTTAGGATGCATTGGTATCAGCTGCATATACCTTCTATTATGGCAGTGACCAAATTGTTATGTTATTTGGAAGCTTCTGGAATCACTTGTATGATGAAAACTGACACATGATTTTCTGCTCTGACTGGTAGGTATGATAGTATCTGGGTTGGAATAACCTGAGGTAGCCTTGGGATATCCAGTGCATGGTGATTTTACACTTCAGAACATGGACTGTTTCGTCCTAAATTAGATATTTATTGCATGCTTCAAATTTTCATCTTTCACTCACAAATTAAGAAATGCAAACAACTAGCAGAACTGAAATATCCAAATATTGCACAGAATTCAAACCATGAAATCAGTAATGGGCTTTGCAAAAAAAGAGGGGATGGACATGCTAGTTATTCAGGTTTTTTTAGCACATCAACTGCAAAGATCATTTAGTTAGTTAGTTATTTGGACTTTAGGGTGTATCAACTTCATTGGTCATGTAGCACCCATTGCAATGGTCATAGAACACCAAGAAACTGTACATGGATTTTGATTGTTTTCATTACGGACAAATTATTTGCATCTGAATGTTGGCTAGGTGTCTAAATGCAAGATGATGTCCACCTGGGTGCAGTTGCCTGGTATGGACACAACTGGTCATACACTGCCATAGTAGTTAGCACTCTTGAGGTACTCGTGGCTTACATAGTAGTTTGCCATAGTAGTTTGCACTCTTGACTTACAACATCAAGTGATTATGTTGGGCTGCAAAACATGGCACTTCCACTGAGATATTGTCTGTGCTGGGTGAGCTGCCATTGGTGTGGTTGGTGTGGGGGCAGACAGTTGGTGCAGGCAGGCCAATAATCCACTGACACTTCACACATGACTTCAAGTCACAAGAAGAAACTGCAAATGAAGAAAACCACATAAATAAGGAGTGCCACATTTGTATGAGTTGATAGCTGCCAAATTCATTTACAACACAAAAAACTTACCAATTTCAGCTCACTGTCCTGAGTGGTTTGGAATAATTGGGTGGGAAGTGCTGGAGGTTGTTTGCACTTTAATCATGTCATATGTGCATTTTTGTATTGATTTTACATGAAATATGTGTATATGTAGAAAAGGCACAAGCTTTAAGCCCCTTGATTCTCTGGTATTATTGGAGACCAAGGCAAAATTTTTTTTTTTTAATTTGTTCTAATACTGTGTATTTTAACATGAAAAAGATGATGCAACCACTCATTTTCTCCACAAATGATCACTTTTCGGTTGGCAAAGAAATACATGATCATAATCTTCATTCTAGAAATATAGCCCAACATGCATAATTATCCATACATGGTGTGTCACAGACGTGATAAAGAAGAAAGTCAACACTTCATGCACTCAACTCAATAGTCTTAGAAATAAAAAATCTTATGTTTCTGGCTTAATTCCATATTTATTCCCAACAAGGAATATTTGCAGCCACACATCTGTAACCTTCTATCAAGGCCGGAAGATCCTTGCAATGTTGTTAACATTAACAGCAGTGCCAACAATGTTTGCCTAGATTTGATGACTTTGTGGCTGAACAGTTTGTTTGGGACAATTCTGGTTGTCTGGTTAGGTTAGGTTAGATTATATTATGCACATTTTGATTTTATATATTATATATATATAACTAATATATATATTAGTTGGATTATATATTTTATATATTATGCTATGTTATCTTAGTCTGTTTTGCTAGGTTAGGACAATCATGTAAGTTTAGAATTGTCTGAGAACACAGTGTCATTCCCAGCAAGGTTATTTGCTCAAACTCTTCCAAGGTCTGACAGTATTTGTTTTTAAGGAATTCCACAGCCACAAAATTCATAATTTTTTCCTGAAGCATTGAAGCTTTATAAGCTGCAGTCTGAATGCCATGCTGGTCAGTCTGACACCATTGAGGTACAAACGGATGAGCCACAGCCTGGACGATCCCATTAAGGTATGTAAATGTTTGCAGAGTGAACTCATAAAATACTGATAATATTGTAGCACATTTCCTCCATATTGTGCCTACAATGTCTTCAATTGTATCGACCACCATTCACTTAAAAGTAATCATTTGCAGACAAAATGAATGGTTGCATTGTCTTAACCACATAAAAACATCCCATTAAAAAAAATCAAAAGAATTAAATTTTGCCTTTAACTCAAAACTTACCAATTTTCTTACCTCATGTTTTATCTTTCTATTTCAATTTGATACTTTTATTCAATCTCCCTGGTGGGCTTGAATGCTCAGAATTGGTTGAAGTGCCCTAAAGCTCAAATAACTAACAAACTAACTCAATCTCTCTGGTGCAGATTTTTGCCCCCCCCAGTATGCTTCAGTGTCAATTTGTTGTGACTGGTGCATCTCATTGAGCCCTTTGCCATACTTTGCTTTGCACTGTGGCACTTCAGCTATCATTGTAGCTGCTGCTAAAGATCATTTTTTGGCTTTCTTTACCTTTTGGCCGACACATGCTGCCAAGGTTAGTGATTTGTAGAGGTGTACAATGGGGAACAGTGACGTCACAGGAGTCAGGGAAGTGACGTCACAGGAGTCGGGTGTCGATGTGTTATGTTACGTTAGGTTAGGTTATGCTATGTTGTTATGTTAGGTTAGTGCCCGTCATCGACACCCGACTCCTGTGACGTCAATTCCATGAATTATGTGACATCACTGTTCCCCACTGTACACCTCTTTACAAATCACTAACCTTGGCAGAATGTGTCAGCCAAAAGGTAAAGATTACCAATTTTATAACCTTCCATTGTTTATGTATGGTGTGTCATACTAGGTAGGTATATCACCACAACCTAAATTTTATCATCCTTTTCTATTTAAGAGTTGTATACTTCCCTGACGTAATGTACTGTGCATGCCTTGATTGGGAAATACCTGCAATTCTTGAGACATTTCATGTTTGTGTTGCTTTCCTTGGGCTGTCTACTATGCTTGGAATCCTGAAGACAATTTCATTTGGTACACATTTGCTTACCTTGATCTATCTTCTTGCTCATCTAGTGAGCCCTTGACAGACTTCTGAGAAGTTGGTGTATCAGTTTTTGACTCCTGCAGCTCCTTTTCTTTGTCAGAATGGTCAGAATGCTGCTCACCAACTGCATTTTCAGGATTATCAGGTACTTTCTTGGATAGTCCACCCAACCAACTGCTCATCTGGTTTGTTACGTTGGAAAACATTGCTTACAGATCGTCAAATGAAGCTTTAGCTCGGGCCCAGTCACTTTCGTCGTCGCACAGTTTGAGATATCGGAAAGCCACTGGACGTGGATACTGATCCAAAGTCTTGGACGCAAGCACAAATCATCAACATTCAGGGGTAAATTCCATTGCCTTGTGCCCCAAACGACACAAAAAGCAACACTGAACAGGTTCCAGTCGCATTTGTTATATTATCAACGCCTAGATGCCACCGCCACACAGTACACAGGTCAAATCTCACCAACAATAGCAAAACACAATCCTTGCAGTAGTGACAATTCCTGCGCTCCATTTTTTTTTTTACTGACAACGGAGAGAGCGGATTTCTAAGAAGCATTGGAGACAGATTTGTCATACAGTGTCAACAAGGTATTTTGGTCTAAGATGATATTGCAGTAATACCACCAGTGGCGTACATTGGGCTTGCGTCAGGGGAGGGGGGAAACGGACTTGGAGGGGCCACCTACACACCACTCGCATTAAAAGTCCCCGTATCTGGACCACTGTTTTTTTATTGGTCCC
>JAOTOM010004468.1:0-72500 GCA_034440615.1 Ashinkailepas kermadecensis
CATAGACAATCATAAGAATAGGGGGCTTGTTTTTCTGTATTCCAGGGAGGGTTGATTGCCAGATTTGGTGGGCAACTGGTTCAGTGTACAAAGTGCAACCAAGAAGGGCCCTTGTGGCTCATAGTTGCACTGCTCTTTTATGTCTTTATGTCTTTATGTTATTTTTTCCTCACAATTGAAAAGTGTGCATCTGCAGAGGAAATGAGCGGTTACATCATGTTCAGCACATTAACAAACACTGCATTAAAAAAGAACTTCAAAGAAGTCAGAGAGTACCATGAGCTGAAAAATTACCCCAAAAGCCAGGTATTATCACAGTTTAAGGTAACCACAAGACAAGTTTTACACACATTTTACCTCCATGAAGCACACAAAGGGGTTAGGTTTGTCATGTTAGGTTAGGCTTT
The DNA here is from genome assembly GCA_034440615.1 of Ashinkailepas kermadecensis. Taxonomy (NCBI): domain Eukaryota; kingdom Metazoa; phylum Arthropoda; class Thecostraca; family Neolepadidae; genus Ashinkailepas; species Ashinkailepas kermadecensis. The sequence goes on from JAOTOM010004468.1 coordinate 408, forward strand.
TGTTGTAAGTTATAAAAAGAATCATTTGTTGGTAAATAATTTTTGTTAATTATTTTTCTACAAAAAAATAATAAACGGTTCAGGCCAGCTTAGGTTAGGTTTTTTAAGTTGAAAATATTTGAGAAAATGCCTCGAAAATTTAAATTAAAAACAATTAATTTCTTGTATGGGAAGTTAAACTATGTTAGGTAAGGTTATCATACATCTTGAACATTATTTGCATGCTATATTTCCTTACTCCACACCCTTTTTTTGGTGTTATCTTTTACTCCCAATTGAAAGCCATGCATTTGCAGAAGAAAGGACATTAAATTTGTGCTTTTATGTGTTTTATTAATATTTTTTAATTTAAATTTCCAATGCAATGTTCATGAATGTCACTAAGCTGATGGCACTACTCAGTTTTTGTGCAAATGCTTGTGGTTGTGAGCAGGTTGTGAGCAAAATAACATTAAAAATGGGCTTGGAGTTAGTAACATAGCAATTAAAAGAAATACATTACAAATTCAACATAACCTAACGTAACCTAGCCTAACCTGACCTTGGAGAAAACAACTACAAAAACAAAATTGGAAAAATATATAGCAATTTATTTTCTTGAAATTTTGCAAATGAAAAAACCTAACCCAACCTAATCTAACCAGAATTATTGTGCTTTAAGGTGGTAACTAGGCAAGTTATTACACATTTGCCTCCATAAAGCAAACAAATGGGCTATGTTTGGTGATGTTAGATTAGTTTAAGTGTTTAAGTTCGACATTTTTTGCAAAAATTGTTCCAACATTTGAAAGAAATAGATCTTTTTTCTTTAAAAGCAGCTTATGTTAGATTAAGTTAAGTTGGGTTACATTTTTTTATTGTAAAACAAATACATTGCTTGAAATTTTTATAGCCTGATGTTTTGGTTTTGTTTTTCTCCAAGGGGAGGTTAAGCTAGGTTAGGTTAGGTTATGTTGCATTTTTGTATTTAAAAAAAAATACTTTACCCTATGTCACCCAATTCAAAGCTTTTTGTTGGTGTTATTTTGCTCACAACCTGAAATGTAGGCATTTGTATAGAAAATGAGTGGTCCCATCATCTGAGTCACATTCATAAACATTGCATTGAAATGATACATTCCACAAATTCATAAAACACCTTAAAACACAAATTTACCAAAATGAGCAGTAACATCATGTTCATCACATTCCTAAACATTGCATGGAAAAAAAAATAATCAGAAATTACCTTAAGCTGTAAATTTACCGAAAGGTGTGCCAACCCCTGGACGGAAATGCAACATTAGGTGCCCCAATCCTGGGCAGAAAGGGCACTAAGAGCAGTGGAATTAAAATATAAATAAAAGTAAACTAAAAACAACTCTTCTTGAAGACAAATGTGGTAGTTATGTGATATTAACATGGAAACCCTGAGCACAAATCGGAAAAAAGCATGGACTGGACTTTTTCAAGCTTACCTGCCAACTTCTTCAACTACTGTTCCTTTGGGAATTAAATATCAGCAAGCTATTTATTCACTATTTAAAATCACACCAATCCGCAGATACATCAGAATGTGCGAAGTACAAAAACGAATCAGTACGACGTCACATGAGATTGGCCTCGGATTAAACACTGCGCGCAATTGCACCACAAATGTCTTACCTCCGTCACATTTGTCACTGTAACCTCAAATTTAGACTTTAGGCGCTGGAATTTCTGTAACTGGAATTTTTTCTTTGGATGTTACGATTTTGGATGTTCTGAGGAACGCCCATCCCGATTTGTGACATTTAATACGCGCTAGTGTCTATCGATACAAATCGACACCCCTGCTTTGGAGAAAAAAATAGAAACAAAAATTAAGCAATATATATTCTGAAAATTTTCTAAATTGAACAACCGAACCCAACTTACCCGAACCTAATGTCAGCTGCTTTTGAAAGAAAATTTCCGATTTTATTTTATTTTTGAAAATGATTGAACAATTGTTCCAAAGTAAACAACTAAACTAGCCTAACCTAGCCAAATCCGTATTATTGTGCTTTAAGGTGGTAACAAGACAAGTTTGTACACACATTTGCCTCCATATAGCAAGCAAATGGGTTAGGTTTGGTTAAGTTAGGCTAGTTTAGGTTTTTCAAGTTGGAAAACCTTTGTAAAAATTCCAAAAAAGTTTCCCCCAAAAATTGCAAATTATTTGGTAACCTTGCGGTCTAAGGTGCTCTTTTTTCCTTTAAAACAAAAAAAAATATGCAGATTACCATGTTTATGAAGGCGACTAAGATGGTTGGACCCACTTATTTTTTGTGCTTACTTTTCAGGTTGTGAGCAAAATAATGCCAAAAGGCTTTGAGTTCGGTAACATAGCATAAACATAAATGTTTTTTAATGCAACAAAACCTAACCTAGCCTACCCTAACCTATCTTTTGAAAACAAAAAATTAAACTAAATTAAAATGTCACTTAATTTATTTTCTGAAAATTCTCAACCTTAAAAAAAAAACCTAACCGAGCCCAACCTAACCTAAGCTGATTTTTTTTTTTAAAATCATATTTTTTGTGAACGTGGTTGTGAATTTTTTCGGTAACTTTTCGGTATTATTGTGCTTTAACCCGCGCACGTCCGGGGGGGGGGGGCTGATATCTGCCCCCCCCCTGTGGTTTTTCCTACTTTGCCGCCATACTAATCGGGTTAGCAAAGCCAAACCTCGCATGGCTGCTCATTGGTCTTTTCCGCATATCCTCAAAACTTTTTGACCCTGGGTCATCTCAAGTCAGGTCACCAGGTCAGGCGAAGTGACCTAACGTCCCTCCGAGTTCTAGATGGCATCACTCCCACAATAATTGGGCGATTGATTTCAAACTTATATCAGGTCATGATCTTATGAGGGTCTATAATATGTATATCACGGTTTTTTCGTAGCGTTGACCTGAGGTCAGGTCGTTGCCATGGCTTACCCATTATAGGCCTATGGAAAAATATACAAATGTTTCCTGGTTACATATTTGCTCTCGGAATGACCTCCAACCGTTATGGCGTGTAGTTGGAAGCTATTCGCAATGCTATCGCTGACATTTTTGCTCAGTGGCCCCACCAAGGTCAGCTGAGGTCACCTGAAATCACTAGCACATTCACAAAAAAAAACTAAATTAAAATGTCACTTAATTTATTTTCTGAAAATTCTCAACCTTAAAAAAGAAACCTAACCGAGCCTAACCTAACCTAAGCTGATTTTGAATAAAAAATATGTTTTTTTTGTGAACATTGTTGTAAATTTTTTCGGAAACTTTTGGGTATTATTGTGCTTTAAGGTGGTAACAAGAAAAGTTGTATGGGCGCTGTATGACCAACGCAGTCAATGCGGCCGTAAACCCAAATAACCAACCAACCAACCCAGAAAGATGTAAGCTGTACTTCCACAGTGGAGGGAATTCCAGCTATTTTGTTTGTTTTTGTACACAATTTTACATTTTTCAGCAAAAGGTGGAGAGTCAGTCCACTATCTAATCCAAATATGTTTCTATTCGGTACAAAATGTGCTGGTTAACATCAATGGTTCTACTTAGCATGGGGTTTTTCATATTTTCCCTTTAGCTTTCTTATCCGCATAAAATAGCATACGTTATTGGGGGGGGGGCAAATCAACATTGCGGGGGGCAAGATCAACATTGGTGGGGCCCATAGCCCCCACAAAAGGATACAAATCGACGCCCCTGCATACATGCATGATTTTGCACTTATCAAAATTTAATTTCATCTGCCATTTTTTGGACCACTGCACAAGCTCTTCTAAGTCTTTCTGTAGCATGCACCTAGGTGCCTAGGTACCAGGTAAATATCAAGCTGACAGTGTGATGAGTGGGCTGTTGAGCAGGGGTGTCGATTTTTGAAAAACATTGGGGGGGGCCGAAGTGCCAAAACACTAGACACCCCCCCCCCCCCCACAAAAAAAAAACTCATCGGATTTAGCCCACTATATTTTCAGATCTCAGAAATTCTGATTTCTTATTCGACGATGTGAATGTTTATGTTTATTCAGCATCCTCAACGACGGGGAAAATCGCCCAATAACTGGTGAAGTCACATAATTAAAAGAGCAGTGCTCAGTACATTTCAACATAACAACTCTTGGTTGGTCATTGGTTCTACGACACGTCGACCGTTGTGTCATATAGCGTCGCCAATCTCTCACGCCGATTGGTCGCGGGCGAAGAGTAGCGACAGGTGAGACTCGAACTCACCAACATAACAACTCTGAGTAATAGCATGCGACTGCAGTGCCATATAGTAGGCTCGGATCTATCGTCACCGTCACCGTCACTGTTACCCTCCTCCTCACTCCACACACCAACAAACACACACCGGCTTAAATAAAAATACTTCAGCGATCAGATGCAGGCTAAAACACACCGGCATTGATGAAGCATCAGAGCATAGCAGACCTGAACGGTAATGACGATGGGTGAAAGTATTTCCTTGGTGCCTAACGTTAGGGAGGGGAATTTTTCCATTTAGTACGCCACTGCGGCTGCTCAACGTGTTTTTTTCCGCAGATTGCACGATCGAGAGTAGAAAGGCCCTTCGGATAATTTTCTTTCGGGACCCATTCTTAATTTTCCGGTGCTCTGGTCGATTCGATGGAGTCTCCTTGTGGTTTTTGTGGTGAAGTCTATTTTTATAAGCCCCCTGCAGGCTATTTTTGGAACCCGGTACGATTTTTCTGGCTCTCGGTGCGTTTTTTCCGGTGCCCAAACAGGTTTCTTTTCCGGCGTCCGACGACTTCTTATTTTGTGGCTCCTTGACGCAATTTTTCCGTCCGCAAGGTGACATTCCGGGTATATATTGGTACTTGGGAAGCCAGCTGCAACTTGTGGGGCTCCGGCACGACGTTTTGGCCCCAGTGAGATTTTCAAGAGAAGCGGCGTGGATTTGTTTTTGTCTAAGTGCGATTTTTGGGGCCCCGTCGTCACTTGTTGGGATCCCTTGCGGTGGCTACGACACGTTTGTGGGGGCCCAACAAGTTTTGTGGGCTTTTGGAGCTATTGTTGAGATCCCAGATTGATTTTCCGTGTCCGGCTGTTTTTCATTCACCCGGCTTCATTTGTTCGGTGATCTCAACGAGACTTTTAGAGCCCCGGTGGGACCTATCAGGCCTCTGGCGTGATTTTCAGGGGCCCGGGTGATAATTCTTAATACCCCAGTCTCGGCGTGATTTTCAGGAGGCCCCGGCCCGACCGTTTGTGGCCCCCGTCGTGATTTTCTTGAATCCCGGCACGACTTGTTTGCGGCCCCAACGTGATTTTCAGGGGCCCAGGTGCAAACTTTTGAGGCCCCAGCGTCATTATCGGGGCCCCTGCGCTACGTTTGGGGGCCCCGCATGTGATTTTTCTGAGCCCCGGTGCGATTTTTGGTCGACCGAGTGAAATTCTTAGGGAGCATAGCGCATTTTTTTCCTAAGCTCGACGGACTCTTGGGGGCCCCACAACCTATCAGGACGGGGGGGGGGGGGAGGCAACTTCCCACAATTCCCCCTCCCCATTCGGTATGTCACTGTGCCATGCAATGATGCAACATAAAAATCCAGGAATAGTTCATCTGTTTCATCACACATGTGATTTCAACTCCCCAGTTATCCAGACAGTTTGAGAAAAGTCAAACATCTGCTACATGGATCAGCAAGGATGGATTGTAAGGCAACATGGATACCATGGAATTCCGGTCAGAGTAGTTATGCTACAATACATACCTTCTTCAACACACTGCTTTGGGGAAGGATGAGCTCCTGAAGTTTGGTCAGGGTTGGAGTTGGAGGTGGATGGAGCAACACTGTGAAGGACATAACATATGGTTCAAGAGACTTGTTTCCATTAACAATACAGGGGATGAAGTAACATTTTCATTGACATCTATGGTTTTCATTGGCTTCATTGACTTCTATGGTGTCCTGAGTAAGCAGGACAATCGAGATGGGTTTCTGTTATATGCATTTTTTTTTTTTTAAATAAGTTTCATCCGAGTTCTTGTTGGGCTGGCTTTATGAACCAGGGTCGGATTGCTAAGCAGAGCTTGTTGCGTGAACCCTGGCCCTACCACCCGATCCATTAATTCAAGTTAAACGGCAGAATTTTGACCGAAAGTTTAACGTGCCGTCAATGCACCGACACAGCCGCCCGGTATAAACAATGTTATAATGTAGCTTTTATACCCCAGTGAGAATGGTATGGATTCACTCATCAGTGAATTCGCAAACATACTGATGTATCAGTTAACACCAATGCAGGGAGCTATGTGATCAACATGGTCTGTACCCTAAAGCCCAAATATCTAAGTAACAATGCAGGGAATCTGCTGCATAACAGTTTGACCATAAATTAGCCATGATATATGGCATCATACTTCCCATGCTATTTACAATAGTGAGCTATATTTTGTGTACAAACATCAGGACATTAGAAATGTTAATTAACGTTGCACACATCAGTTCCTAACAAGTGTCAGCAATACATTTCCTTCATGTGCTTTAAACATGATTCAAGAAAGCACTGTCATCGATTTTAAACTTGCAAAAAGAGTGGGCCGCCTGGCATTTTGAGTGCTATTTGAGTGAATTTGCTGTCTTGTTAGTGAACTGACCACTTATTGAGATATATGTACTTTAACTTTGCCTGCTTCCATCATGAAAATTTGTCATGTTCCAATACATCAGAAATCATCAGAATAACTTCTTGTCTACAAACCGGTGTATGCATTTCTATGAATTTCTCATATTTATTAACACAAATGATGTAGATCTGATCTGCAAATTTATAACTCAGAACATGTTATCAGTACAGGATTCCATTCCTGAAAATATTGTACTTTCAAAATGTTATTGTTCTTTGTGAACCAATAAGTGCAATGCTCTCATGCAGCATGCAGATGGAGGTTCATCACGTACACCAGGTAGCACAAAAAGAGATATTATTGCAGTCTAAGGTAACCACAAGACATGTTTTACACCCATTTTTACCTCCACGAATCATTCAAAGGAGCTAGGTTTTGTCTAATTGCGTTATGCTAGGCTTTTGTTGTAAGTTAGTAAATGAAAAAAAAATCTTCAAAAACGGTTCAAGCTAGATTAGGTTACGTTATACTTTTTAAGTTCAAAATGTTTGAGAACAAAGAAATTGGGGGGGGGGAGAATTTGGCATAAAAATAATCATTTCTTGCATGGAAGTCTAGGCTAGGTTAGGTTAGCTTATGTTACATTTTTTTTATCTGAACATTATTTTTCATCCTATATTACTCAAATCCAAGTCCCCTTTTCCACGTTATTTTTCCTCACAAATGAAAAGTGTGCATCTGCAGAGGAAATGAGCGGTTACATCATGTTCAGCACATTAACAAACACTGCATTAAAAAATAAATTGGAAGAAGTCAGAGAGTACCATGAGCTGAAATATTACCCAAAAAGCCAGGTATTATCACAGTTTAAGGTAACCACAAGACAAGTTTTACACACATTTTACCTCCATGAAGCATACAAAGGGGTGAGGTTTGTCAGGTTAGGTTAGGCTTTTGTTGTAAGTTATAAAAAAAATAATTTGTTGGTAAATAATTTTTGTTAATGATTTTTCTACAAAAAAAATAAACGGTTCAGGCTAGCTTAGGTTAGGTTTTTTAAGTTGAAAATATTTGAGAAAATGGCTCGAAAATTTAAATTAAAAACAATTAATTTCTTGTATGGGAAGTTGAACTATGTTAGGTAAGGTTATCATACATCTTGAACATTATTTGTATGCTATATTTCCTTACTCCACACCCTTTTTTGGTGTTATTTTTTACTCCCAATTGAAAGGCATGTATTTGCAGAGGAAAGGACATTAAATGTGTGCTTTTATGCATTTTATTAATATTTTTCTATTTAAATTTCCAATGCAATGTTTATAAATGTCACTAAGCTGATGGCACTACTCAGTTTCTGTGCAAATGCTTACTTTCCAGGTTGTGAGCAAAATAACATTAAAAATGGGCTTTGAGTTAGGTAACATAGCACTTAAAAGAAATACATTAAAAATTCGACATAACCTAATGTAACCTAAGCTGACCCTGGAGGAAACAACTATAAAAACAAGATTGGAAAAATATCTAGCAATTTATTTAGTTATTGAAATTTTACAAATGAAAAAACCAAACCCAACCTAATCTAACCAGAATTATTGTGCTTTAAGGTGGTAACAAGGCAAGTTATTACACATTTGCCTCCATAAAGCAAACAAATGGGCTATGTTTGGTGATGTTACATTAGTTTAAGTGTTTTAAGTTCGACATTTTTTGCAAAAATTGTTCCAAAATTTGAAAGAAATATATCTTTTTTCTTTAAAAGCAGCTTATGTTAGGTTAGGTTAAATTGGGTTAGGTTAGGTTAGGTTAGATTCGGTTAGGTCAGGTCAGGTTAGGTTGGGTTACATTTTTTTATTGAAAAAAAAATACATTGCTTGAAATTTTTACAACTTGATGTTTTGGTTTTGTTTTTCTCCAAGGGGAGGTTAAGCTAGGTTAGGTTAGGTTATGTTGCATTTATTTTATTTTAAAAAAAAATCCTTTTCCCTATGTCACCTAATTCAAAGCTTTTTGTTGATGTTATTTTGCTTACAACCTGAAATGTAGGCATTTGTATAGAAAATGAGTGGTCCCATCATCTTAGTCACATTCATAAACATTGCATTGAAATTATACATTCCACGAATTCATAAAACACCTTAAAACACAAATTTACCAAAATCGTGTTTATCACATTCCTAAACATTGCATGGGAAAAAATTAATCAGAAATTACCTTAAGCTGTAAATTTACCAAAAGGTGTGCCAACCCCTGGACGGAAATGCAACACTAGGTGCCCCAATCCTGGGCAGAAAGGGCACTAAGAGCAGTGGAATGAAAATTTTAATAAAAGTAAACTAAAAACAGCTCTTCTTGAAGACAAACGTGGTAGTTATGTGATATTAACATGGAAACCCTGAGCACAAATCAGAAAAAAGCATGGACTGGACTTTTTCAAGCTTACCTGCCAACTTCTTCGACTACTGTTCCTTTGGGAATTAAATATCAGCAAGCTATTTATTCACTATCTAAAATCACACCAATCCGCAGATACATCAGAAGGTGCGATACATCAGAATGTGCGAAGTACAAAAAACGAATCAGTACGACGTCACATGAGATTGGCCTCCGGATTAAACACTGCGCGCAATTGCACCACAGATGTCTTACCTCCGTCACATTTGTCACTATAACCTCAAATTTAGACTTCAGGCGCTGGAATTTCTGTAACTGGAATTTTTTCTTTGCATGTTACGATTTTGGATGTTCTGAGGAACGCCCATCACGATGTGTGACATTTAATGCGCGCTAGTGTCTATGGATACAAATCGACGCCCCTGCTTTGGAGAAAAAAATGGAAACAAAAATTAAGCAATATATATTCTGAAAATTTTCTAAATTGAACAACCGAACCCAACTTACCCGAACCTAATGTCAGCTGCTTTTGAAGGAAAACTTCCAATTTTATTTTATTTTTGAAAATGATTGAACAATTTTTCCAAGGTAAACAACTAAACTAGCCTAACCTAGCTAAATCGGTATTATTGTGCTTTAAGGTGGTAACAAGACAAGTTTTTACACACATTTGCCTCCATATAGCAAGCAAATGGGTTAGGTTCGGTTAAGTTAGGTTAGTTTAGGCTTTTCAAGTTGGAAAATTTTTTAAAAAAATTCCAAAAACGTTTCCCCCCAAAATTGCAAATTATTTGGTAACCCTGCAGTCTAAGGTGTTCTTTTTTTCCTTTAAAACAAAGAAAAATATGCAGAATACCATGTTTATGAAGGTGACTAAGATGATTGGACCCACTTATTTTTTGTGCTTATTTTTCAGGTTGTGAGCAAAATAATGGCAAAACGGCTTTGAGTTCGGTAACATCGCATAAAGATATTTTTTTTTTCATGCAACAAAACCTAACCTAGCCTATCCTAACCTATCTTTTGAGAACAAAAATTAAACTAAATTAAAATTTCACTTAATTTATTTTCTGAAAATTCTCAACCTTAAAAAAGAAACCTAACCGAGCCTAACCTAACCTAAGCTGATTTTGAATACAAAATTATAATTTTTGTGAACATGGTTGTAATTTTTTTTTCGGAAGCTTTTGGGTATTATTGTGTTTTAAGGTGGGAACAAGAAAAGTTGTATGGGCGCTGTATGACCAACGCAGTCAATGCGCCAGTAAACCCAAATAACCAACCAACCAACCCAGAAAGATGTAAGCTGTACTTCCACAGTGGAGGGAATTCCAGCTGTTTTGTTTGTTTTTGCACACAATTTTAAATTTTTCAGCAAAAGGTGGAGAGTCAGTCCACTATCTAATCCAAATCTGTTTCTATTCAGTACAAAATGTGCTGGTTAACATCAATGTTTCTACCTAGCATGGTGTTTTTCATTTTTTCCCTTTAGCTTTCTTATCAGCATAAAATAGCATAGGTTATTGGGGGGGGCCCAAATCAACATTGGGGGGGGGGCAAGATCAACATTGGTGGGGCCCCACAAAAGGATACAAATCGACGCCCCTGCATACATGCATGATGTTGCACTTATAAAAATTTTATTTCATCTGCCATTTTTGGACCACTTCACAAGCTCTTCTAAGTCTTTCTGCAGCATGTACCTAGGTGCCTAGGTACCAGGCAAATATCAAACTGATAGTGTGATGAGTGGGCTGTTGAGGTTAATTATAGTTTGTATATCCACACTCTCAATGATAACTGATTGTTGTTCACGGGACTGGATTGTATGCAAATTTGACAATGACAATTGGTTTTTGTGCACACCATTTTTAATTTTGTAGCAAAAGGTGGAGAGTCAGTCCACTATCTAACCCAAATCTGTTTTTTTAATTACAAAATGTGCTGGTTAACATCAACTACATTTTCTATGTACCCTAGCATGGTGTTTTTCTTCTTTTTTTCTTCAACTTTTTTATGAGCATAAAAATAGCATGTGTTATTGGGGGGCAAATCAACATGGGGGGGGGGCCAAGATCAACACTGGTGGGGCCCTGGCCCCCACAAAAGGATACAAATCGACGCCCCTGCCATCTAGACATTAGGGGGATGTCCCCATCCTAGCCCCGCCTTCAGCGCCTAAAATATAACACAAACTATAACGTAAAATTCCCTTTATGTAAACGTCCACATGCCTGCACCTTGATCGCAAACACCCGCTTTTATAGTCAGACATGTAACGTACTCGCTTCAAAAAAAGGTGGCGCAAATGACCTCTGTGGTCCGGTACGCCTGAAAAAGTAACTCCCCCATGCAGTTAAATTGAAACTTGCCTGATGCTACCAATTTCTGCAATATACGATTTAAAAACCTGTGACGTCATCATGGTTTGAATACGACTTTGGTGTACCTTTTAAAATAATGGTATTTTTGCGGCGTTTAATAATGGTGTTTTTTGTGACGTACGAGACATTAGTCGGTTTTACAGCGGCAATTTGCTCTCCCGTCTAGTCGCTTTTCATCCTTCCAAGTAATTCCTTGCTTCAACTAAACATTCCAGACATGAACTAAAAAAGTACATCAAAGAACATTTATTATTAACAAGAATTTATTTCACTCAATTTTCTCAGCTTTTTCATTGACAAAACTTGTTTCTTGGTGGTGAGAATAAACCGATTTTAGACTGATTGTTTTAGTATAATTTTCCTTAAATCATTTTATATTCCGAAACCTATATCCCAGTACGCGGCAGGCAACAAATCAGTGGGTGCACGAGCGTCCTACTCGTGGGGTGTGTTGTGATTATTTATTAGTTGTGCAGCGTGAGCATCTCTGCAGTATCAGGTATGGATTTATAAACTTGGTTGACATCGATTAAGTGTACTTTTGTTATCATTTTCTCTAACGTTGCTCAGGAAGTTGGCTTATAACCGCATCCTTCGCTAATTTAACTACAGCGCAAATTTGTCATCTGGCAGTCATCCGTCGGCTGCCAGATGCCGCAGAGCTGAGTGCAGTCTCGACGTAAATTAGAAAGCGTATTGCAATTTGCTGATATTCGTAAGTTTAATTATACTTATTTCAGCAGCGTAAATAGTAAAACTTATTTCGTTATTAAAACTGATGTGAGAATTAGATTTTGTGGTCGCTTTTAATTTATGCAGATCACTATGCCGGGTCTTCTCCCTCTATCTTGTTCCTGAGACCACGTGACCTGGGAGCAAATTTCCGCTGTAAAACCGACTATTGGGCTTGTCAAGGCTATTTCTGTTGTATAGCATTGGTCGTGGATGACTAAGGTTTGCTTAAAAGTCATGTGAGCCATAGCTTTCTTTTTTATTCTTTTAGGAATACCAATTATATTGCAGTGGCCATGCAGCTTCTTGCTGAGTTTTTCTGTCATGGCATCATAAGCTGGCAGATTTCTGTTGTATAGCATTGGTCGTGGATGACTAAGGTTTGCTTAAAAGTCATGTGAGCCATAGCTTTCTTTTTTATTCTTTTAGGAATACCAATTATATTGCAGTGGCCATGCAGCTTCTTGCTGAGTTTTCTCTGTCATGGCATCATAAGCTGGCAGATTTGCCCACACATGGCTCTCGTTTTCCCCATATCAATATTGAATGCATGCATTGTTATTGGGCATTTAGGTAGGTACCTAGGTAAATATCAAGCTGATGGTGTGATAGGTGGGCTGCTGAAGATAATTATAGTTTGCATATCCACAATCTCAAGGATGATTGTCTGTTGTTCACTGGACAATGCAAGTTTGACAATGACTGGAAATTAAGAATGGATTTTTTCCTGTTTAAGCTCACATGTGTGTGGTTTTGCCATTGGTGGTGTGTACAAACATCAGTATGACAATCCAATTGTTGTTTTGTGGCTTAACATTAAAAAAAAGACAATCTGGTTTAAAATGCATAATCAGCGAATCTTAACATTTTATGGCGTAAGTTTTCCTTGCACAGTGGAGGGAAATCTAGCTATTTTGTTTTTTTTGCACATAATTTTGAATTGTGTAGCAAAAGTTGGATACTCAGTCCACTATCTAATCCAAATCTGTTCTTTTTCAGTACAAAATGTGCTGGTTAACATCAACTAAGTTTTCTATGTACCTAACACAGTGTTTTTCTTCTTTTTTTTCCTTTAGCTTTTTATCAGCATAAAAATAGCATGGGTTATTGGGGGGGCCCAAATCAACATTGGGGGGGCCAAGATCAGCATTGGGGGGGCCATGGCCCCCGCAAAAGGATACAAATCGACGCCCCTGCTGTTGAGGTTAATTATAGTTTGTAGATCCACACTCTCAATGATAACTGATTGTTGTTCACGGGACTGGATTGTATGCAAGTTTGACAATGACAATTGGTTTTTGTGCACACCATTTTGAATTTTGTAGCAAAAGGTGGAGAGTCAGTCCACTATCTAACCCAAATCTGTTTTTTTCATTACAAAATGTGCTGGTGAACATCAACTACATTTTTTATGTACCTAGCATGGTGTTTTCCTTCTTTTTTCCTTCAACTTTTTTATCAGCATAAAAATAGCATAAGTTATTGAGGAGGCCCAAATCAACATTGGGGGGCCAAGATCAACATTGGTGGGGCCCTGGCCCCCCACAAAAGGATACAAATCGACGCCCCTGCCATCTAGACATTAGGGGGATGTCCCCATCCTAGCCCCGCCTCCAGCGCCTAAAATATCACACAAACTATAACGTAAAATTCCCTTTACGTAAACGTCCACATGCCTGCACCTTGATCGCAAACACCCGCTTTTATAGTCAGACATGTAACGTACTCGCTTCAAAGGTGGCGCAAGTGACCTCTGTGGTCCGTTACGCCTAAAAAATAACTCCCCACCCATGTGCAGTGAAATTGAAACTTGCCTGATGCTTCCAATTTCTGCAATATACGAATAAAAACCTGTGACATCATCAAGGTTTGAATGCGAACTTTGGTGTACCTTTTAAAATAATGGTATTTTTGGGGGCGTTTAATAATGGTATTTTTGCGCCGTACGTGACACTGGTCTTGTCAAGGCTATTTCTTGTATAGCATTGGTCTTGTATGACTGTAAGGTTTGCTTAAAAGTCATGTGAGCCACAGCTTTCTTTTTTATTCTTTTAGGAATACCAATTATAATGCAGTGGCCATGCAGCTTCTTGCTGACTTTTCTCTGTCATGGTATCATAAGCTGGCAGATTTGCCCACACATGGCTCTCGTTTTTCCCCATATTGATATCAATATTTAATGCATGCATTGTCATTGGGCATGTAGGTAGGTACGTAGGTAAATATCAAGCTGACGGTGTGAAAGGTGGGCTGCTGAAGATAATTATAGTTTGCATATCCACAATCTCAATGATTGTCATTGTTGTTCACTGGACAATGCAAGTTTGACAATGACTGGAAATTAAGAATGGATTTTTTCCTGTTTAAGCTCATATGCATGTGGTTTTGCCATTGGTGGCGTGTACAAACATCAGTATGACAATCCAATTGTTGTTTTGTGGCTTAACATTTTTTAAAAAGACAATCTGGTTTAAAATGCATCATCAGCGAATCTTAACATTTTATGCTGTAAGTTTTCCTTGCACAGTGCAGGGAAATATAGCTATTTTGTTTTTTCGCACATAATTTTGAATTGTGTAGCAAAAGTTGGATACTCAGTCTACTATCTAATCCAAATCTGTTCTTTTTCAGTACAAAATGTGCTGGTTAACATCAACTAAGATTTCTATGTACCTAACAGTGTTTTTCTTCTTTTTTTCCTTTAGCTTTTTATCAGCATAAAAATAGCATGGGTTATTGGGGGGGGGCCAAATCAACATTGGGGGGGGGGCCAAGATCAGCATTGGGGGGCCATGGCCCCCGCAAAAGGATACAAATTGACGCCCCTGGATACACTAGTCCAAATATGGTGTGTCAGTAAGGAAATAAATCACATGTTTTCATTCAATCAACTTATCCTTTAAGAACCACAATGTAGTCTTAGTACATTTTTTACTTGCTATTTTTCTGATCAGTTATTTGAGTTAATGAATTAATGAAGTTATTTGAGTTAATGAAACTCCGTAAATAGCGCGAATTGACGTATCTATGTACTTACATACAATTGAAATGAAACATGTAGCTAACAAATATTGTTCACGTCTGTCTTCCCCAGGAGGATGATCTGTTCGAGCGCGAGCTGGACCGGCTCGAGCGATGCCAAAGAGTGAAGAGGACAGCATCATCCACACTGGAGGTCGCCATAGTGGACTTTCGGAACATGGGGTGTATGAAGGGAGCCACAGTGTGGGACATTGTCGATAAATATCCCAGCGTCATGCAACCAGCCAGCATGGTGATGGCCGCGCTCCCTGTCACGCAGGTCTCAGTGGAGAGGCTGTTTTCAGCTACGAAGCTGCTGCTGACCGACCTCAGGTCAAGGCTGAAGGAGGATATTCTGGAGGCCATGCTGCTCCTCCGCTGTAACCGCGAGTGGCTGGTGTGAGCGGATCAGCCGCTGGGCCCATTTTGGGCAGTAACAAATCTAGTCAAGGGCATGCACGAGTGTCTTTAATAAAGTGATGGCAGGAGGGCCATTTCTTCCAGCCGCTATATCTTAGCTCTTAATCGGCCGATCGGATTGAAATTTTGTGTGGCACTTTGCAAATGCTGTGTACAAAATTTCAGTTCGATCGGCCGGTGAAGATTTGAGATATCGCTGCTGGAAGAAATGGCCTTCCTGCTATTACTTTCTTGGAGACTGTACCTGCTTACATTTGCGGTCGGAGCTTGCATTGTTTATGCAAATACAGAATCACTGTGTATCTAATGGACTTTCATGCTCTTATAGGGGGGGGGGGGATGTTATTTAACAAAAATCGGAATTCGATGGCTGCCACTGAGTGGTGCAAACTACAGACAATTCTAAGCAACTTACCCATAAAAACACTGTATCTATCTTTCAATAAACTCCCGCCCCCGGCCAAATCACTTTTTCGTGTTCAGCGCCACGCAGCACGTACCAGCACCGCGGCGTCAATACGGACGTCCGGGCGGCCGTCCGTCGGCTGAAAATCGCTGCTACGAAAAGCGCCGATGCCTGGCATGCTGCTATGCTGCAGGCGGTTTAGAAATCCATGACATGGAGCATCTAAATATAAGAGAAATGCCAGTTCAGCCATATATTTCAATTTCACAGACGCAGCGGAACATCTTCAACATATCACACCCGGAACGTTGTGAGCTTCTCCAAGCTCTCTTTGAAGCTCGCGTAGTCCATCTCCTGCCTGTCTGTTTTGTTGCCCAGATACGCCATGAGCGTTGCCCCAAACTCTGCTGCTGTCTTGTCCCGTCGTTTCTTGCTGGGCATGGTGATCTGTATCTTGAAGATCGGGTCCGATCTCGGCAGGGTGGTTGAGCTCTCCCGAGCGAACTGGACTTCC
Organism: Ashinkailepas kermadecensis; assembly: GCA_034440615.1. NCBI lineage: Eukaryota > Metazoa > Arthropoda > Thecostraca > Neolepadidae > Ashinkailepas > Ashinkailepas kermadecensis. The sequence goes on from JAOTOM010004468.1 coordinate 16,865, forward strand.
TTCTTCAAGCGCTGCTGCTTAGCCTTGTCATCGAGCTCAGGGCCCTCCAGCTCCAGGTACTCCTTCACATCAGCCGCGTTGGTGAAGGGTCCACCCACCGATTTCAGGTCATCCAGCATGTTCAGCCGCTTCCTCTCTCTCTTCTGCGCCACCACCTGCCTCTCATCTGCTCCCTCCGCAAACTGCTTTTTTACTCCCTCGCTCCACTTCAGTTCAACTTCTCTCTTGGCCTTCACGGCGTCCTTGTAGAACCTGATGGAGGAGGGATTTCCCTCTCTCAGGCTCCTAGTCTTGTCCAGGATGATGGACCGGCCAACTGCTGCCAGCGTCCCCAGCTTCTTCAGACGGAAGTCAACCGTGCCACAGAGGTGCCCCATGCCCATGTTGTGGACAGGTGTGTCGTCGATGTTGCTGGCTTGCTCCTGCACGGGGTACTGGGTTGGGTAGGCCTCTTCGTCCAGGCCGTAGTCGCGCCTCTGACGGGAGAGCGCGGTGCTGAAGTTGGTGAGCCTGACCAGCTCCTCCGTGTGCTCAACCGCCACCTGGCTGACAGAGCTGAGGACGAACGGTCCGTAGGTCTCCCTGACCCGGGCGAACAGCTCATCGGAGACGCCCTGGAACGCAGGCTGGGTGAACTCGAAGAAGTCGCTGGTGATGGTCTGGGCCAGGCTTCCATGGAGACTCTGGTAGAACATCTTCAGTTCGGAGTGTGTGGCCCCTTGGTGATGGTCTTGGCGTAGAACGGCTCGATTAGGTGAATGCCAAACCTGCTGAAGGCCACGAGGACTACCTTCGGGTATGGCAGACTGAGCAGCTCCCTGACGAGGCAAGCGAAGCGGTTGCAAATCTGGGGATTCTTGAGTAGGAAGTCAGTGAGGTGCTCGTAGCGGAAGAGCAGGACAGAGGCCGCACGACTCAGGCAGCCGAATAGCTGGTCCTTGTACAAGACCGCTGGAACGTGATACTTCTTCAGGTAGTCGTTGAAGAGCCTGTAGTAGTTCCACATCCTGTGCGAGTACTCGGGGGCACATGTCCAGCGCTTGGCCTGCTACACTCGAGTTCTTACTGTCTACTTCCATGCCGACCATGAAACCTGCCAATACGTTCTCCATCTTCATTGCCGTCTCCACCATCCTGGCCATCTTGTTCAGTGCTGTGCTAAACCCCAGAGTGGTGTGAGTCCCGCAGAACAGCTGCCCCGCCGGGCCGTCCAGTCCGTACATCTCCTGCAACACCATGTTGAAGCCCATGTTGCGCTGCGTGGAGTCGGTGATATGGGTGTCGACGTGCTTGTATATTTCCTCCACCGGTTTCCCCTTCACGGCAGCCAGAATATCGAACCCGAGATCTACCTGCAGGGCAATATCCTCGGTGGTCTCCCCACTGATGTTGATCAGTGGCAGGGGGAAGGGGAGCTCTTGACCAACATGAATCCCCTGGACAGAAAACTGGCGCACCCTTTTCTTGGTGGTGGAGTCTATGGTATGTGTGATCATTCTTCCTTCGCCTGACTTTTCACTGACCTCATCTGCAGCCAGAGACAGCGATTCAGTCTCGAGCAAATTGAGCGCCTCCCTGATGTTTGGCTTGGCAGGTAGCGTATCCTTGTCAAATCGGTCTTCCTCGCTACCACCCGGCTTCCACTTCCTATCAAACATTCCGTTGCCGACCTCGCCCACAGCCTTGGAAGCTTCGTCGATCGACAGACCGTGGCCTGACAGGTTAGCGACTGTGCGGTAGAATTTCTCCTTCACCACTCGCTCCGACTCTCTGATGTGCCGATATTCAGGGGGAATCGGGTCCTGGACCTGCTGCACCTCATCGCTCTCCATGAACAGCCTCCTCCTCTTCATCTGCCCCAGCTCCACAGGATCACTGTAGTCGCCATCGTTCGCTGGGGTCGGCTCTGTGCTGCTGCTCGTCGACGGGATTTATCCCCGCTCCACTAGTAGCTCTGCGATAGCGTCCAGCGACTTGAATCGGAACTGCTCGTCCCTCTGCTTCCTGCTCGTACCTGGCCACGCCCTTGAATGTGAACAAGTCCTGCACGGTGCCCTCGGCCGGAGTTGGATTACTGTCTGCATCTCGGGTCGGCATGGGATATGCGTCATTCGCTTTCAGCTCGTCTTACGCACCTATAAGTTACCAGCTATCGCCATGTATCCCATCAGTATCTGTGTAACAGCTCGACCGCTGGCACCGGAGCGCCGCGCCGTGTCGCCGTAGCGGCGATTTTCAGCCGGCGGCCGGCCCGCCGGCCGCCCGTATTGACGCCGCGGTGCCGGTATGAGCCGCGCGGCGCTGAACACCGAAAAGTGATTTGGGCGGGGGCGGGTGTTTTTAGACTAACCCGCTACTAACAACTAAACCGCGGCAGCCGGCGTGATAGGCGGTGTGAACAATTACCTCCTTGTTCGCACGGTAAAGATCCCTCGGTGCTCTTCGATAAGAGTAGGCTAAAGCCGGCACCCTGGCAAAATCAACTTCTCGTCACTCTCACAACACCCCCAACCCCACCCAAAACTACAAATTATTTTGTGGAGGAGTAAAGTAAAACTAAACCATTTAAACCACAGGAAACTGTCCCCAACCCAGACCATCGCCTTCAGCACCTAAAATATTACGCAAACTAACGTATAATTCCTTAACGTAAATGTCCACTTGCCCAATCACACACGCTCGCTTTATAGACAGACAGGTAACGTACTCGCTTTAAAGGCGGCGCAAATGACCTTCATGGCCCGGCACGCCTAAAAAAATCACTCTCCCCCCCCCGGGTTTATATGGGAAAGTTGCTTATAATTGTCTGAAGTTTGCGCCCCTGAGTGGTCGTGGCTAGCTTTTTTTTACATCCCCCAAGCTCTTATTTAATGGATCGATCACGTTTGGGATGTACGGAGCCGGAGCCGGAGCCGCCGGAGCCGGTAAATTTCGCCCGGAGCCGGAGCCGGAGCCGGAGCCGCCGGGACATTTTACTCGGAGCCGGAGTCGGAGTCGGAGCCGGGATACTTCCCCGGAGCCGGAGTCGGAGCCGTCCCAAATTTTCCCGGCTCCGCATCCCTGATCAAATCCATTAGGGACCATTAGAACCATTAGGAAAATCCTAATGGTTCCTAACGGTTTCCAATGGATTATATTCTAATGGTTCTGCATGACAATAGTCATCCACCTTTATTGACTTTCGCCCACACCGAACCAAATTTGGTGTCCAGAGATAGCCCGTGGTCAGCCTACGAGTAACAATTAAAACGGGGGCATGTGAAGGTCAAACCTCAAGGTCAGTGTAGTTTCAGTTCTTCCATTGCCTCGCATTCCGTCGCTCTGACTTAAGTTTTAATACAATGGATGTCATTATACATCACCTGTGGTGAGCTATCAGCCAGTTGAGATTTCGAAATAATTTCGAAGGTCAAAGGTCTATATTATTTGTCTGTGGTCATCTCGCTATTTTTGTTATTGCCCAAACATGCCAAAATATGGCGTCAGACGATAACTCGTGGTTAACCGTCAAGCAACATTTTAAACCGGAACATGTCAGTCAAACCTTAGTGTCAAAATTTAGCTTGAGTTCAGGACATTGTCGATGGACGATGTCCTTCAGAGTAGAAAGGCCCCTTCGGATAATTTTCTTTCGGGACTTGTGCATTTTTGGCGATCGGGTTGGTTCGATCGAGTCTCGATGTGATATTTGCGGGTCCATTTATATTTTAAAGCCCTCTGTATGATATTTTTGTGATCCTGCTAGTGGCGTACCGAAAGGGGTATTGGGGGAAGTTGCCGCCTCCTCTTGAGAGGTTATGGGGCCCCAAGAATCGCGCCGGGGTTCGGAAAAATTGCGCCAGACTACCTAAAAATCCCGCTGAGGTCCCCCCAAAAAAACACCGAGGCTGCTAAAAATCAATGACATTGGGGGCCCCAAAAAGTTACGCAGGGACATGTAAAAAATGGTGCTTGGGCCCCCCCAAAAAAAAATCGCATGAAGGTCCTTGAAAACCACATTGGGGCCCAACAATCATTCCGGGGTTCTAAAAATGACGCTTGGGACTCCAAAGGGTGCGATTGGGACACTCGAAAATGCCGCTGGGCCTCCCAAAAAAGTATCACCTGGGCCCAAAAAAGTCGCGCAGAAAACCCCGAAAATCACACTGGTGCCTCAAAAGTTCGGGCTGGTACCATGAAAATCACGCTAGGGCCCAAGACATCCCACCCGGGCCCCTGAAAATGACGCTGGAGCCCCAAAAGACGTGCTGGGCCCCTGAAGATCACCGAGGCCCAAAAGGTCCAGCCGGGCCCCTGAAAACCGCGCTGGTCCCCAGAAAGCCGGACAGTGATCACGCTTGGCGCCTAAAAGTTCGCACCTGGGCCCCTAAACATTACGCTGGGGGTCCAGAAGTCATGCCGGGTGCTTGGAAAATCACGGTGGACCCATGGAAATCACGCTGGGCTCCAAAAGATCTGGCCGGGGCCTTTGCAAATCGTGCATGGGCTCCAAAAAAAAATCGGACCGGTGTCCCTGGAGATCACGCTGGAAGCCTCAAAGGTTCGCGCCTGGGTCCCTGAAAATCATGCTAAGGGCCCGGTCACCATCTTCTCAACGTAGATAGGTACACCCCCTGAATTACCTCTGCTTTACAATTCCATCTACCAACTCCGTCAAAATCCACATGCCAAAATTGAACACGTGCAATCCGAAGACCGCGCCGCTGACACACAACAATCCGAAGACCGCGCCGCTGACAGACACACAGCAATCCGAAGACCGCGCCGATGACACACAGCAATCCGAAGACCGCGCCGCTGACATACAGCAATCCGAAGACCGCGCCGCTGACACACAGCAATCAAGACTGCGCTGCTGATGCACACGGCCAGCGGTGCAGCCAAACTTTTCCTAAGGGGGGGCGACCAAAGTAAAACACGAAGAAACAGAAAGGTTCTGGCGAGACGAAAACTTATGATTTTAAGTGTTCAAAATATAAAAATGTCGTTTGACCTGGTGTATTTTTGGGTACTAGGGGGGAGGGACGGCGGTCCCCCTGCCTCCTCCCCTTGGCTGCGCCTCTGCGCACAGCAATCCGAATCAAAGGTGGCAGGTCGCCAAGTCCCGCACTTTAGGATTTATATTTCATATCGATATCGCCGGCAGACCGTCACACACATGGAGTTAGTTCCCGCATCCAGCACTGGCGGCGCCACCGGCGCAGCATCTGTACACGGGCGCTATGTGACGCGATCTGAGGGCAGCCACACAGGGGTGGCCGCAGCGTGCGCGCGAGGTCGGACGGCGTACGGCCGCGCCGCCCAACCACCGCCATATCACACTGAAATCCACATGGCCTGTATCCAGCTTCATATTCACACGCATTGCCCAACTTGCTTCGAGAGCGGCTGTTCTCCCCACTTCGTGAAAGAGGAACGCTTACAAACGCCATCTGCGGGCGGATACGGGCTGGCGTCGGGTCCGGTGCAAAACGTCAGAACATATGCGAATGTCTAATGCATGGGAAGATGCACGAGAACACACTAAACGACTTACAATAAACACATAGTGCCGTTCATAACATGATATCACGACCTTCGAAGAAACTAGGCGTCCCACCGGATGCTTAACGTAAAAGTGAGCTGCTGTGTTTTGCGTAACTGGAATATCCTTGTTCGAACTCCAGATCTTACAATTAATTACTCTGCCATGATTATTCCCAAAATTTCCAGCAACGTAACGTCGATTATTTCAGCGTTCTCGGCTCAATCAGCAGCTCAACCCAAACCCTCTGCCGGGTACATAGATCGTTAGGGCGGCATTCTTTTTAAAACAATTTGTTAAAATAACCGCACCGACTATATGACCAAGGAAATGTGGACTGAAGACGAGCCAACACCCATACGCCGTGCGCACATGGTCCCTACTTTAGCCGCACATCTGCGCCATAATCGGTAGCAGACGGTTAAACAACGGACACGCGTGCACGGCGACAACTTTCCGAGTCCAAGCCACAGAGAGCAGGAGTGTTTTAGCTGGAGCGCAGTGTGCGCAGTGTCGCCTAACGACCGGTCCATGCAGACTGCCAGCGGTGAGGCTTCACTGGCAGATTTCAAGGGCCAGATGTGGAGCGGGCTGGCGCCACCGAAGCCAGCAGCCGCTCACGGCTCGTGTTGCAGAAAAACGCGCGATGCGGTCGCGTGCTATCGACCGAACGCCAGAACTGACCGGAATACAGCCAGGGCAGCGTCCCACCGGCCACTGCCACGACCAGTCGTTAGCAGGGCGTGCAGGCAAATCCATCACGTCGGCGTTCACCGGCGCGCCCACAAACCTGCATCTCGGCCGGTGCATAATTAGGCGGGATTCCTCACATGGCGGTCGTCTGTCATCTGATGGAGCTGGCAGACAGCGCGGTCGTCTGTCATCTGACGGAGCTGGCAGACAGCGCGGTCGTCTGTCATCTGACGGAGCTGGCAGACAGCGCGGTCGTCTGTCATCTGACGGAGCTGGCAGACAGCGCGGTCGTCTGTCATCCGATGGAGCCGCAGACCGTGTGGGCGTCTGTCATCTGACGTGGACGACCGACAGACTGACGAGACCGGACTGTTCCGGACAGGAAGCTGAACGTCGAGCAACAGGTTGACAGACTCGTCTCTAGGAGCCACAAGTTCACCTGACACCAGATCCGTCACTGACAGCTGCAGTCTGTTGCATGACAGATCCACGGCGTGGAGTCGGGTACCATGACACCTGACCTGACAGCATGTGGTCGGGCATGACAGCTCCTAGGCCGGAAGAGGCGCGCCTCCGCCAGACATCAGACAGTCGGGCAGACACCTGTCGACGGTTGGCGGTCCTCCTCCGCCGACAGCAGACAGTCGGCAAGCCTCCTCCATCGAGCAAGCCAGCGGCGTAAGGGAAACTGAACGGTAGAGACGAAGCTGCTGCGGAGCGAGGATGAGCGGCGGCCGGCCCGCCGCCGGCGCATTGACTAGGACCCTGGCCGGGGCCGGGGCCCGTGCCGTCCAGAACAGTAGAGCGACACCAAACAAATGGAAGCACAGTTCGGCTAGCGCGGGTGCCCGCTGTCCAGTTCTTCGATGACGCTCACACATCCTGCACACTCGCACGCGCACACGTTCATCCGTGGGGCGGTCACGTGGGGCGGTCACGCGCCGAACTCGCCGCCGGCGTCCGGAGCACGACATCCACTTCGCTCCATTCGAACACCTATGTTCCGTCCGACGGTCGTGCAACACTACATCCCAGCCACATGCCCGGGCGGCGCCGGCCGGCGGCTGTCGTCAGCGGCCAGTGCCGGCCGCCGTCTCCGCCGCCTCCGCAGCGCGGCGTCACTGTCGACACGCATATCACCAGTGCCGCCGCCGTCGGCAGTTAGTTGTATTTCAGCGTGTGCGACTCAATTGGCTGCGCCGAGTCGTACAGCGTGTCAGAGTCCTGCGTCGGCTCACCCTGCAGGTGGCAAGGGTTCCGCAGTCCGCGCGCGCCGCAGTCGCAGAAGAATCTACCGGCGAAATTTGTGATCAGACACGGATGCCGGCAGTGGGAGCTACGACACAGACGGCTACCCTAGGCTAGACTGCGATACCGCTAAGTCAATGCGCCCACATTCCAAAATTTTAGTAGAAAAGTACACACAAGGAGATATTTCTACCAGGTGAAACCTTCTTTTGCTTAGACACACTTCATGAGTGAATATCAATTCAATTCCAGAGATACATGACGTACAACATTCAGTTAACATGAACTCCTTTCGGCTTGATATTCGTGTCACATTACATAGGATCGTGACTGTGTCACATTACACCGGGTAAAGACCAGAGCCGGCGACACCACACCCGACATATTGGGCAGCGGTACCGTCCCACCACACCAGACATACTGGGCAGCGGTACCGTCCCACCACACCCGACATACTGGGCAGCGGTACCGTCCCACCACACCCGACATACTGGGCAGCGGTACCGTCCCACCACACCCGACATACTGGGCAGCGGTACCGTCCCACCACACCAGACATACTGGGCAGCGGTACCGTCCCACCACACCCGACATACTGGGCAGCGGTACCGTCCCACACACCCGACATACTGGGCAGCGGTACCGTCCCACCACACCCGACATACTGGGCAGCGGGACCATTCCACCACACCAAACATACTGGGCAGCGGTACCGTCCCACCACACCCGACATACTGGGCAGCGGTACCGTCCCACCACACCCGACATACTGGGCAGCGGTACCGTCCCACCACACCAGACATACTGGGCAGCGGTACCGTCCCACCACACCCGACATACTGGGCAGCGGTACCGTCCCACCACACCCGACATACTGGGCAGCGGTACCGTCCCACCACACCAGACATACTGGGCAGCGGTACCGTCCCACCACACCCGACATACTGAGCAGCGGTACCGTCCCACCACACCAGACATACTGGGCAGCGGTACCGTCCCACCACACCAGACATACTGGGCAGCGGTACCGTCCCACCACACCCGACATACTGGGCAGCGGTACCGTCCCACCACACCCGACATACTGAGCAGCGGTACCGTCCCACCACACCCAGACATACTGGGCAGCGGTACCGTCCCACCACACCAGACATACTGGGCAGCGGTACCGTCCCACCACACCTCCCGACATACTGGGCAGCGGTACCGTCCCACCACACCCGACATACTGGACAGCGGTACCATCCCACCACACCCAGACATACTGGGCAGCGGTACCGTCCCACCACACCCGACATACTGGGCAGCGGTACCGTCCCACCACACCCGACATACTGGACAGCGGTACCGTCCCACCACACCAGACATACTGGACAGCGGTACCGTCCCACACACCCGACATACTGGACAGCGGTACCGTCCCACACACCAGACATACTGGGCAGCGGGACCATTCCACCACACCAAACATACTGGGCAGAGGTACTGTCCCACCAGACACAACACACTGGACAGCGGTACCGTCCCACCACACATGGCATACCGGGCAGTAGTACCGTCCCACCACAACCAACACATTGGGGAGCGGGACCATCCCAACACGCCCGACATACTGGGCAGCGGGACCATCCCACCATACCAGACATACTGGGCAGCGGTACCGTCCCACCACACCAGGAATACTGAACAGTGATACCTTGTCATTACGCTCGACATACTGGGCAGCGGGACCATCCCACCATACTAGGCAGCGGTACCGTCCCACCACACCAGGCATACTGAAGTGATACCTTGTCATTACGCTCGACATACTGGACAGCGGTACCATCCCATTACACCCGCCATACTGGGCAGCGGTACCGTTTCACCACACCCGACATACTGAGCAGCGGTACCGTCCCACCACACCAGACATACTGGGCAGCGGTACCGTCCCACCACACCCGACATACTGGGCAGCGGTACCGTCCCACCACACCCGACATACTGAGCAGCGGTACCGTTCCACCACACCCGACATACTGGGCAGCGGTACCGTCCCACCACACCAGACATACTGGGCAGCGGTACCGTCCCACCACATCAGACATACTGGGCAGCGGTACCGTCTACTGGGCAGCGGTACCGTTCCACCACGCCCGACATACTGGGTAGCGGTACCGTCCCACCACACCAGACATACTGAGCAGCGGTACCGTCCCACCACACCAGACATACTGGGCAGCGGTACCGTCCCACCACACCCGACATACTGGGCAGCGGTACCGTCCCACCACACCAGACATACTGGGCAGCGGTACCGTCCCACCACACCAGACATACTGGACAGCGGTACCGTCCCACCACGACATGCCAGGCGTCGGTACCGTGCCATTACGCCGGGAGATTCACTGGGACGTTATTGCGTGTTCATCATGCTGATTGGCTTAGTAGGCCACAGATAACTGCAGGCATGCTCCGACCAAAAAAGACTTGTTTCTCTGGCTCTGCAACTCATGTCATACGGGGTGAACCCTGTAATTACGCCGGTTGACGGATTCAAACCCAAGATCTTACGAACAAGAATAGAATATCCTACCGACTGAGCTACCCCGACCCTGCGGACTGCACTTCTTACAGTGTTTGTTCTGAGAGCTTGAATAAATACTGCAAGCTGAGACATGCCTGTAAATATTCTGCACAGAAACAAGGACGGATCACTTTCAATATTTTGTTTATTTATTGGGCGGCTCACGATGCACTTTATGCACAATCACGGTTAAAGGCGCTGCCCACATTTTCGCCGGTAGGCCGCGGGATTGGGAAATTTCTTGAGTGGTGCGAGCGTCGAACCCGGGACCTTAGTATCCAGAGCTCAACACCTTTGCCACTCGGCAATCCCCGCCCCACTTTCAATGCCTTTTAGCAGCCCGAAAGCACCACCAAAGGAATTATAATATCACTTCGGAGCAGAAACATTTCGCACGGCAACAACTGAGCAACATCATTCATTTGTTGTGTCAGCATACCAGCGAAAAGGAGTGATAAGAGTAGATGAGTAGATAATTGGAATACCGCAATCAAGAAGAGGAGGGATGAAATGATATATCATCAACACTGATGACAGTAAAATTGTCTGAGTACTACAAATTTCATTAGTAGCGTATCGTAGCTGACAGAAGCTCAGAGGATACATCTGAAATGGCCACATGGCTTATACAACATAACATGACTATGACATGACATGACTGACATAACATAACATGCTACGAAGTACAACATAACACAATAGGGCAGCTAACATGGAATATCAATTCCACCAGTTGATGAGTATTTGCATGCATGCATTGAGTCTGGACCAAGCACCCATGTCACCCCCCCCCCCTCCACACTAATTAGAACTTAAGGTCGTTTACCTGTCGTGTCGAATGTACTCGACGCTGTGGCCGGCGTGACAGATTTTGATGCAGTTCACGCAGATGGCGTTTTTATCGGTCGTGTTGCACGTCTTACAGCGGTAGAAGTCGTGCATCGGGAACGATGTGTTACTGGAAATCTTATACAGACACTGGCCCGCCTCGATCGCCTTCTCCACCATGTCCTGGTTGTCAAAGATTTTGTTTCCTGGGGATAGGGCGAGTGGTGTACGGTAAGTCACGCGATGGCGAGCTACGGGGCGTGCCACGGGTTGCACCAAGGTTGTCTGTAGTGTGTGGCACGTGTCAGATGCCGGAGCGGCAGTTCTTTGTTGGAGACAACACTGTTAGTCGCTGGGGTTGCAGGTGCCTGCTGCGTCGCCACAACCAGTCGGCAGATAGAACGAACATTGCTTAATTGTATCACACAGGTCAAGTTACCCAGCTCTGGCTCATCTCACCGCGTGAAAGCACCCTGTACTTCCATGTGCACTCATCAATATTCAAATATTCTCATTGTCAACATTATTAACACTAGTAATTATAATGCATCAATTCAGGATCAGCACTCTCACATGCTTAGACATTTACAGTCTATCCTATATGTTGAATACACTTGCTTGTGCCATGCCCTGGGGCGATTGTCTTGGCGCGCGCCTACCCTTCATAGTGGGCGTGACTCCGGTGGCCAAGCAGAGGCCGCCGAAGCGGTTGTTGAAGATTTTGTTGTGCTCGAGCGTGGCCGTGGCGCGGTTGGTGATCTCCACGCCGGCGGCCATGCCGTCGAAGATGAGGTTGCGACGCAGCAGAGGGTGCGAGTCGTTCGACACCAGCACGCCGGCCTGCACGTTCCGGAATATTTCGTTTTCCTCCAGAATACCTGCCGGCAACGGATGGACCAGTTACGGGAACTGGATACGGCATCATTGGCGTCGAGGGGACGAGTGGTCTAGGGGTAAGATGCTCGTCTCACAATCGAAAGGTTGTGGGTTCGAGTCTCACCTGTCGCTACTCTTCGCCCGCCACCAATCGGCGTGAGAGATTGGCGACGCTACATGACTCATACTGTGCCTCAGCAGGAGGACTTAGGTGTTATTTTTAACACAAAATTGATGGCATCAGAACAGACCAAAAAAGCCAGGAAGAAGGCACTAAGAATGCTTGGGGCAATAAATAGGAATATATCATACAAAAGTGAGGAAGTCACCAGGAAGCTTTATTGTGCATATGTCAGGCCACATCTGGAATATTGTGTCCAAGCTTGGTCCCCTAGTTATGAAAAAGATTGTTGGCTTTTAGAGAGAGTACAAAAGAGGGCAACAAAAATGGTGAATGGTATAGGCAACCTGGCATATGAGGAAAGATTGAAGAAATTGAATATGTTTTCACTTAGATATAGAAGGCTGAGAGGAGATCTCATCGAGGTCTTTAAATTTGTTCATGGTCAGGAACAGGGTTATCTAAGGGAACTGTTTGAATTTAACAGAAATTATGCAATTAGAGGTCATCAATTCAAAATTAAAGTTAATCACAGCAGGACAAGGTTAAGACAGTCCTTCTTCACCAACAGGGTAGTAGAACACTGGAACCAGCTGCCAGAAACCATTGTCAGTAGCAACACACTGAACATCTTTAAGAACAGCATAGACAATCATTATAAGAATAGTGGGCTTGTTTTTCTGTATTCCAGGGAGAGTTGATCAACACATTTGATGGACAACTGGTTCAGTGTACAAAGCGCAACCAAGAAGGGCCCTTGTGGCTCATAGTTGCACTGATCTTTTATGTCTTTATGACTCAACGGTCGACGTGTCGTAAAACCAATAACCAACCAACCATCATTGGCGTCGTGCTGAACACCAGAAACAGTCTCAGAGTCTAGTCAGGACCTGGCAGCACAGCGTGAATGCGAAGAATCAGTGAGAACACTGCCACAAAACGCAGCGGTTCTGTCAACCACGACCACAATCTTCCTCTCAACGGCCAGCAAGTTGATGCTTCACCAGAGCCCCTCACCTATTCAGTGCATGCATGCCACCACATCAACAGCCGATTCCATGCAACGCGGTCCGCTGCGTCGCCACACTGTCGTACCCTCCAGCGTCGACACAGTGTCGTACCCTCCAGCGCCACCTGGAGCCGCCACTCACCTTTGCCGCGCTGAAATATGCAGATTCCGCCCTCGCGACCGTCGTAGATCTTGTTGCGGCGCAGCGTCGGGTTGCTGCCCGTCTTTATCCACACGCCTGCCATGGCGTTGTCGAAGATCTCGTTCTCCTCGAGCTCTCCCAGGCCCGAGTTGTAGACGAGCACGCCGCCGTTCTGGCCGCCCCAGATCTTGTTGCGCCGGATGACGGGGTTGCTACCGGTGCGGATCTGCACGCCCGAGTACAGATGGTTGAAAATCTCGTTGTCCTCCAGCTGGCCGTGGCCGTTGTCGTAGAAGTAGACGCCCACCTGGTGACGGGCACGAGTTAGTTAGTTATTTGGGCTTTAGGGCGCATCGACCATGTTGATCATATAGCGCCCACGGCAGGTGCTGGTGAAGCGTTGCTTACGCTTCCGAAGACATTCCTTACTCCAGTGGGGACATAGCTGTCGGGTTACCAGGCTGCAAGGAGTACGGGCGTGGAAGCGACACCGCAGTACGATTACCCCAAACAAAGGTTGCGAAAAATTCACAGAAAATACTGTTATTGGTCATAATATCAACACTTTCAGGGGTCAAAGAGCAGGACGGTCGAGTTGCGTCAGGGATTCAAGAGCAGGACGGTCGAGTTGCGTCAGGGATTCAAGAGCAGGACGGTCGAGTTGCGTCAGGGATTCAAGAGCAGGACGGTCGAGTTGCGTCAGGGATTCAAGAGCAAAACAGTCGCGTTGCGTCAGGTTGTTCATGTGCAGATATTTAATTTGTGCACAACAGAATTCCCGTGCCGTGGCTCAGTAGTCCTTGACGAGTTGCTTTAACCAGTAATTACTGTACGAGTTAGACGTCCCTGGGCATACTTACCATAACCTGTGCTAAGTAATGCTAGTTACGTGGTGATTAAACCAGGGATGAACACACTCCCCAACAATCTTCTGACATAGGAGACGCAGCTCTACATGCCCACGTGAACCTGGTAGCATTGGACGAAGACGTACATACAACAGACATCTTCCATCATAGCTCCCCACACATCGCTATGAACAAACGCACTCACCTGCTTGCCCGAATGTATACGGTTTCGTCGAAGGACGGGCGCACTACCGGTGGTGATCCACACGCCCGCCAGCTTGTTCGAGAACACCTCGTTCTCCTCCACCAGGCCCTGACCCCGCTCGTGCACGTAGATGCCGCCGTGCTCGCCGTGGTGTATGCGGTTGTGGCGCACGATCGGGTTGCTGTTGGTGCGGATCTGGATGCCAGCCAGCTGGTTTCCTGTCGGTGCGCGCGAGATCGGGGCGCTTTAAAGACTTTAAAGCCGACTGTTAACATGCAGGAATTTGGAACGAGGGGGGAAACAATCCCAGACATAACTCAAACATGTCCACAATGCGTTGGATAAGCATAAGACAGAGCACTTAGATTCACTTCCCTGCAAATAGTGGATTGGTATGTATCTCATAAATACGATCGAAAGGCCATGTGCCGAATCCAACCGCTCATTAAGGTGTGGCTAGATTCCACCACGTAACCCGATCTAACCACCAACCATGTCATCCCTGGTGCGTTCCACGACAGATCGACCAATGCGCTTCACTCCATAAATTGAGACAAAAGCTCACAGGCTAGTCTCTGGCTCTGAATATGGCTATGCAAATTTCAGCCCGATTCGGCCAACGGTTTTCAGCTATAGCCTCCGGCATTATTTTTAGGTCAAATAACATGGGTTGGTTTGACGATGGATATCTCATCAATAAGAAGCGGAAAGGGTGGCAAATTATATATACTTTAGAAGAAAAAGGATCAACTGAAACAATCCCGAAATAAAATTGTTGTATTTCATACAATTGACCTATCGACTTCATGACCTCCCGTGACCCCTAGCCCATCGAAATTGTCAAATTTCACGGAGGAAACAAAGGTGGGCATGATTTCGCTCACCGAACAAAACACAAATGCGTTCTTATAAATATCCGATATGGGCGTCCGCTCTTCATGACTGCGAATTTGCGGTTTCCGGGTAGGACGGAGTTCGTGTAAGCATTCTTCCATTGGAAAGTTACATGAGGTAGAACAATGACATACAGATGTATGATTGGAAAACATTTTTCTAAGAACAAACTTTCATACCTCTTTAATGTAGATCTTAGTTTCCCTTAAAAACCATCACGAATTTCCTGGTCACTAGCTACTGATATGTCACCCATGGGTTTACTTACGCGTAGCGACGCAGTTGTATTTTGGTAGAACTGATATGTATTGAATAACGTCAAACATGGAAACAACGAAACCCGACCCTATTAAATAAAACCCTACCTACATATTGCATCTGGCGAGGTTGGTAGGTACCTATAACAAACGTGAGGATCACTTTGTATCAGCGATCAAGTGTTGGGTAGGTTTAGCATTTTGTGCTGAAGAAAAAACATCACATCTCTGTAGACTGCTGATGACTATGTGTTAAAGGCAAATAAAAGCCGAGGTGTTTGTTTCGCGTATGTCTTCCCTCCCACCACATCCGTACTTCGTACATATATCCGTACTCCCCATCCGTACATAGCTCAATACTCTCCAGCCTGGTGGCGGTTCCGAGGGAGATAAAGGCGCCGGCGTTGATGCCGACGGACAGCAGAAGGGTTGACATCGGGAAGGACGGCCGCGGTAGCTCAGTCGGTAGAGTGTCGGACTCTTGATCGCAAGATTGTAGGTTCGAATCTCGCAACCGGAGGCGATACCGAGCCCACCCGCGACCAACCCGCGTGAGGGGTTGGCGACGCTATATGACCTCGCGATTGAATGCGTCGTAAAAGAACCCAAGACCCTACGATAACAGGCTTGGCAGGACCTAAGGAAGGAAACGATAACAGGCTTGGCAGAGCCGGAGCAGTGTATGAATCAGTTTTCGAAAACGTCTGGTGGATAGAGGACGCAGTGATTTTTTTTTCTCCGACGTGCATAAATGCTACAAGCAATTGTGATACAAGGTGTCGATTCTTATCGTCGCTATACAAAGCGAATAACAAATTTTTTTGCTGAAGTATCGATAAGCCCCATTGAAAACGTGAGCATCCTCACATTACTTGAGGTGTGACTTTGTGTGTGAAATTTACAATTTGAAATATTCAAACTATTAAAAAAAAATATCTCCGATAATTAAATTTTCACAATCAGCATCAGAAATAAAAAGAATGAAGAGGACACATCGAAGGGAAATTTGACAACAACAAAATGCAGAACTCTGGCCGGCTTAGCCAAACAAAACATGCCAGGCTTAACAAAACATGCTAAAATCGACAAATATGCAACATTCATTTTGCGGAAATGTTTGAACTCGAAATTGACTTTCAATCAAAGAAAATATGTACCGTTCGCTACTTGCTATCTGTACCTATTGAGAAGTCCCTGAAATACGTCATTTTCAAATTTCTACAAATTTCTGAATGCACATGCAATTTGAAAAGTAACTCGTTAAAAAAATTCCCAATAAAAAAATATAGCCTAGACCAAAGCGATGCGCCAGGACGAGTTCTTTCAAATTCCGTCTTAAAATCATGTCAATTTACATTTACTGTATCAAAAAGCCATTTCCGGAAATCCAAGCTGTTTGCGCCGCTTTTATTACCCTATTTGATGCCCTACTAGGCGTTGCAGTCACGAGAAATCGCAGAATACGACCTGAAAACGTCCTATTTCACCAATCCCGCAAAAATACAATGTGAAAATTTTATATTATTCGAATTTCCGATAATATTTTGCCAATTCCTAAGGTGCCCACCGCCCCCAGATTACATGTTCACCCCCAAAATCCGGTTCGGGCGAACTTCGAAATTGACGCTGTTTGTAACGACTTGGATATCAAAGCCAAATCGACGTCGCTTGACCTGCTTTCATTTACCTAACATATGCATCATTGTGCAGCAGTGTCCCATGTGGAATGTCCGCATGCGCAGCGTCCCAAGAACGTGAATAATTAAGTCACATGAAGGTTGTGAAAATGTTTCCGGGCACAGCCTACGTGCACTGTGGCATCGAAGAGTGGCTTGCAATAGGTGTTCGACTGTACGTCCATATGAATGATGTTCTACGGGTGGAAAGAAAGCATAATTGTATTTCTTGTGATGTTAGCACGGTTTAGCATGGCTTATTATGATGACTTACCCGTTCTTAAATCCCGGCAGAACAACATCCTTGGTATTCAGTTCTACTTCACATTCAACTCCTTGAAGATGAACCCCACTAAAACTACTCTACTCCTTGTCGGCCCAATTCCTAAAAAAAAACACATCCTACCAACCCAACATTGGCAGTCACGTCCTAGCCCCCTCGCCATTCGTGATATTTTCAAAAAATGCAACTATATCTTGTTCTGTCTCCACAATATCCGTCACCATCTCACACCCCAAGCACGCCAACTTCTAATTCAGTCTCACGTCTTTCCGCACATCCTATACTGCCTCACCGTCTGGGGCGGGGCTGCCCAATGTCCCCTCGGAAGAGTGCAGAAGGCGATCAATTTCGGGGCTAGGATCGTCGCAGGGGCTCGCCGTCGTGATCATATCTCGCCGATAGTGGCAACGCTGGGCTGGCGTAGTGTCCGTGAATTCGTCACCCACAGCGAGAACATCGCCGGTTTTAGAGCCCTGAATGATCCGCCGGCCCCTGAGGCGATCCGTTCTCTGTTCAGCCGGCGGTCGGATATCTCCCGGCGCTCCACCCGTGCGACGGTGGCTGGGGCGCTGGAGCCACCGACTTTCCGCCTCAGCATGTCACGTAGAGCCTTCTCCTTCCGGGCAGCCCCCGCCTGGAACCTACTGCCGCCGGCCACTTCCGCTTCTCGAACACAGGGCGAGTTCGTCGCGATGCTTAACAACGACGTCTTTTAAATTGGCTGTATGTGTTCGGTTTTCACCGTATACTGTTGTTTTACTGCTTCCATTTTTGCTCATGTTTGTGAAATGTATCTGACTGTAATCTGACTCAAACCAAATATCAATCCATTTTATGGAATCGGTTTGTCCAACTCGCAAATGGTCGAATATGGTCAGACTGCATCGCTGTCATGCTTGGTGGCATTCAGTACGTGTTGAAAGTAACCACCAGATGTTCTGAAGTAAAATTACGCCGCTACACGGAAATAAGCACGACACTATGGTGATCATAAAATGTTTAACCCTTGATAAGGAAGCTACAAGAGCTGCATTGGAGAGCTACACATGTGTAAGTTCGAAAAACAAGTTCTCATCATCGGATGTATATTTCGTTGTTCTATCCCATCGTTGTTCGATTGTGCACTGCTTAGTGCAGTGCAGTAATGTGCAATAATGTGCAATATACAGGGAGTGCCAAAAACGTGAACAATGAAACCTCAGGGAGCTTGTGCAAATGTTCATGTTGTACGGAACACGCCGTGTATACCGTGATAAAAACGCGTGTTTGCATTACGATAGGGATTCGACTGTACGTCCATGCAAATGATGCCTACAGGTAGAATGGCATAATTGTACTTCTTGCTGTGAATCCAGCATAATCAGATGTTTTCATTACCAGACTGTTACCAAGCCTGGATCCGCCACTGACCCAGTGGCGCCCGAGGCGGGTCGCACAATCAGCTGACTGCGCGACCTGCCCGCTGGTCGGGAGAGGCAAAACCAGTCTGACCTGAGCATCGGTTAGATACGGAGCTTCTGCGCTACCGTGACACAGACCACCAGATGTTCTGAAGTAAAATTACGTCTTCGCACGTAAACAAGCCTATGGATGACCTATCGGTCATACCTTGACCAGCGGTGGCAGTCCGCTGTGTCCAAGGTGCCATGCTGCACTGTTAGTGAGGTACGTACTGATTGCCTGCAACCGACTTAACCATGAGCGAAGGCGTCACCTTGGACATACCTCTCTCTCTCTCCCTTAGGGAAGTATTTGGGGATGAGTCATCAATTGCTCAATCAGTTCATTCAATCAATCAATTCTCCTCCGCTTCCTATCAGAAATCAGGTTTTCTGTGATATATGCCCCTCATTGACTCGCTTTTACACCTGACCTGCATGATGTCACACGTACATCGACCCCTTCACGTGTAGTTGTCTCGTCGAGTGCCCTTCGTGCATATGCCATTGTTTGACTGACGATGATATAGGCGCTGCATGACCGACGCAGTCGATGTGCCCATAAACTTCAATGACCAACCTATTAGTAATGGGCGACCTTGAACTTTGTGAAGTTTATTAAGGCAAACTATAAGACTTCCATTAAGAAGTTGTAAATAGTTTTTGTTCAGCAAACGTTTTTATATCACCCTTCTTCATTTCGTTTTTCGAACCCCCGTAGTTTTCCAATGGGAGACAACTTACTCAAAATCCGTCCGTTCCGAAAATCGGAAAATCATAGAAACCATGGAGAACGGACGCCTATATGGGATATTTAAAAGCAAAACGCATTCATTTTTATATGGCAGCCAAATCATGCCCGTTTGTATTTATTCAGTCAATTTTTTAAGGGCTAAGGGTCACAGAAGGTCACGAGGTCATGGGGTCACGAGGTCAAACGTGATAAATGTTGATATTTTATCACGGATGTGTTTTCTTTAATCATTATTTTTCTCAAAGATGCATAATATGTCACACTTCCTCTTCATTATCGATGAGATATCCATCACCAAAGGCACCCTTGCTGTATGAACTCAAAATACTGCCGGAGGCTAAAACTCCGAAACCGTTAGCCGGATTGGGCTAAAACTTGTCCAGGCGTGTTCAGAGCACAACACTACCCAGTACACCAATTTTGGTCCAAATACAAATTTAGTGGATGTAAAATTTGAAAACTATTCGTGGATCTGTCGTGGAACTATCATTCACCATATCACAGCATCACCTAGCTTGAAAAGTGCATTGTGACACCAGTGCGACACCCACCACAAGTCACCACCATACTATACAGCCCACCAATTCACCCCCCACACACCACCAACTCAGACTACGACATCCACCACACGTCACCACCCCGCTATACCACACCAACTCAGACTATGACACCCACTACAAGTCACCACCCAGCAATACATGACTGACTTTGACTTTATACCCCACCAACCCAGACTACGACACCCACCACACAAACTCATGACTACGAAACCCACCACAAATCACCACTCCTCTACACCCCACCAACTCAGAGTACGGCACCCACCAAGAAGAACCTTGGGTTCTTTTACGACGCATTCAATCGCTAGGTTATGTAGCGTCGCCAACCTCTCACGCCGATTGGTCGCGGGTGGACTCGGTAAATGCCGTCGGCTGTGAGATTCGAACCCACAATCTCGCGATCAAGAGTCCGACGCTCTACCAACTGAGCTACCGCGGCCCCACGACGCCCACCACACATCACCACAATGCTGGTGTGGTGGTGGTGGATTGCTGTTTAGGGGCACGTCGACAGCAAGGTCATTTTGTGCCCAACAATGCTGGTGTGTGTGGTACAGCCCACCAACTCAGACTACCGACAACCACCACACGTCACTACCCCACTACATCACACCAACACGGACTCTAATTGTCGACTCGACCAGTAGCATGCAGACAGCACCACCAACCGTAGATGTTGTTGTGCTCAATGAGGCCGCGGCCGTCGCCGAAGATGTATACGCCGCCCTGTTGGCCGTCGTAGATCTTGTTCTTGCGGATGGTGGGGTTACTGTTGGCCGTGATCCAGACACCGGCATAGGCGTTCGAGTGGATACGGTTCTCGAGGAACTGGCCGAGCCCGTTCTCGTGCACGTAGATGCCGCCCGTCTGGCCGTGGTGGATGTCGCAGCGCACCACGGTCGGGTTGGCGCCCGCCTTCACCTCGAACCCGGCGATCCGGTTGGCGTGTATGTTATTGGCCTCGAAGTAGCCCTGCGGCGGTGGCGGCGGCGCGGTCAGAACAGTGGAGCTGGTGATGATGTTCTGGGTGCATAAACTCGCCGGCGGACAGGCCACTAAACTCAAAGGTCAGAGTCGCACATGTGAAGGTCCGCGTGACGTGTTACTTGAGCTGAAGGGGTAGGGGGACGCCGACCAGACGGGCATCCTCACATGGATGTGCGTGAGAGAAGGGCCACTACAGCCTTGTATTTGATGGGCCCATGTTGAGATAATGGTTGTGCAGTGTGACATTCCTGACATGGTACCTTGCCCAGAACCCCATAACAAAGCCAGAGAGATAATCAGAATCGGCATAAATTACTCATAATGCGTCACGACGAGGCCAATTATTGCTGCTGCCCTTGGGGTTTAGGGGCGCATTAACTGCATGGGTTATACAGAGTCCATAACTACGTCAGTCGACCCAGATAGAAACGCATCAGAGTCGAGTAAGGGACAATAATACACATCAGAACATGCATGCAATTTCATGATCGGGTTATTTGAGGTCAATTAGCACGGGTATAAAGCGTCGTGATACTGTTTGTTATGCTAGCCCAATGCTCAAGCATTGCAGTATTGAGGTGTGGACAATCACTGAATGCGGAAAGCTCAGTTCATGTAGGTCAGGTTCACGGACATGAATGTAAAACCTCTGCGAGCCGGATTGGTAAACGCAACATGATTCTGCAGTCGATACGCCGTAAAGACCCAAAAACCAGCAGGGCAACGCAGCGACTTGTGGGAGACTGCAATTGCGCGCAACGACCTTCCTGTTGAACATGTAGCAAATCACTCCATAGCGAATACCACAAGCTTAAATACGTCCCTGAAATACAACAATAGCATATACGTCAGCGTCAGAGTGGATATCACGGTCAGTCGACTTCCGGCAATAAGATTGGTACCTGTCCGTTGTTGAAGGTGAAGATACCGACGTCCCGGCCATGGTGGATGTGGTTGCGTCGCATGACCGGGTTGGCGTGGTTCTTTACCCAGATGCCGGCCAGCGCGTTGCGGCTGATCTCGTTGTCCTCGTAGACGCCCTGCGCGTGGTCGGTGATGTAGAGGCCGACGTTCTCACAGTCGGAGATGTCGCAGTGGCGCACGATGGGCTCGGCGCGGCCGCCGCTCACGCACACAGCGGCGCCCACCACCGAGCTGCTGCGTACCACACAGTGGTCCACCGTGGGCGAACACTGGTCGGCAGCCGGCGAACAGTGCTCCGCCGTCGGCGCCGCGTTCGCCACTACCTCCAAACTGTAGTGCTTCAGGTGGGACGAGTTGTTGTCGGGCATGAAGCGCAGCGTCACGTAGCCCACGTACGCCTGGCGCGCGCCCTTGCCGAACTTGAGCGTCGACTCGTTCTCGCGCTCCAGCACCACGTGCTCGGCGACCGAGCCGGCGGCGGCGCCGATCAGCTGCACGTTCGACTTGATGATCAGCGACTGGCGCGTGTACGTACCCGTGTGGATAAACACGAGCGGGTTGGCCGGCGCACCGGGCCGCTCGCAGTGCTCCACAGCCGCCTGCACGCTCTCCAGGTAGACCACGTTGGAGGAGCGCGCGCAGCCTGGCGCCGGCGGCGGCAGCTCGTGGCTCTCCCAGCCGGGTCGCACGTGCACGCCGTAGCACAGCTGGCGGAAGCTCTCCTTCCACGGGTTCTCCAGCTCCGTGTCGTCGGGTGACGTGAACTCGAACTCGCATGGCGCCGGATGTAGTAGCGGCCGGTCGTACTCGAACACGTTGTGGTAGAGTGTTTTCCTGCGACCACCACAGGCGGACCGTCACACTGGTGATTCGATGTCCTCAGCACTCCACCACTGATCTGTCTCCACAGGCCACCACAGGCGGACCGTCACACTGGTGATTCGATGTCGTCAGCACTCCACCACTGATCTGTCTCGAGTTTCATGGCACCGTGTTTGGTGTAGAATATACATGATAGGTGACCTAACCTTATGTTATTGACCCATGACACATAAATTAACCCAGAATGCCTCTTGCATGCTCATTTTCGGCGTGATATATTATCTCCAAATTTACTTTTCTCACTGAATATGGTTTAAAAAAGCGGAAATTCACTCGACCTCAGTTCAGTAACCTTAATCGTAATAAACATTTTCAGATGGGAGTTTGTTAGTGTTGATGAAATAACAACATGTATGTACTAGTACATGGCTTTCACGGTGACCACCTGGCGTCGTTTCAGGCACATAGCATGACCAATACAGACAAGACATGGAGTTACGGAGATGAGGGAGATTAAATACTGAGTGGTCCGTTTCCCAATATCCGCATCACTGAACCGATCCGCACCCATTCGAGATTGCCAGCATTTTTTTTTGGAGTGTTGGGACTTACAATGTCTTGACAATTTATATCCAATTTATATAAAATTGGACAGCCAAATTTATATAAAAAGGCATTACGATACATGGGCAGATCATGCATAGACATAGATAGGCATGGACAGAAACAAGCAGGTACATTCAAACACAGCCCGATAGACAGCGCTAGTGAGTGACTTGTTGCGCACACAAACTGGTGAATGACTAAGACTAATGAGCAAGTGAATAGGTCAGCAACTGCCACTGCCGCTCGAATTAGCCAACATTATCGGGATCGGCGTCTGGACAACGCGAACTTACCACAGGCCCAGGTCGTTGGCAATCTTGAAGAAACGTCGGCAGACCTGCGCCGACCGGCATAAATCGAACTCCCGCAAGTACGAGAATATCGTCACGAGCACCTCGTCCGGCAGTTCATACAGCAAATACTGGGCGGCCACGCTGTCCTCAATCACGGCTGCGGCACGGGAACAGGTCAAACAAACGGAGCCCAACCATCCAACATGCCCAACCGCTGTGGCCATCGAGTGACGCTGAGCTGTCATGGTGGTATAAGCCAGCACAAACGACTGAAATGGTTGCAGAGGTGATGAAAACCACTGTAGCATCACTAAGGAATATTTTTTTGCAACTAATGATGCTCAGCTGATAGTGCAACCCAGTTAATTGAGAGGTTATCATAGTTTTTATTTCTAATCCAAACCAATAACATCAGAAATCACCATCCCTGTCAATGCTAGTTTATCTGCCTGAGCCTGAGTCATATTTAAGTCAGATTTAGGTAAGATGCAACCGCAATGGTGGTACAATTGAAAACTGGGAGACATATGAGCTTTCTTCTGTGGTGTTGGGCTCATCAAAATCCAAAAGGACACAAATAAGCATGCCAGGCATAGTTTTCTCACAGAAGGCTTACGTCGGAAATATAATTTGGTGGTTATTGGTTTTACGACACATCAATCGTTGCGTCATGTAGCGTCGCCAATCTCTCACGCCGATTGGTCGCGGGCGAAGAGTAGCGACAGGTGAGACTCGAACCCACAACCTTTCGATTGTGAGACCGGCAACTTACCCCTAGACTACTCGTCCCCTAGGAAATACACTGTCACAACTTGTGTTTGTGTTCAGACCAAGGTAGAGGTGGCATGATGGCCATGTAGACCAGTGAGGGGACAGTTGACTTACCGAGACACAGCGGAAATTCACATAAGGGAGAACTATGGGGCATTTCTAAGTTCCGCTGGGACGTAGCAGGGACTATCTGTTCACTGGGAGATGGGGAGGGAATCTATATACATTTCAAAGAAGTGGACAAATAACAGTCATTGAGTGGGTACAATTGCTACTTGGGGAAGGATTTGGCTATACACTAGATAAACTTACACAGGTGGAGGTTCATCAAACATCTTGGGCATAAACAGATAATGTCACACTGAAGACCGAGGCATGCTGATAGGGTTTAGGGTGCAAGCCGTGAGGGGAGGAAGGAAACGGTCCAAGCCCTAACTCGCCACGAAGTACGACCTGCACTAAGAAGCCACAGCAGGCGGTGGTACTAACATTCAGTAATGGAGCAGTTGCGTGGCCGCTTCTAGGGGGGGGGTTGCGTGACCGCTAGGGACCCGGCGTGGGAGCGGTGCGTGTGGCACGACCGGCGGCGCCAGGTCCTCTCCCATCAGGTCATAGCTACTGTCATCGCCGGATATGGTGTACACGTGGGCGCGCCGCTGGGACCCGGCGTGGGCGAGCGGCTGGCGCACTCGTGGGGAGCGGTGGCGCATGTGGGGCGGCCGCCGCCGAGCCCGGCAGCGACAGGTCCTCTCCCATCAGGTCATAGCTACTGTCATCTGCCGGACATATGGCTGTCACACTCGTGGGCGAGCGGTGGCGCATGTGGCAGGCGGCCGCCGCCGAGCCCGGCAGCGACAGGTCCTCTCCCATCAGGTCATAGCTACTGTCATCTGCCGGACATATGGCTGTCACACTCGTGGGCGAGCGGTGGCGCATGTGGCAGGCGGCCGCCGCCGAGCCCGGCAGCGACAGGTCCTCTCCCATCAGGTCATAGCTACTGTCATCTGCCCGACATATGGCTGTCACACTCGGCTTTGGTCACAACAGCACATCTGCACTACCGCCCACCATAGAAGACACACGCAACCACAGTAGAAGGAAGATACGGTGGGTACGCCGTGATGAAATCACTGGAATCGATCAGGTCGGCGGAAGCAGATCTGAAACTTTACCTAAGTGGGGAAAAGGCATTTTGACAAGAGTCTAAACGATCGAAGATGGGACTGAATGCATGGTTAAATAACGAATGTACAACGTTAACCTTCCAGTAGGATTATATATGATTAGTAGCTGATCTACCTTTAAAAACATCCCAGGGTGAAATATGACCATATGGTTTAAGACGGCGCGATGTATCTGTAACATGGTGACGCAGTAAAACATGCTGAATTGATTCAGCACTCTGAGAGCTGGGAAAAGAGCGCCGGGACTTGCTCACGCGGCCACAGGCGTCACCAGGTACCACTTATCAATACAACAAGCCAACTTTCCACACAACACATCAAATTACCACTCTCCGAACTGTCTGGAAGACCCGCATCACTCGTTAATGTTACCATCCTTTGTGGAGCCTCACCATAGGCTGTATAAAGCTAACCACCTCTTTGTTTCATCTTTGTGGCACTGTACCCATTCCTGCACGCAATCACCGTTTATGGAATCCACACCACCCCTCATCACCAATGGCGCTATGAAGCGTCCCACAACCCACACCTCATCACATCTCCAACGACCTCAACATCCCTCATTTCACATCATCAGTACCATTGTAGTATATATCTGACCGTCAACGGTGAAACACTGTGCCTTCATATTATAGCCCGGTGGATCCTCGACAAACTTTGGCCAGGGTGACGGGGCCAGTACCGTCTGTGGAGTTGTGACGCGGCTGGCGGCGGCCCGGGTACGCCACCAGGTGGCCGCTCGGCCCCGACGGCGGCGACTTGCTGTTGCGCAGCCGGTACGGCGCCAGGTGGCTGGCGACCGACGCCGGCGTCATCGAGCTGGTCAAGTCGAGAATCATCGGCTCGGCGCTCGACAGCAGCAGCTCCAGCTCGGACTCCACCGCGCCGCACACGTCGGCCTCTGTGCGTAAGTGCGGCCAGTATTAGTCGTGTGTACCGAGCCGCCAAGCCCTTGTAAATGGCAGGCGCACGTAGAAATGCGACAGTACAGCCGGGATTGGACGGAAAACTCATACACTTGCCAACACAAAAAATATGCGGGCAGAGATAGATCTCCAACAACACTTCCACAAATACTCTCATTTGCGTCCCCCTATTTCAATCCATCTTACAAGTGCTTCTGAACATGTCAGGCTTCCCCGTGTTCGTATTTCTGCAACTCAAATTACGTGCACAACCATGAGCACAAAAAACGCAACTTTCCCCGAAATTGGACTTTTGGCGGATGCAGAGTAGCTATGTAGCAATATAAGTTAGTTAGCTAGCTATCGGGGTTTCGGAGCGCATCGACTACTGTGGTCATGTTGAGCCAATGCAACAAAATAATCCCGTGCGGGATTAGTCAGTTATTGTGGTTTAAGGGTGCGTCGACCATTTCGTTGATCATATTGCGCAGCCCATGAGTGACGTTGACAATACCTTCCAGTTAATCCCAATTTCATAGGCACAAAGCCTACCTTGCTAATGGCTCGATACGTGCTTTATAGCCAAAATAGTTGATGCACCCCTAAATCACAATATATGTGTTGCACCTATTAACAAATATGATTCTTAAAAATTACTAATGTTCGTTGCTTCGACCATAGTAGCAAGTTACTGTGTAATAGGTATGGGCAACAAGCACACAAATACACCTTATTCAAAGGCCATGCTGTTATTAATTCTGCATTTTATTTAAAGATAGGTTTTCTGCAACTAGATGGTAAAAGTAATTTACTGAGATCAGAACGTCAAAGAAAGAATCTGCGAAAATGAACAGAAATATTTGGAGCAATGCCAAAAAGTTAGTCTTGTATTTTGATGTACTTGGTGGTTGCTTTGCTGTGTGCTCTTTCACCTACGAATGTATTTCCCATTTGAGAAACATTTCGTAGATAAGCTTTGAATACACCATGCCTACCTCCCAGCACCGACTATGATATCCGACATGGCACTGCAGCAATTTAAGTGCACGAAGCAGTCATTAAATAGGGATCATACAAACGAAGCCACCATACAAGTGCGCATTGCTGCGCAAGAAATCAGCATTAAGCAGCCTCTCATAAGTTTTGTATGTATTTCCTATTTTCCGAGGAAAGGCTTCACAAAGGTATAGGATATATACCAATTGCCATAAAAGTACCAATTGCAAATGTTCATTTATTTCCTTTGCTTCTGGGATAATGCTGAATGAAATGGCTCTTTTAAAGGTTTATGATATGATGGTCGGCAAAAGCTGTCTGGCGGACCTCTCGATTTGTGAACATTTTCAGGCTTTAAATCAACCTTTGAACCAATCAACCTTGAAATCGAGAGGTCCGCCAGACAGCTTTTGCATATAAAAAGATCAGAACCCTTTAAAAAGGAGTCATTTGATTCAGCATTATCCCAGAAGCAAAGCAAGTAAATGAACATTTGCATTTGCACTTGGTGCTTTTATGGCAATTGGCATATATAATATACCTTTGTGAAACCTTTCCTCGGAAAATAGGAAATATATACAAAACTTCTGAGAGGCTGCTCAATGCTGGTTGAAGACCATTCCAGCAGAAGTTATCATTGTGCGAATTCACCAGGTCAGGGCAGCAATTTTTGCACTAAGTACACTTCTTAGAAAAATCACTTCAAAGCAATATGCATCTTTTGCTAATTGCTAATGCTAATCTTTTGGACTTAGTTAGTATTGGGGGCTTCGGGCGCATCGACCACATTGGTCACGTAGCGCCCATAACAATATTACTTATTTACATGTCCATGGATCGCATACACTTGCAAAACCTGCAGAATACCAAAATCATAGTAACGAATAGTACATAAGTTACTTTACGGCATAGTTCAACCCCTTCAGCATGGCACATATATTACAGAAAAGCTAAAAATGTGTCATTTGCAAAGATATTATATTTACTATCTCCTTATGGATGCAGATATGTATGGGCAAAACACCTCTGGGATTGCCCTTTCATGGTGGTGGTGGTGGTGGTGGTTTGTGGCCTGAAGATGCCTTGAATACCAGGGCCATTATGCTTGCATTTGGTCTCGACGGGAAAGTCCGTTTGCAAACGTTTTTTTTATTGATGAGGGTACAGGGGTTCCATTGTATTGCCTGTGTATTGTATCAGCGGAAAGAAATTCCTACTGGCCATATGTGGCAATACATTGCATAGCTAAATCTACACTTTATTGCATGTGCACGCACACACCCAGACGTATACACACGCACATGCACACACATGCAGACATGTATGTATGTATATATATATATTAGCTTATTATATATGTTATATTGTTATATATTTAGATGGATTTTTCTCTTGACAATTATTCTCAATTTCTGCCATGTACTTCATACTTCATATATATATATATATATATATATATATATATATTAGCTTATTATATATGTTATATTGTTATATATTTATATGCATTTTTCTCTTGACAATTATTCTCAATTTCTGGTCATTCTGGTCAATTAATGGTCATGCATGCTGGTATGCATATAACAGTGCATACTACGGTACATAGTCCTGTGGGATGGAGTGGGTGGGAACTTAGTAGTAAACCAGACATCTACAAGCCAATTCCGAGATGTAAGAACTGGCATGATTAATTTCTGGTTTGCTTCTGACAAGAATTCACAGTGTTTTATCTACCTCAAAGAGCTCAGCCCAATGGACTTTCTAAATCACATGGAAACTGTAAAAAGAACACATCAAATGAAATACAAACTAGAAGGGTTCCCAGTACAGTTCCAGGTTCAAGTCTTTCCATGGAACATCATGAAGCCAATACTGGGAATGTATCTTTAAAGATGGTTCAGCTCGGGAACACCCGAACACTCCTGTTTACCATCCACTCCAGCACAAATGAAAACGTTATACTGATACGCTATGCACTAACTTATATCGATATAAAAATGGTTTCTTGGATGTGGCATTGCAAAATCACATGGATAATGTCAAACCACCAATGAAATACAGTCTTGCATGCGTTAATTACATCCAACTGAAGGGTATTGTCAACATGAATAACTGACCAAACTGATTAATTTGTACACCTAAACATAATGCCCATGTTGCTTTTCTTATGGGCTCATAAGAAAGCCGTTACTTATAAAACCACTATGAATCATGCAGAAAGTCATAAAAACCGACACAAAATTTGAATCAAACCACAGCTAAAACCTAAGTAAATGAATGAACAAAAATACATCCAAGCATTACACACTTCAACAAAATTACTGCAGCAGCACAACCTTCCATATACTGCACAGATAAAAATAGTTTAAATTATATTTATACTGTTCCATATATTTTACAACTGGTCATAACCAGAATGCACTAACTTAACGTAAAAAGGCCTACACAATTTCTTTCACCACGAAATAACTTTCGTCACACGTGCATTCATGCTTTTTCTAGCATTGGCTTGCTTTCTTGTCAATAAATATTTGGCAGTCGACATAGTACAAGTTTGAAATGGACAACAAGACAGCAAAAACAACTTCACATTCGCTAATCAACATCAACAGTCAAATGCAACTACATATTTATCTACAAAGTCAACATCCAGCCAGATTGGACTGCATATTACACACAAACACACACGCACACACACGCATATATATATATATATATATATATATATATATATATATATATATACATATATTCCATATTAGTGGTCAGATTCAGATAAAATAAGTCTTGAACTGCATACTGTATGTGGGTGCAAGGTGCCCTGGCAGACTAATCTGCTATACAGGCAGAAAGGTGTCAACATTAATAAGATTTCCATGGAAGCTTTTTATCGATACCTCCCTGTTTATTTGAAAACAGCCCGATGGGCTACCGTATTTCAATCGAAAACTTGCTTGCAGTGTACATATATGGGCTTACCACTATATTTTATACACATTGTGAACGATATTCAAACACATTGAATTTCAGCACATCAGCCATATTCTTGGTTATTGGTTTTACGACACATCGACCGTTGAGTCATGCAGCGTCGCCAATCTCTCACGCCGATTGTCCGCGGGCGAAGAGTAGCGACAGCTGAGACTCGAACCCACACTCTTTCGATTGCGAGACGGGCAACTCACCCATAGACTACTCGTCCCCTATCAGCCATATGCAAAGTTATTCTTTGTCACCATTGCCAGTGGCATGTGGCAAAAACGCTTTGTCACATATCATTTTTACCTTGCATTTCATTTTAACTACTCTGTGATTAACTACTCATGATTCACTAGAAAGTACAAGCTGAGATTATGCTGTCACAGGTTTGAGGAAAATGTCCACTCCATCTTTCATTACCCCTCCCCTCCCCCACATCCGGGATTATAAAGCACATATATAACCCTATAATAATACCCATATACCACCTCTAATACTACTCACATGTTATTTTTTACCCTCATTGTCTGTCAGATAAATGCAAAAAGATGTTGACAATGTCCACATACATTAACTGCCCTCCTTAATCTTATGGATACTTATCTAATACCAACTTGCATGAATTGGGTGCAGGGTTGGAAAAATATGCTGTTCCTGGATTTCTAGCATCTAGAACATTAACATTTCTATAAAAATTGTCCACCCGTTTTTCTCCATGGTTGGTTGAATGGTGTCATTTG
Organism: Ashinkailepas kermadecensis; assembly: GCA_034440615.1. Classification (NCBI taxonomy): domain Eukaryota; kingdom Metazoa; phylum Arthropoda; class Thecostraca; family Neolepadidae; genus Ashinkailepas; species Ashinkailepas kermadecensis. The sequence goes on from JAOTOM010004468.1 coordinate 47,998, forward strand.
ATAATGAACTGATCTGTGATGAAGTGCTTCATATCAATTGGATAGCTCAAGCTCTTATTTTGGTTGGTTATTTGGGCTCATAGGTGCATTGACTGCATTGGTCAGACAGTGCCCATGAGCTTAAATTCGGATGTCACATATTTGAATTAAAAAAATCCTCTCCATATTTGATTATCTAAAACAGGTTCCTCTTCTGATACAGGATTACAAACCACAAATCAAATCCTGACTGGATGTATCAAGAATATGGAGATGCCAGAAATATTTGCCAGTGTAGCTAATGCATCTTACTTGGAAAAAAATATTCGACCCATCAGACTCTGATCAAGGTGAATTAAACATGATACTTGAACATTAATTATTACCTATGCACATGAAAATACTTCCAATTTAAGTCCCAAAATTTCCCACGATCACTATTTCCATGCAAAAAAGAAGATAAACAAACTGAGTGCGACCAAAATTTGCAATTTTTCTATTTTCTGTGAACAACCGCTTCACACTGGCACTTCTTTCCTTACCGGTCCATAACTGAGGAGTTGAATGGCCAACATGTTCACCACATAACAAAAGGATTCCAAGCTTATTGACTGAGGGACTTCAGAGACTCCACTGTCATTCCACCAGTCTTCAAAGTATGCAATCTACATGTGAATTCAACCAACAGTGGGGTCACAGTTAACAGACACAAACTATACATCACAGCGCACCTGGTCGATGTATTTTTGTGCATGAAAACAGGCAGGCTGGTAAGGTTATGTTCTGCAATAATGTTGTTCACTGCTGCTGCTTCACACCAGTGTCCAAATTCATTCTCACTTGGGTGTAAGATGCAAATACCTTTTTTCCTTCAAATTTTCCTCTCGAAAATGTAACTAAAAATGTTGCATGGTATATCTCCGACTTGTATGCAATCGTATGACAGGATTCGGTGTCTGTGTTCCACCCAACACCACTTTAAAAACATGTAAGCAGTAATTAAATGCCATTAATGCCAGGCATACTTTAAAATCATGTACTTATCTCTTGAGTGCATTGATCACACCAACAGAAAATGCCAAACATCCACATCCACATCTGACTTAGGATGCAAAGACTTTTCCTGTTATATGATGTTTTCCACATAATTTTCCGGATTTGGATACATTTCCTCACACTGCATGCAATTGCCTGAGGTCAGTAGTAAAATCTGAGGTCAGTGCTACAATATGGCTTGATGTTAGGTATGTAATGTTGAAAACAGTCATAGTATAAAGTCAAAATTCCCTGAAATGAAAATGGTTATTAGTTCATACAAGCTTCATCTGCATGCAATATGATGCTTTCAATGGTACTTTTGTTGCTTCCAGGGAGTAATAGTATGGCATGTCACACCATAGGTGGCCACGTTACCTGAAGTTGTGCTAAAGATGTTGGTACATCACTATCCATAATGGTATGGGCAGGATAATCACAGTTATGCATGTGCTATTCTTGGAAATAAGGGCCTGAAACTGTTCAAACATGCATCCATAAACATGACCAAAGAATGTTTCTTTTAAAAATGCTGTTATTTGGGTTTCAAGGGTGCTTTGACCAGCTGCAATATGGTGTCATTGGTGCTCACTTAGGGAAGGATATCAATTCAGTATTCGGTAAATGGTAGGTGCCAGCCATTTCCACGGAAAAATGCACCACGGGCTGAACGTGAGCATACACCTGATGCTCTGATGAGCTGTATCAATTTGCACCACTCCATGCAATTGCACACTGATTAGGTATATATGAAATTGCCATTCTCTGCTGTACAGAGTGCCAGATTCGAACCAAATTGTGTCTGCATCTACACATTTGGATGCAGGTCACCACTATTCGAGACATCCTGATGCATCAACAGACAACCAAACATAGCCACAGTCAGAGAGATAGCAAGGGAATGGCAGCATCCTGAAATTATGGAAATTATGTGGGAAGTAACACTAAACTGATCTGTTTTCATCTCCCAGACACAGGCACTGTAAATTCATGGATTTTCTAGGGGGAGGGGAAGGTGAAAAGTCTGCTACCCACTTGTGGTGATAAATACCACTTGTGCATGATAAATATTATCACTTTCAAATAAGTTGAGATGATATGTGGCCATCATCTAAATACAGTGTCCTGGAGTTACATGTAAAGCAACAACTAACAGAAGTTTGTCCTGGCCTCCTCAGAACTTTGATTTCCTGAATAGGATTCCATGAAATACTACTGCATTCAAATAAACATTCACAACGCTCCACCTTGACATCATTATCACGACAACATTTTGGTAATGACTGCCTTTTTTGTCATTTTGTCATTTTTAGGCATAATATTGTTGACATCTTTCAATCACATAGCTGTTTTTGAGGTGATTTGCTTGTTCCCATCACTACAGAAGAAATAAATTCAAGGATACTTCCTGAGTAGCATGCAAAGGTGACATCTTTGGTATTTTAGCATCATTTTATGTAAATCAATGTTTTAATGTTGCCATGAGTTTTGGAATGGTATTCCAATAATCTTCCCTGAATAAAAAGGGACACTGGAACAGGGACAGCAGGATGTCATAAAGTCATAGTGTTCAGACTTAATAAGAACCACAAGGACCGACCCAGGTTAAGTCTGTGAAGGGAAAACTAGATACCATAGCCCTGTCAAAAAGACAATCATCACCCTAGCCAACACCACATCGCTAATTCCAAAGAATCCATCCACCAACATCCCACACATTCAGTAATGCTTATCTACCTTATCTATCCAGCCCTATTCACTTGATCCCATGTAATACATGTGGTTTGAGTACCCTAACAATTATTTTCAAACTCCGTCCATTCCTGCTTAAAGGGGCTTGTCAGTACACACTTTGCATAAATATCACCCAATCAACCACTACTTAGAACTCAAAAACAAGATTTGCAGCCTAAATATTGTCCATCATATTTTTAGATACATTAAATGGGGAACTTCCCACAGCATCAGCAGACAGCCTATTACACTGATCAACAATCATTCGACTGAAGACCTGTTATCGTTTAACTGTCCTACACCTTTATTTGTCTAACCTGAATTGGTGACCCCTAAGAAATAGTCTAAAAATAGAAGGGCATCATTCAGATTGGCCTGATCTAGCCCTTTCACGATTTGATACATTTCAATCATATCACCCCCTATTCTTCTCTCCTATACTTGAGCGTGTACATATCTAATGTCATAAGCCTTTCCCCATATTCTAAGTTACCTAGTCCACTGATGAGTCTAGTGGCTTTGCACTGCATGCTTTCTAGCATGTCTATATCTTTTTCCCAAGTAGGGGTTCCATGCCTGTACAGAATATTCCAAGTGGGGTCACCCATAGGCTAAGTATAACATTTTCATGACTTCTTTGCTCTTATAACTCACACTCATTAATAAATCACAGCATTCTGATTGCCCTGTTCATAGCTGAGATACATTGTTTTTTTTCTGCTTTATGGTCATTTGAAACTAACACACCTAAATATCTTCCCTCTTCAATAACATCCAGTTTCCTACCTCCCATTGTATATCTGAAAGTCTCACCTACAGACCCTAGATGCATAACCTTACATTTTTCATAGTTGAAAGACATCTGCCATTGATCAGCGCACTTTTTAGGTCCTCCAAGTCTAGATGAATATTACTAGATTGATCACTACTGTTAGCCAGGGACAAAATGATACTGATACCAGATATCAAAAGAAGACTCTCTACTCTGAATTACATCGACCAAAAGTTACTCCCCCAGAATGAGACATACAGATATGTACATAGATACAGCCTGACTACAGGTTGCTGTCATTTTTGTCTCACACCATATCCTGCTGTAACGTTCAATCAAATAAGGGAAAACTATATTTATAAAAGAATACATAACAATGGCCACTTATCCAGTGATGTAAGGTACCCATATCTAAATATATGGATATGATCGGTTGTGGCGTATATCGACCAGTAAAAACGGGAGTTATTTACGAAAACCCGGAGGGGTGGGCAGATTTCGCCCCACCCCCTCCAGTGCGCGTTTTAAGCCTGTAAAGGGAAGATACTATAAAGCCAGGACAAAAAGACACTGAACACCCCAACCAATACCACACCCTAAATTCCAAAGAAACCATCCACCAAGATCGTACAAACCTACCAATACCTATCTATCTACCTATCCCTATTGACTCAATCCCACGTAACACAGTGGATCAAGTGCCCCATCAATAATTTTACAACTTCATCCAAACCTGCTTAAAAGAGCCTGTACCTTGTACACCTATAAACATACATCTCACCCCACCCACCACTACTAGAACTTAAAAACAAGATTTTGCAGCATGCAAATTCTTCACCCTATCTTTAAATACATTAAATGAGGCACTCCCATCAGCAGGCAGCCCATTCCACTAAACAACAATCCTTTGACTGAAGACGTGTTGTCATTTAACTGTCTACACCTTGACTTGTCTAACCTTAATTGATGGCCACTATGTGGCACTCTAAATAGAAGGGCGGAATTCAGATTGACCTCATCTAACCCTTTTATGATTGCATGCATTTCAATCATATCACCTCTTAACACGCGCCCTGGAGGGCCTCTGAAAATTATGCGCACTGGAGAGGTGGGGGTGGGGCGGATTCCGCCCTCATAAGATCTCGGCTCCTATGATAGCTAGAGTAACGAAATTTTCAGGGTAGATGGGTATGGTGGTGAACTCTATTGTGTGCAAATTTCATGACCATATCTTCAAGGTCCATGTCAATATCTTCAAGATCAAATGAGGCCGCATATGTCACATTTGGCTTGTTTTGCGTGGCTTGGCATGACATGGTTATGGATCGCTGCGATTATGAATAAATGCTCCAAAATGGGCACCAATGGTGTTTTGGAAATAACCAATGACGCAATACAGACGATGATCCGACATTTGACCTCAGGTCACCTATATATCAGCACTTTACCGGGTCAGTTACCGGTTCTAGTTCGGCGGGCGGCCGGCGCAATCGGCTTCACGAATAAAGAGCTGAAGTACATGAATGAAGTATCGAAACGCTTAGGTTCACAATGACAAAAACAGAGATTTCAGCGGGAAGTAACATGCAAAATGACATGAATCGCATGACTGTCATTTGCGTTGATGACAACCTTCCACTTGAACAAGTTTGGTTTCATTGACATGTCATGAACTTGACCCGAGTTGACTTCGATAACCTAGCATGATCTTGAAACATGAGTTGATGTATATTGCATAACAATATACATCAAACAAGTCGCTAGTTTTGCCATTAACACTTCCCTTTTGCCGATATACGGGAAGCGCATCAGTGCCGATTTTTGTGGTCTGACGCTTCGAAATGTTTTGACTTTGATGGCCTCTAACTCGAAACATTTTCGGCCGATTTTAGTTTTTCTTGTTTTAAGCGACGTGCCGGACATTTCTAAGCAGGTACATACAAACGTCATATATCGACCGGTAAAATCGGGAGTTATGTACGAAAAATCGGAGGGGTGGGCGGATTTCGCCCCCCCCCACCCCCTATCCAGTGCGCGTGTTAACATATCTTTCTGTTCAGATCCTCACACCCTGTATCGGGGACGGGGGTTGATAGATGCCCCCTATAATTCCCAAATTAAGCGTCGCACGAAAACGAGAGGTGTAACCAGAAAGCGCTCTACAAGTAGAGTCCAAACCAGCGTTGGAAAAATGGTCATTTTTTGGACACTTGCCTGTCCAAAGAATTATACACTCCCAAAAAAATCCACTCCTTACATTGCCAAATATCAGATGTACAACTAATGCATAACAAGCAATCCCAGCTAGTTCTGCCACCAATTAATGGTGATAATTGTGAACATTGTCTGAGTAACATGTTCTCTGTTCATATATGTTCAGCATATTCATGTGTAAAGAAAGCATACGACCTTCAATATACCAGGAGGTGCTGAGTTGACATCAGTAACGTTAAGGATTATACTTTATTAGGTACTCAACGTTTGGCCAGGGGCCATCGTCAGGAGTCAACTGACGATGGCCCCTGGCCGAAACGTTGAGTACCTAATAAAGTATAATCCTTAACGTTACTTTTGATGTCAACTCAGCACCTCCTGGTATATTGAAGGTCGTATGCTTTCTTTACACGCAATGTCTAAAACCCAGGAGCATCTAAGAGCCATTCTTCGTTGTATTAAACATATTCATGTGAGCAGCATGCACCATGGGCTATATGGTGACCTATGGCTATCAGTGAGAATGAGATCCACTGTAGTTCTAGTAATCATCTTGCATAACCATTTGGGCCCTGGACACAACTTGGCCACATCATTTGGAATAATGTACATTTGTTATTTCAGGTCATCATCGGAGCTGCAGAAACATTCAGAGAGAATGCAAGGAGCAGAACAGAAGATAAGATGCCCATGAGATTTGAAGAATGCCATCCTACCAGCATACAGAATGAAAGCCAAAGTTGTGATTCCCATGCAGCCTGAACAACATTGAATATGTTTAATAAAATGGTGCAAGTTATGTGTGTACAATGTCATTGTCATGTCTGGTACAAGTGAATGAATAAACATCTATGCCTTAATTTGTACATTTTCCATTCATGAAAAATGCCTGATCAAAAGAAAAGTGCTCAGAAAAATAAAAGGCCAGAACCAGAAAGCAAACTACAGTAGCCCATACACAAATGTGATTAGAGGCATGAAGGGAATACATTTCTTAATACCTTGGCAGGTGCAAGTTGTGCTTGACCACTGCATACTTTAAAAAAAAAGTGGGAGGGCAAAACAACATGGCACCTACTCAGTGTGGGATATAGACCGAAAAGTGATCATTTTCAGAGAAACTGAGTGGTCGCATCGCCTTAGTCACATTAAAATACATCATATTGCACAAGTTCACAGGATCAAATAAAAATAAAAACAATCCATGAATCAAAAATCAAAATGATGAAATAAAATCAACAAGAATAGAAAATAAAAGGTACAAGTAGTACCTGCCTAGGCAGGTACCTACCTAGACCCCTGCAATATATCCATACACCCGATATAGGTATAAGTGAATGAATAAACATCTATGCCTTAATTTGTACATTTTCCATTCATGAAAAATGCCCTGACCAGAAGAAAAGTGCTCAGAAGAATAAAAGGCCAGAACCAGAAAGCAAACTACAGTAGTCCATACACAAATGTGATTAGAGGCATGAAGGGAATACATTTCTTAATACCTTGGCAGGTGCAAGTTGTGCTTGACCACTGCATACTTTAAAAAAAAGTGGGAGGGCAAAACAACATGGCACCTACTCAGTGTGGGATATAGACCGAAAAGTGATCATTTTCAGAGAAACTGAGTGGTCGCATCGCCTTAGTCACATTAAAATACATCATATTGCACAAATTCACAGGATCAAATAAAAATAAAAACAATCCATGAATCAAAAATCAAAATGATGAAATAAAATCAACAAGAATAGAAAATAAAAGGTACAAGTAGTACCTGCCTAGGCAGGTACCTACCTAGACCCCTGCAATATATCCATACACCCGATATAGGTATAAGTGAATGAATAAACATCTATGCCTTAATTTGTACATTTTCCATTCATGAAAAATGCCCTGACCAGAAGAAAAGTGCTCAGAAGAATAAAAGGCCAGAACCAGAAAGCAAACTACAGTAGTCCATACACAAATGTGATTAGAGGCATGAAGGGAATACATTTCTTAATACCTTGGCAGGTGCAAGTTGTGCTTGACCACTGCATACTTTAAAAAAAAAGTGGGAGGGCAAAACAACATGGCACCTACTCAGTGTGGGATATAGACCGAAAAGTGATCATTTTCAGAGAAACTGAGTGGTCGCATCGCCTTAGTCACATTAAAATACATCATATTCCACAAATTCACAGGATCAAATAAAAATAAAAACAATCCATGAATCAAAAATCAAAATGATGAAATAAAATCAACAAGAATAGAAAATAAAAGGTACAAGTAGTACCTGCCTAGGCAGGTACCTACCTAGACCCCTGCAATATATCCATACACCCGATATAGGTATAAGTGAATGAATAAACATCTATGCCTTAATTTGTACATTTTCCATTCATTAAAAATGCCCTGACCAGAAGAAAAGTGCTCAGAAGAATAAAAGGCCAGAACCAGAAAGCAAACTACAGTAGTCCATACACAAATGTGATTAGAGGCATGAAGGGAATACATTTCTTAATACCTTGGCAGGTGCAAGTTGTGCTTGACCACTGCATACTTTAAAAAAAAAGTGGGAGGGCAAAACAACATGGCACCTACTCAGTGTGGGATATAGACTGAAAAGTGATCATTTTCAGAGAAACTGAGTGGTCGCATCGCCTTAATCACATTAAAATACATCATATTCCACAAATTCGCAGGATCAAATAAAAATACAAACAATCCATGAATCAAAATCAAAATGATGAAATAAAATCAACAAGAATATAAAATAAAAGGTACAAGTAGTACCTACCTAGACCCCTGCAATATATCCGTACACCCGATATATGTATTGCACGGCATTATCATAGCTAAGGCATCATGCTTTGATCATGATTGATCCTTGCAAACCAACGGCAATGAGAGGCATTCAATTTCAACAACTCAATCGAGCCTAATTGCTTACGTCTGCCGACACCACACCACAGCAGTTAGTACCCTCACTTCCTTCCTCCCGGCCCATTAATTATCCAAATACCTAATCACAACACGAAAGCACCGCACAAATTACATTCACCACAAGATTCCCATCTCTGGGCTTCCAAACTCAAAACACGAAGTAATCCCTTCTCAAATGAAGGACGGCTCCATGCGTCTCACGGCTACTAAAGGGAAACTACCACTGCCCGAGTCGTCTGATAAATTTACAAGCTCTTGGACGGGGGAGAATCAGGGCTCTGCAGCTGCCACTCTTTCGGGAGCTACTTAAACCGCTGCGAAAAAAGACAATAAACACTCTAATTTTTAATGATTTCTGAAAGATTGGGATGTGCTACATTAACTGACGAAGGAGAAAAGGTTTATTTCTGAAGTTTGAAGCAATCTTATCCCATATACACAAAAGATATCAACTTCAATGTACGCATGAAAATTGGCCACAACTGTCCAAAACGTTCTCCAAACCTGCTAGGACTTTGTGACAAAATAGGCACCCAAACAACCAGAAATTTCAGTGTCTTTTGTTTTCACGGCATGCGTTGGTTCGGAACACCACGTATATGTGACACAAGTACTGTTTATGCCACTCGGACACGGAGAATCTCCAAGACCGCCCCCCAAAAAAATTGACTTTGTGAACTTACTCCGATTAGCCTACATATACTTTTTTCTCAATGTGAATTCAGAATAAATATTATTTCTCTAATTTTTTCCGGGATTGGTTTTATCACATTTCAATTTTGAGCCTTTTTGTAGGTCATAATTCCCCATTATATTTTGTGTACGTCATAGTGTGGTTTGCTAATTGGGCCATAATTTCCGCTGCCCTCTCTGCCCCTCATCGTGTTATTTCCGCCGTGTGCGGTCTCTTCTGTGTCTCGTGCTCGTGAGGTGAGGTCGTGTCGGATTGATCTCGCTATTTTTTTTGTCTGGTTGCGAATTGAAAGAAAAGCGGTTGCTACTGATGTGACAGTTCGGGTAGTGGCCGTATTGTGTTCCCTGTTAGCGTTGTAAATTCCAGTTATTCTCGTTAGTCTGGAGTTGCGAAGAGATGGTAGTGTAGCTCTTTGTTCTCTCCCAGGGCAAGCTCTTTGTTGTCAATCGTGACATGGTGAACGCAATGCAAAATGACCTGGACAGGTTAGTGGTGGTTTCTATTACCACATGCCTTGTCACATGGGTTGATAACTTGATACTCCAATGGCATAGACGTTTAAGACCCAATTTTTTTTTTTAATTGTAAGCCTCGCTTGATCGTCATGCAAAGAGAGCGTAATAATTTTGTAAGCCACTGTAGCACAGCAGAAGCTGTGTAGGATTGGAGGCGAATATGAAAAAATGATGGCCCCGACGAACAATTTCAGGACTTCAATAACCAGCAAAAAAAACAAGAAATCGAATGTGTTTGGATATCCCATTTCCCCTGCCAGTAAATGTTGACCTGGGTAAAATTGGACTAACTTTTTGAATACATTTTAATACAGGGTTTTTATGGGCGCTGTATAACCAATGCAGTTGATGTGCCCTAAAACCCAAATAACTAACTAACTAATACAGGGTTTTAACAAAAATGATGATTAGACAACTAATTTTCTCTGCAAATGATTACGTTTGAGTTGGCAAACAAATACCTGATCATAATCTTCACTGCAATATAGCACATGTATAACTATCCATACCTGGTGTCAGACATGTTTAAAAAAATAAACACTTCATGCACTCAATTTAATACTCCAACATCAAAATCCTAATGTTTCTGCTTTAATTGGACATTCATTTCCAAGAATGAATACTTGCAACCTGATGTGTCTGCAGCCAAGGCTGGAAGTTCCTTGTGATGCTGTATTATTTTATTTTGCATATATTATATTAATTATTTTATGCATATATTATTTGTGTTAGACTTGATAAAGAAGAATTCAACACTTCATGCAATCAATTTAATAATCTCCATCTAACTTACAGAACTTAACTTCACCTCCTGTTTCTGGCTTAATTTGACATTTATTTCCGAGAACCACATGCGTCCTCGGCCAAGACCGGAAGGTCCTTGCGATGCTGTATTTTTTTTTAATTTGCTGATGGCCGAAAAATTATTTTGGATGATTCTGGTTGTCCTGTTAGGTTAGATTATAATATGACATAAAATATTTTATATCATGCTACGTTCTCTGCCATTCTTACACTGCATATACTGGAGAATCACCACATCCTTGGAAGTTTAGTAGATATTATAACTAAACTTACCTATGCAGATATATACAATGTGACCGGAAATGAGGACATGCAAGTTATGGGTGCTGTATAACCAATGCAGTTGATGTGCCATAAAACCCGAATAACCGACAGGACGTGAAAGCAGTACACGGCCTACTTATGGTGAAGACTTCAAAAATTACATATGAATAGATACATAATATGAAAATAACCTAACCTAGACTAAGATAACAGTGTAATATATAAAGTATATTATATGGTAATATATAACCAAACCTAACTGGGAAACTAGAATTGTCCAAAGCAAATTGTTGGGCCATGACAAGCATATGGAAAATAAAATAATACATCATTGCAAGGAACTTCCTGCATTGGCTGCGGATTGCAAGTATTCATTCTCGGAAATCAATGTTTAATTAAGGCAGAAACATACGGTCTTCGATGTCGGTATTAAATTGAGTGTATGAAGTGTTCAACTTCTTTATCACGTCTGACACACCGGGTACAGATAATAATACACAATGTGCTATATGTGCAGCATGAAGATAATGATCATGTATTTGTTTGCCAACTGAAAAGTAATCATTTGCAGAAAAATGAGTGTTTGCATCTTATTTTTACATTAAGATTCCATGCATTTCTTTTTACAAATTGAAGGAGAATTGAAATTGAAATTGAAACACATTTTACCTAGATTGTAATATATACTTTATTTTGCATATATAATTACATATGAATAGATAAATAATTTTTTTTTTTTACAGAATGACCTAACCTAGACTAAGAACCTAGCATAATATATAAAATATATTATGATTCATAGTATAATTGGACCTAACCAGAATACCAGAATCATCCAAAACAAATTTTTTGTCCATGACATCGCAGGAAAAGTAAAATAATGCACCATAGCAAAGAACTTCCTGCCTTGGCTGTGGATGAGCTTTACCAGATCTTGGAAAGGTGCAGATGACCTGACGGTGGAGCCGAGTGGTGCTGGGATTCCAAATTAAGACATTTGTGGCTTAATCAGCCAGTCCTCCAGGCGGACACTACATATACACTACAGGAGCGTTTGAGTGGTGTTCGTGAGTGAGTGCCTTCTTGCATATGGATAGTAGGTTGGAATTGTGCATTCCCTTTCACCTGTCACTACGATTTGGGGAAAACCGTGTACTATTTCAATGCGTGTAAAAATGAGCCGTGGTATATGACTTCATGTTATTTATTCAATATCGGCAAATTTATGCACTCTTGTTTATGGAAATTTATACACTATTATATGGCTTCTCGATGTCATACACTCCGATATTTTACCGAACCCAATAATTATACACTCTCAGTCTAAGACCCAGAAGTGAAAATCCAACACTGGTCCAAACCCACCCCCGGAATTGTATCCCCCAAACATGACGGCACTACAGGGTCTGCATGACCATGACTAACATGTTTTTGGCTCTGTGGAGTTCATTTTGGGGATATTTGTAAAATAAAAAATTATTTGGAATCAGAAAAGGAAGGCGAAATCGACCATGGCCCTAAAATTCTTCCCCACCCAAAAGTCAACATTTTAATTCTGAAATTTTAAAAATTGAGTTTTCAATTTTCTCTAATTTTCTTATTCTAATGGAGAGAGCAGACAACAAAACGTTGATTAAAGCCAAATTACATTCCTTTTTCTTACTTTAACCAGAATCTTCAATTGTAGCCCTAATGGGCAAATATGCAAAACTAATATGCCATCAAAAATGAAATAATGCAAAGATTCCTCTGGTGTGTTTCATTGCATCACTAAAGATAAGCAAACGATGGAAGTTTCATTCAAATATCTTTATCCGTCAAAGCGTGACGACTGGTTGAACTTTTCTGGGAGTGGCCTTACTTGACCGTCAATAACCCGTTGACCGTAGATGACCTGACCTAAAATTTTCGGATATGCTAAATTGATGTGGAAAAATGTGTGCCAAATTTCGGCGCGCGCGCGCCGTTTTCCACTCTTCGCGGAAGCCCTCGGAGGTGCGTGGGGCCCTAAAAAAAACCAAGATGAGGTGGGTTAATCTCCTATACTTAAGTGAGTACCTATCCAATGCCATGAGGCATTCTCCATATTCTAAGTTACCTAGTCCACTGATGAGTCTTGTGGTTTTGACCTCAGATTTGTAGAAAACAAAGAACCTCTTAGCAATGCCTTCTGAATATTCTTGAGCTAATATAATTCCAGCCAATATTTTACATGCCCCAAGACACCTAAGTATATTTCTAGCCATTCTAGGTCTTCCTCAGAGGTAATATCTTTTAGTTTATTTAATGCCTGCTTCTTCGAGTTTGAAAGCCTCATTGGTGCTGTCTGACCATAAAGCATTTGGAACAGAAATGAAATGAGTGGTCACATTATCTTAATGGGAGACAACGCGGAGTTTCTGCCACCAGATGGCAGTGCAGGCGACTGTGCCACCGGAGTCAGCAAACTGCGGCCCGTCACCGTTGGAAGTGTGTGGTGGGAGGTTGTCGATGCCGGATTTAAATAGCTTTGCTCGTCATATTCCAGTAACCATTTGGAGACCTGGGTGTTGGCTGTTTTTTTTCTTCAATGCAAAGCATTGGTTCCCAGCCGAAGAATCCCGAAAAAAAGGATATATAATGAGGAAAAATTACAGAGAAGCCCCCTTCATGCGATTTAAACGCTCTCGTGCATGTGCCACACCTTTCAATGAGTCAAGGAGATGATGTTATTGAAATGTGGCATGATGAGTATTGCTTGACCAATGTGTAGTATGCTTATGCTTGCTTACCGATGGGTGACGATCTTTCTTCGTAATAATGTTTTCTCATGGTTCGTGGTTGGGGAAGTGCCTGTTGTTTGGTTGAAGTTGAGGTGTGTTGGATATCAGCATGGTTTACAGTCAAGCACCAGATACGTTGTACGTACTTTTAGAGGGCACATTCCCCAGGAGCAGATACAGGGAGGACATTAGGGGCACCCTCTCCCAATGAAAAGGTGGTGCCCCTCTTACCGGGAAAAGGCGACCTTTCGGGCAGGCTACAGTGAAACCCGCCTCGCTCAAAGGATATTTCAACCAAAGGGCTTCTCTGAGAGGAAACGGCACCCTCTTGAAGATAAAAGACGTCGGTAAAACGAAAAACGTTCAGTACGCCCGAATGCACCCCCTCCCCACGCGCTCAATGAATTTTCAGCCGAAAGCGCACCTCCGAGGACTTTCACAGTCGCACAATTCCAAAGATAATAATGCCCCCCCTCCTTTGATTACGGTCGGATAGGGCGCAGCTAGACTTTTCTTAAGGGAAAGGGGTGGCCCACACAAAATGTGACGAAACAAAGACCACCTTCGGCGCGCGAAGGGAGCTGAAAATTTCCGGCTGCGTGGTGAAAATATCAAAATGTCTTCTTTGATCTTGTGTATTTTTGGTTGCTTACGGGAAGGGTAGGCCACCGACACCCCTCCCCTTGGCTGCGCCTCTTCACCGAGGCAGGAATAATTTTGCAAGCTGTTATGCTCTGCTTTTTGGCAATTCATATTCCTCTCCTACCATTGTCCTAGGCAATGACAAATGCAAGTGATAGGACACAAATAAAGCATCCATGATAGAATAAAAATGAAAGCAACAAGAAGAGTGCCATGCATTATTTACGAAGCATTACACCAACCGCCGGGGATACCAGGTACACAATTCAGATCACATCACACGACAATGTATAGGTCTCATCAGTGACGGCTCCAGAGGGCCAAGGGAGCCATGCCTCTCCCCCATGTAGGTTGAGGACAAGGCGCTTTCCACGCAAAGCACCACAAGGGGCTAAGCACGCAGGGCACCACAAGCTGGGCCACCGGCAAGGCGTATAATCTGTCATGAAGTGTGCTCCAGGGACGGATAGAGGAGGGGGACTTGGGCAGTGATAAATTATTCGTGCAATATGGTGGAATATACCAGTTTCCGAACACTGAATAGACATCCCTTCCAAGGACGTATTGACATCGTGCTTCTTGATGTATGCTTATGAAGTGTCCATGACTCGTTCCTATGAGTACTTCGCGTATAAGTTTAATGTTTATCCTCACCATTACTGTTTGATTACAAAAGCATCTCGTGGCACGATTCCAGATACAGGGATTATCAATGATGTGGTGTGTTAAGCAATGTGATCTGCTGATAACATGGCATTGCAATCGTTTTCGTTAACATAGGTATCCATATATTAGGTGCCTCCAAAGCTAGACCAGAAACATGCACTGGTGAGTACACTATTGGCTCAAATAAAGCTTGAAGGACCGAAGGATATTTTGATTGGCATGCTTCCAATGCAGATTTATACATCCTACTGTTCTCGTTTCGACATCTCACACCTATCGAAAAACCATTAATTTAACACTGGACTTGGGGAATATGCCCCCCCCATGGAAAGGTATCCACCTTGACCGAGAAAAAGCACCGATGGAAGGTTCTGAGTCCACCACGACCCCTCCCCCGCTTAACTAATTTTTTGTTCAGCCCAAGGTTGGTTGGTTATTGGTTTTACGACACGTCGACTGTTGAGTCATATAGCGTCGCCAATCTCTCACGCCGATTGGTCGCGGGCGAAGAGTAGCTCAGCCCAAGGTGCCCCTCCAAGTGGACAAGGCGCCCCTTTGAGAACAAACAATCGCACCCCTTCAGCATTATCGAGTGCACCCACGGCTCATGGAGCCCTTCCGAGGGGATGCAGCGCCTCCAGACAAATACCGCCATGGAATTCCTAGGTCTGCCCTTGATGTGCTTTACTCAGACGTTAACACAACCTATCGGCAACACCAGTACCTTAGCTGGGAAAGCCCAACACCAAGTAATCGATTTCACCAAGCTTCTACTATTCCAATCCCACACTCTTCACAAGCCAAATGCATGGGCGCGGCCAATGAGGCGAGCAATTTATGTACTACTCGCATATGTCGACACTGGCGGCTGCGTCTGGGAGCTTTCGCGCGGTGTCTCCCATTGTTTATTGAGATAATTTCTTCACAAAATCCCATATTTAGTGCTAAGGACAAATTTACTTTAATAAACTCAAGGAATAATAATGATTGGAGGATTTCAGTCACTTTCATGTTCTTATCGTAGGTTCGTAGGTACCTAGGTACCTAGGGAAAGAAAGGGGTGTCCGAACACGGATCAATCGAAGTCCACGGGCGCCGTTTTCTGGCTTTCGATGGCGGTCGGCTGAAGAAAAACGTAAGGAAGTGACCTCCGATTTTTGTTTGCTATTACACCGGTATTTTTAGTGGCTACTAATAACTTGTACAACAACAGCTACACTGAAGCCTTGCGATTGTGTGCAATCATGTTTTATTGGGCTCAAATGCATTAAACACGTATCTATTGGATTACAAGTGTTCTGCAAATAGGCGATTTTCCGCGTGTTCCCCGAACCGAACAGCGGTGTTCGGAATATGGCACGTGTATCTACACCTGCTAAAACGAGTGCGTTGAATTCTGAACACGGACTTAATGGCCATTTTAAGCCCCACAAGGTTACACTTAGCACATGCGGATCCAGTAATTAATGTTGAGGAAGGGACACACTAAAACATATTGAAGGGGCACCTTTCCATCTCAAAGGGGCGCATTTTTATCGGAGAGATGCATCTGTGGCTAACAAATCTCTTGAGCATATGGAGGAGTCACCCCAGTTTTCCTGAAGGGATGCTTTCCCCAGCCGGAAGGGCACCACCTTTCCATGAGGGGGATGGGGAGGGGCTGAAGCTCGCTGCTTCCAGCAGACTGAGTTCGAACTAAGACTGACGACCAGCCGTCGACGTGCATGCATGCATCTAATGCATCTAATGTGCATTGCCATATGTGAAAGATACTATGCCCACCTGGTGGACGACGATGGTGATGATGAAGAAGCCATCTCAGACATCATGTGTGAGGCATGTGCCGGTGCCATGCCTGCTTAGTGTTAGGTAGCTAGCTTGTGTTGCTTAGTGTTTGTGTCTGTGGAGGACTTGAGCAGCAATGTTGGAATGTCTGCACCCATCACTCTCCAATCATTGCCGCTGTGTTCCCGCATGGAGACAGGCAGTTGAGCCATCCCCCAATGTGCCAGAGGCTTTGTGAGGCATTGGTCGCGAATATGCCAGGAGCAGATGCAGAGGGGGGCACTGGATGCGTGTGCCCTCCATGGAAAGGTGGCATGCATCCAGTCAAGGTAGGCCCTTCTTTGAATGCTCAGGTGCACCCCTCCCCCACTGAACATATCTGTCAGCAGAAGTCACTCTTTTTAGAGAAAAGGCACCCTTTTGAGATCAAATGGCACAAGAGTACACCACCCACCACCAGGGTGGAAAATTAAGGCACTTCTTCAGATATTTTATCTCTCAAAACATTTTTTCACTCTGTATTCACATTGGATAGGATTGGCTTCATATGTACTCAGACACAAATGTGGGAACACAGATGTCAATAAAAACAAACACAGAAAAAAACATCCACAAAACAAAACAAAAACATCCACAAAAAAACTCTGGTTATTCCACTGATGGTTACCACTCCAACCAACCACTTTTCGTAGCAGTCAACAGCTGGACCACAGCTTCACACACTTCACTTAAGCTCAACCACTGGAAATGTAGACTACAACACACCAACACCCCTTGCAAGATGGCATGCCTGCACACTGGAGTACAATATTATCTGGTTACTTTGACTCTGGAGCTGCACCTCCCAAAACCTGTGTTTGCACCACCTATATAGTGGGAAAATTTGACAGTTTTAAGAGATGCCCTCTGGCAGTGTTAAAATAATGATTTCTCGTTAGGTACGAGATGTCGAAACATGTACAACAGGATGTCAAAATATCCATGTAAATATTGCTGTTTAGAATACTCCAGTCCTCACAGCCAAGTTTTGAGACAATTGTGTACATATAACTCCTCATTTTGCATGCTTCAAGAGCTATCTAATTTGGGGATACTGATACCAATGATGACCATACAAATACCTATGTTATAAACTGGTATTATACAAAATTGCACATCATAGGCAATCCCATTACATTGAATTCCACTATGTGATGTTTGTTGTCATGATCCGAGATCTCTTGTAGTGAGCATAAGCATGACACTTATAAATGGATACTGTTAGAAGAGAGGCAAGCAGACTTCACAAGCATGCACCAAGAAACATGATGTTGATGCTTCTTTGGGAAGGATGTTGATTCAGTCTTCAGTAAGTGGTATATTCCACCCTATTTCACAAATATTTTTTTTAACTGCCCTCCAGAGTCATGGAGTGCACCGATCAGAATTGGCTGCATTACTGTTTTCCATTCTGAAATCTGTCTGTCAACCAATCTATGCAAGGCATTTTTTAAATGACATCATAATAATTAGCAATTCCAAACACATTGTTAACAGTGTTGTGCCACATATGCCAGACCTTGACTGATCTTTTGCATTGTGCATGGCTATTACATCATTAGCTGCACATATAGGTATGCACTCTTATCTGAGGTTGAAGTATGAAGCATTTTTGTTTGTTTTTCGTATGGCTAGCCTTGTACTGAAACCAACAGTGAAAGGAAAGTACATTGCTCCTGTAAGTTATGAGGAACAAAGCTGTGCTGATCATCAAGATTTGCTGCCAGGCAGTTCCATCTATTGCTCACTTCTTTGTTCCTATGCTTTGACAGTTGATTTGACCAAAAATAGCAGTGCATATTAGGTACTTATGCATATTACATACAGACTACATAGGGCTTTTCCCATTGGTTACTGGGAAACAGATTCTGTGCATAAAAAATATGTTCACAAAAATGTACTTCAGACAGTCAATATGCACCTTGACTCCAAACCTAGAAAGTAAGTTTCACACTCAATGCATTTTTTGCCAATGACACTCCTCAAAGGAAATATACCCTCCACATGATAAATAATCTATCAGTGCCTGAAATATATCCAATTTGACAAGATTGTTTGGTGCAATGGCAAGTATTCAAGATACTCATTTGCACCAAGGCTCTGCAGGTAAATTATGATGGAACAACTGGGTCCATTGGTAATGTGGGACAAACAGGGTCAGTGTAAGGTCAACCAAACTCCCACCCCTGGTAATATGGTGGTAACATGTAGTGACCAATGCAATGGGCTGTCCCCTCCCCCAATCAGGGATTGGTGTGCAGTTTTTACCTGAAGACACCCCTTCAGGGGCATTTGCAGTGGTACCCCATGGAGAAAAGTGATCCTCCAGATGACTGCCCCAATGGTATTACTGGACCCACCCCTACTACTAGGAAATTTCCACTGGCAGGTCTGTTCCAAGTATTGCCTGAGTGAGAAGTACATATAAAGCCATCATCCTGAATATTTGGTCAGATCAGATGCACCTTCAATAAAAACTCAAAATAAAATTGAAACAAAAAACTCACACTATTGGTCATATAATGCACTTTCTAAATCTGCCCTACATGGTTAAAATAATGGTTTTTCATCAGGTGCAAGATGTTGAAATGAGCACAATAGAATGCCAAAATTTCCCATGGAATTAGTGTCATTTAAAATGCTTTTGATGTCTTTCAGACTCAAATTTGAGCCAATGGTGTAGGTACTTAAGACTACCTTCATCATTTGTTTTGAGATCCATATCTTGAGCTATATTTAGGATAGGGATAATAATAACTATGCTATAAACTGCTATTGTATGCCATATCACATTATAGGTAATCCCTTTACCTGAAATTGCATTGCAAAATGTTTGCATATCACCATTCCTTGTTAAGAGCATGCACACAATACTTATAAACAAAATACTGTTAGAAAGGAGACACAAATACTTCATAAGCATGCATCAAGGAGCAGGATGTCAATACTTCTTGGAGAAGGATGTCAATCGAGTGTTCAGAAAGTGGTATATTCCACCCTATTTCACAAATAATTCATCACTGTGCCCCTATCCAGCTCACACAAAAATGTTCATTGATAAATGTGCCAAGGGCCATGATTAGAAAATTCCACAGAAACCTAAAATGAGTTTTAATCATGAAATAAAACATTTCTGTAGGAGATACATTTGATTCATTAGAATCTTTGGGAAACAACACATGTAGACATACCTAATCCAGCACAACCATATTTTTGTGTTCAGAATACTAGGTACACACAATTACAAAATAATTGCTGGTTATAAAGTTGCTCTTTACAAGTGGCTAGATGATTTTCATGGAAAGGAACTGTTTGAATGTGGATAGCTTGTTCATTTTTGCATTTGGTAAACACCATACTGGTGCAGCAACAAAGAAGCAGCAGTAGAGCCATTTGTTGCATTATGTAAGTGTCCAGAAACTACCCTCTTCCCCTCCCTAGGTATCTTCCCTTTATAAGTGTAATCCAGATAGGGCACTGTAACTCTGAGCAGGCCTTAAAACTTGTCACTATGTCTTTTTCACTAATAGGCATCATTAACATTGATATACAGAATGGAACTTGGTTTGATAAGTAGGTAATGAGGCATTTTGAAATGCCACTATCAACCTAGAATAACTGATCAGCAAGAATACAACATTCATTGCTGTTTTTCAGCAAAATTCTAGGATGTGGCTGTTACCACTTCAACTTTGTTCCAAAAGACAATTAAGACCCAGAAAACTGAATTAGGCCAGCCATGTATTAGCTACAGTGACAACTAATTACAATTTCAAAGACTCTACATCTTTATTTACACGCCCAGGACCGGTTTTCCAGAATATCTGACGATAAATTTGCAGCATTTCGGTCAAATAGTCGAGCAATCAGACCTACCGTCATTTCCAGGGCAGGTACGTTTCACGGATCTTCTCTTGGATCTCCTTACGGTTCCCCTTGCGATTTTAGTAGAAGAAGATGCCATTTCACTGACAAAACAATCCTAAAAATATCCGAACACTTCAACTGCACGATCCAACGTACAGCGTCAATGAAGAAAGCAAATAACGCATAACGCCGCAGCCCTCAACCAACGACGTGATAACGCTGCGCCACGGATAAGCGACAACAATAACACTGAATAGCTGCAGCTGCAGTCGTGCGCCATTTTGTGATAGAGAACCAGCAATCACATGAAACAAAAAACTAAATGTCACTCAGTGGAAGTAAAATAGTTTCTGTTCAATAGATGCTGGATGCTTGGAATAAAAAGACATCATTTGCATTATTCCTTGGACAAAATATTATTCAGTCATGCAATGGTCCTGCAAATGTTTATATAGGTGAAAATATACAATGCACTAATTATTGCTGCCAAATTGACAGTTAAATGGCTCAACATTTTTGCTTCCCTTCATACTGTCGGATTTTGTCTTCAATTTTGTCTTCAATTTACAAATATATTCGTTGTATTTGCTCAACCTGCACAGACAAAGACCAAAGAGTCAAGCATGGATCACGCATGCCTGGGTAGGGAACAAAAATACCCTGTCGATATTTTTTATCTAGGCGACCGCTGCTGCCACTGACGGCGGAAATGAAGAACAAAAAACATCGACAGGTAGGAAACGGCCATAGGCCCCAATATTCCGAGTGCGTCGAAACCAAATTAAGAATACTTTGTGGAACCAGGGGCAGATCCAGGAATTGTCATGGTGGTGGCACATGTCCGGACTAGGCCCCACTGTGAAAGTACCCAGGAGGACGCATTTGCCTTCCTACGGATACTTCTGGCTGACAAGGGCAGGTGGTGTTCTCAAGCCTTCCCGGAGCCGCGCCTTACCTTCCAAGGGGGCATTGCTTTCTCAAAGGGGCGCCTTTGACTGAATAATTGGAGGGGTAGGGGGACGAACTCGGGCCTTCCCAGAGGGCCTTTTCCGGGCCGAAGGGGCGCCCACCCTCCATGGCGGTGAGGGGGCACATGCCCCCAGTGCCCCCTTGTATCCACCCCTGAGGAAGTACAGGTATCATGCTCATATCATGCATATCATGTAATCATGGACGCATACAGGGGGCACTTCAGAGGAAAACGCGCTCTGTTGATATAAATAGACGCCCCTCCAAGTCCAGACGAGTGCTCCCATGAGCTTGGGTGCAGCCACGGTTTTGAAATGGGGGGGGGGGACAAACCAGGGACGGGGTAGGTTTGGCAAGATGCAGGGTAAGACCCCCACCCCCCGAAACAAAAATCCTCGGATTTCAGCCATTTCAAGGTCTGATTTTCAGATTTACCATTGTTAAAAATGATATTTGTGGGACAAATACTCCAAAATTAGAGATGTTCACTTCTCATCACCGCCTATGAAAACCTAGCTATATGTCTTATGTGCTGGGCCCGATTTCACAATCACCATAGGGCAATGCTGTAATCACGTTAAACGTTGCTCTCTTATAGCAGGAGAAGATATAATATTTGAAGATGGTTTTGTGGTAGTAAATATGGACACACACCAATGGCGTACCGAATGTGGGGGACATTAGGGACAGTTGCCCCTCCCCCCCTCCCATGAGAGGTTGGGGCCACAAGAATCGCGCTGAATTTCAGAAAAATTGCGACAGGCTCCCTAAAAATCCCACTGGAGTTCCAAAAGTCGCACCGTATCTCCTAAAAATCACACTGGGGGCCCAAAAAGCCACGCATGGCCCATACAATGACGCTGAGGGCCACAAAAAGTCGCGCAGGGCCCATACAATGACGCTGACGACCACAAAAAGTCGCGCAGGAGCCCCTGAAAACGACGATGGAACCCCAAAAATCGCACCGAGGCCATTGCAAATAATGTTGGAAGCCTCAAAAAGTGAGACCGGGCTACTCACAATACCGCTGGGGCCCAACAAAATTATCGCCGGGACTCAAGAAAGCCGCGCCTGGGCCACAAAAATCACACTGGGGCTTCAAAAGGTCGGGTTGTGGCCACAGAAAATCACGCTTGGGTCAAAGAAGTCTTGTCGGGACCCCTGAGAATGACGCTGGGGCCCAACAGACGGGTCAGGTCCCTGCAAATCGCACTAGGGCCCCCAAAAGTCTGACCAGGGCCCCTGAAAATCAAGCAGGAGGCCTAAAAATTTCGCACCTGGGCCCCTGAAAATCACGCTGGTGACTCAAAAAAGTCTTGCCTGTGTCCTTGAAAACCACGATGCCCCCAAAAAGATGGACGGGACCCCTGAAACTCACGCTGGCGACCCAAAATATCAGGCCGGCATCGTGAACATCGTGCTGTGGCTCCCGAAACGTCCGAGAGGTGTCCTTGAATATCACGATCGACACCGACGAATCGACACTGAAAAATCACAAAGGGACTCCATCGAATCGACCCGAGCACCGGAATATTCCGAACAGGTCCCGAATGAAAGTTCTCCGAATGGCCTTTCTACTCTGTAGGGTGCTATCGGCTGAAAAAAACCGTTGAGCAACCGCGGTGGCTTACCGAAGAGGAAAATGCCCCCTCCCTCCTGAACGGGTGGGCTCCCAAGAATCGCGCTGGAGTCCCTAAAAATCGCCCTGGGGCCCCATAAATTCGCACCGGGGGCTCTAAACAAATGCAACGGGCACAAAAAAAAACTCCCACCGGACCCGAAAATTTGCACCGTGGTCCGCGAAAATCGCGCTGGGACCCAGCAAAGTGCAACGTTCCCAGCGAACACGCGCCGAGCCCACGAAAGATCGCGCCTGGGACCCAAAATTTCCGTCGGTAGTCCCAAAAAATCTGGTCGGGGCATAAAAAAATCCCTCTCGGTGATCCCAAAAATTGGCGTCGATGGACCCCAATAAGCCGGCTTGGCCCAAGAAATCGCGTCGGAACCCGACAAATATCCCCCAAAATCAGGAAGGATTCCGAAAAATAAATGCCCGAGCCAGGAAAATCGCTCCGGAGCCCAAAACATACCACAAGATGCCTTTATCAATTGAAGGAGTTCTGGGTGCTTGCCCCCCAGAAGCGATGGAAGCGACAGGATAATGCCCACTTTTTAGCAGAAGGCCTTAAGTGGTTGTCTTTGAGCGTTAAACCTACTACAGTCTAGCAGGATGTAGCCTATGCTAAATGTAGTGCTTCAGGTGTCGCATTGTTAGGGTTACCTATTCTAGGCGGTATGTGTGCAAAACTGGGTTGTGACATTAGTTTCAAGTTTAAAGCTTCTTTTTCCACAATATCGTCATTTATTTGTATAGTAAAATTGAATAAGAATATTTTAAATAATTCATATATTAAAGTGTTCCATGTTGCCCATCAATAATAGATAAGATCACGGCACTGGCGTAGCTAAGGGGAGGGGCGAAGTGGGCAGCCCCCCCACCCCCACCCCCGCACCCTGGAGGGTCCGAGGAGCACGCAGGGCCCTGAAGACCAAGGCGCAGGGAGTCCGCAAGGGCTCCCTGGGCCGACGGCAAGGGCCCCTGGGCCGACGGCAAGGGCCCCTGGGCCGACGGCAAGGGCCCCTGGGCCAACATAAACAGCCCCTGAGCCGACGTGAAGGACACCTAGGCCGACGTGAAGGGTCCCTGAGCCGACTTGAATGGCCCCTGGGCCGACATGAAGGGCCCCTGGACCAGCAGCGTAGCCAAGGGAGGGGGCAAATGTGCAGCTACATGCTTGAGGGTCGAAGGGGACCCTCCAGGCGGCCCATAAGGGCCCCTG
>JAOTOM010004468.1:77500-306835 GCA_034440615.1 Ashinkailepas kermadecensis
AATATTTTTGTCTCGGAAATTTCCGTCAACGCCAAAGAAAGGTCAACGGCACCGAACAATGAGATTATGAGGTGGCCTATGAGATACACAGAAATTGCTTGCCTAAACCGTGTAAATTTTCGAGTTCCTGCAGCAAAAGGCAGGCTCAAATACTGCGGAAAATTTTTCCCATGCCAAACCTCTAAATATTTTTCATGTGATGCACCCCATTAAATATGTTATCAATTGCAGATAAAGCAAATTGTTTTCGCAATATCGCAATTCGCAGAGTAGCGCAATTACAGACTGGTAGTAAAATATGGTTGAGAATCAATGCTTCAAATATATCCATGTATAAAACTGACGTGTTAAGCACATTACATGTTAAACTTGCATGCCTCCAGCCGAGGAAGGATGATTGCGACCATACCGTGACTACATTCGACACCTCTGAATTCGACAAGTCGCGCCGTTGTAACGTATTTGGCTGTACTTCCCGCCGGCCCGAGAGCAGACCCGACAGTTATGAATGACCGTCACTACGGACCCTCCCGTTTCCCGGGTATCGGTGCATCTGTTATATCCGGCCAGCAGACGTCGCCCCGCAAGGATACCGATAGTTTAATCCAGACAAAGAACCTTTATTCATCCTGCAAGCGAACCATTTGTTGTCCAGAGGTTTTATGGCTTTTGGTCAGCGGACCCCGGGGCATTTATGCAAATGCCCATCTCTACCGCTGCAGGAACAAAACAGAACATTTTTTGTCTGTTCTTTTTATCCTGTGGTGCCATTACTGTTGATGGAACAGAAACGAAAAAGTATGTTCCGCTTATTTCTTTTAAGCAATTGACACCACACTTGCTATATATAAATATATATATATATATATATATATATATATATATATATATATATATATATATATATATATATATATATATATATATATATATATATATATATATATATATATATATATATATATATATATATATATATATATATATATATATATATATATATATATATATATATATATATATATATATATATATATATATATATATATATATATCTATATATATATATATATTTATATGCATATATATATATATATATACATATATATATGTGTATATATATATATACATATATATATATATATATATATATATATATATATATATATATATATATATATATGTATATATATATATATATATATATATATATATATATATATATATATATATATATATATATATATATATATATATATATATATATATATATATATATATATATATATATATATATATATATATATATATATATATATATATATATATATATATATATATATATATAACATAATGTACTATCTATCTATGTTTTCCGCAGAAGGGTACATTAAGTAAAACAATGTAACTAGAGGTAAGCACATGCAAGTACTCTGTTTTAACGACAAAAGTGTTGGACGTGATGGGATCCTGCGATTGACACCTGATTTTTATACTTCGTATTTCTATGTGTCCTCCCAAGTCAGTTGAAATATTTTATCCGCAAGAATACAGGAGATCGGCGTTTAATCGTTCCCTGTGTACGAGCAATAACCCACACATGCTCTAAATTGTCCAAATAATATTTTCCTGTATGTTTCAATGAAACTATGAACAATATGTTACATTTCTACCGATAATGAAAGGCTGACCTCGTTTTGGAAACGTTCGAAGTAGTGCCAGAAAACACTGTGACACGCACCCAATGCCAAAAATGGATGCCGTGTTCACTTCCGGGTCAAAGTTCACGCCTGGAGTGACTCGGAAGCCGACAAATGTCAACTGAGGACAGGTTATGTCAACGACATCGACTGACATTTGAAAAGTCAGGTGACACATGCGAACAGGTCACTGTGACACGCACCCAATGCGCAATTGGGCATGAGTCGTTCATCACCCACCACACCCAACATTGACTAATTGTGGGAAATCAATTATATTAATTTCCGATAATTCGCCATTTCGGCACAAAACAACGAATTCTCTGATATGATATGATTATCCGCCTGCTCAATGATCTATGATTATCTGCCTCTCCCTGCCTGATCAATGGCTCAGTGCCTGATGTGAAATCTGAATGTTTTATACCACGAGATTGGCAAAGGATGGCCCAGCAGGCACACCAAACGGCGGCGCGCTGACCAGCGCTGTTTTTGTGCGGTCGCGCTGAAATATAGCAGGGGGTAGTTGCTGGAATTCTGTTCCTGCACGAACAAGGCGTAAACTCTGTTGATGGGGAAAAAGTAGTATAATTTAACGTTACTTGTGACCGAGAATGAAAACTTACCAAGTTACGTATAGAAGTTGTTTCCGATGCATATGTCCTCATATTACATGTTTAGATCTCTTAATGTAGTCGCTTAGAGGCGTTCTGTTGATCTTTTTCGCGCAGCACCAAGAAATAATATACACATCGGCACAAAAAGGGTAAGTAGTGTGGTGTCAAAGTAGTGTGGTGTCTTAGTGTGGTATCAAAATACACCAACTCGAAGTATAAATCAAAACCGAACCACATAGTTGGGGGAGGGGAGGGTCGGAGGGGGCATCGGAAACTTTTCAAGTTGGTGGATTGCAATCCCCTTCAATCAGAAAGCTTTATGCAGCCATGCAAAAAAATACGAAATGTCATTTGTAAAGTGCTATGCTTGGACATGGACTAGATATTATGGTCGGTGGCTCAGAATATCAGACAATTCGGGAAGAGGGCTGGAGTGTTAAAATTCGCAAGCTGAAAATTATTTGGGCTGCATATACGGTCAAATGCTAGAATCTGTGATTATTGGGGAACCGCCAAATATTGAATGGCTTGAACACCTCCAGAAACATGAGACCGTACCAGTCACACGCGAGGTGTGTCAAGGCAGGTGAGGTGGTGATTCGCTAGCGAAAAATTTTACGATTTTTCCGGTTCTAGTGTTTTGTGCCATTCGTTTCGTACTGGCTTGAAGCGGAGAGTGCTCTAGTGGTCAGGCGGAAAATTCAATTGAAAACGCGAGTGATGTAATGAAATACTGTTGTGTTAACAAATAAACAAAGTGAGTAATTCCTAATGATTCTCGTCAGCCTATTTGCTGAGTTCTAGCTCGAATTCTTCCGACGTACGTGCGTTTATTGCTGGGGATCCTCCACTGAGTGTATTTAATTACTTACAATGACTCGTGGAAGCGCCAAGAAAAGAAAGAAAAGCAGCAGAGTAATCGCGCGCATATGGACAACGACGTCATTGAATACCTGGAAGCCTTTATTGTACCTGAAAATAAGAAATGCATCGCAGAGACTAAAAAGTTATCTGAAGCTAAGTTGCAAAATATTGAAACTTCGGTTATATTTGCAATTGAATCTAGAGAAGAGGTCGGTGGTTGATAGAGGACAACAGAGCGGGAAGTAAGCCAGCTAAAAAGGAGTTGGAGGACACTCGGAGGATTGTAAGGAGCATGGAGGTAACTTTAGATAGGGTAGAGCAGGAGGCAAAGAAGGACGTTCTTGCATTCTCTGGGCCAGCAGTTGCTGCCATAAGCCGGCGTGAGCCGACCGTCGAGGTCCTGAGTTACCTGTACAGAGAAAATAATGTGAATACGAATGCTACACTTCGTAGGATAATGTCGGAGAAATGCATGATTCATGCATTTCGAAACCTGCATAGTGATGTTCGGAGATATACTTGGAGAGTACGAAGTCCAGCAATGAAACAAGCACGCTCCGATTATTTCATGGCGTCAGATTTTCTATTAGGTAATATAGTGAAATGCGATATTCTCCCAGGCAATGGGACTGATCATTCGCTGATAAGCTTAGAAGTAAAACTTGCTGAACAACCTAGGGACAAAAGTGTTCACAAGTTTAACAGGTCGCTGCTAAAGGATGGGTGATTATATAATACAAGTTAACAAAGCAGTTAAGATACAGTTCAAAGATATATTCTACCAGTTTACAGTGCTTCGTTTTCCGATGAACATCCTCAAGATGTTCAATTTCTAATGAATGATTCACTTCTTTTTTTGAAACGCTCATCCTAAGCATACGCACTGATACCATTTCCTTCGGCATACAGAAAAGTAAGGCTCTTAAAAGATATGAACAGCTGTTATAAGAAAACATTGCTTTATAAGAAGTTGAAGTCATATTAGATCATGCTAAGAATTGGACCAGTTGAAGAGTAATCTGGAGATAATTCGTGGGGGGAAACTTGAAGATATCATAACAAGATCTAGAGCGAGATGGAACGAATTGGGTGAAAAACCCAGTGCCTATTTGTGTGGTTTGTAAATAAGAAATTATGCAACTAAACTGATAGAGACGTTAAGGATACAGGGTCAGATTTTCACAACCCAGAAGGACGTATATGAATGCAATAGTGCAACACCATAGAGATGTGTTCGAAGAACGGCATGTTGGCCCAACGGATATCGACACATTTCTAGGTACGACAAAGATTAAGAAGACTTCGGAAATGAAGAAAACAAATAGGTAAGCCTATTGAACATGAAGAAATAGGGAACGCGTTGAACAACATGGTCACGAATAAGTCACCTGGATCAGTTGGGTTTCCCCCTGAATTCTTACAGCGCTTTTAGAGAGAGATGAAGTGGTTTTATTATCGAATGTTAACAGAGAGCTTAATGAGCGGCGTTTTACCTTGCTCCCTCGGAGAAGGTATTATCACACTCATTTCCAAACAAAATATGACAAGGGCTAACATAGATTCCTATCGTCTAATTGCGTTTTTGAACTCTAGGTACGAGATACTGTCAGCCGTTATTGCTAATCGACAGAAAGCGGCGATTCCTGCCATAATTAGCACAGCACAAACAGGGTTTTAAAAGGGCGTTTCATAGGCAACAACTCTCGCTGAACATACGATCGCTTAACAATTTCTCAAGAGTAGTCATACAACAGGGCTGTTTTTAAGTATTGACATAAATGGAGCTTTCAATTTTGTCGGCTGGGATTTCATCAGAAGTGTTCTAAGGAGGATACATTTTCATACTTACATTATAAGTTGGTTTAACGTATTCTATGTTGGGTACCATGCTAGGCTAGTGTACAATGGACGTATATCAGATAAAATAATGCCAGAGAGGTCATGCCGGCAGGGGGAGCTGCCCAGTTGTTACTTGTGTATTATTGCCATGGAATGTTATCTTGAGAGGATGCGAAATACTGAGAGGAAAAAAGGTATTAAAATTGGTCAAATCGAGCATAAGCTTTCCTGCATTGCAAATACGTGCTATGCTTTCTGGACTGAAATATAAAGAGTTGTTGAACTATTTTTGGTGAACTTGGAAGGGTTGCCAAATGTTCGGGACGTAAGCCAAATATCTCAAAAACAGAAGCCTTCTGGTCAGGTGCGAATGCAGAGCACATGCCAAATATTTGCGAAGACCTTCAGTTAAGGTGGGTCAGCAATCCAAGAGTTCTTGGCATAGTGTATGCTGTTTTGTTGTTTATTGGGTGGTTCCCGACGCACTTTATGCACGATCACGGTAATTTCGCCGCCCACACTGGTGGAGTAGTGTATGCTAACTATGAAGAAGACATGTCTAATAGTAACTTTGAGAAGATAATGCACGAAGTAGAAAGATTATTGCATTCTTGGAAAATACGACAGCTTAATCTAGCAGGTAAGATAACTATAATTAAATCGCTAGGCTTTCTAAGTGTTTGCACCTTTTTACGACGCTACCAAAGCTGGGTGAGTCGTTTATTAAACAAATGTGATGCATTATTCATTAATTTCCCTTGGAGTGGCAAGGGAGATAAGATCAGACTAAGCAGCGTGCACAAAGAAAAGTTGAAGGGAGGCCAAGCGGCGATGGAGTCAGACACGTTCACTGAATCACTCAAAATTGTTTGGATCAGAAGACAAATCATAAGTAACTCGAGCTGCGGAGTACTCTGAGGACGTAATTGGTCATAGAGAGTTTTTATGAACAGAAACGCGAAATCCCTGCGAAATCTGGCTTTAAGAATCGAGAATATCTTCTGGAGGGAGTGTATTAGAGTTTATGCAAACTATGTCTCCACTATTGTGATTATTGTGATTACCGACGTGCATGATTTAAGTAGATGTTCAATTTGGTTTTCAGATCAAACAAAGCTTGAGCAGCGTACAGTGTTACGTTGGAAAAGGAAAAGTTGTCATTACCTAAGCGATCGTTCGGGTAATGCTGGTGATGTATTGACACTTACTCAGATAGAACATCGATTAGGAACTAGGGTGAATATATTTGACTATTTTGGTTTAATTGGAAGTCTGCCAAGGGAGTGGAGATGTAATAGAAACAAGGTGAAGCTTCGTGAACCTTAGCTTCGTGATTATACATCCTTTTGTTTCCAGCGTACTTGAAGCGAGTCGTGGTGCTAAGATAATTTGCATACAACTTCTTGCAAGTAAATGCCCAGATAGTCCTAGCATTTTGGAAGGTGTTTGGGAAAGAGAGTTAGGTGGTATTGATTAGAATGATACATATGCAGCTATCTACCGGAATACACTTTCGGTTCAACATCAAATGTTGCAGTATACAATTATAGCTAATATACTTGCCACCAATCTACTATTGTACCCCGTAAAAGTTTGGATTCTAACCTATGTGGAAGATGCCAGCGGGAAAGGGACTCATTAATACACAAACTGTGCGATTGTGAACACGTTAAAATATTTTGGAAAGACGAAGATGAATGGTTGAGATCCTTACCTAGAGTTGGCGACTTTATGCTTGGAAAAAATGATGTTCTATTGGGTTTGCATAGGAATGCTTTCGTGAGTCATGTTGTTATCGTAGGAAAGCGTATTATATGTGCCGGTTCGTAACTTAGTATCGCAATTTTGAAATCACGTCTTCTGTATGACAGGAAGATTGACGAAATTATTGCTATTAGCAGTAGGAGTACGGTTAAATTTAATACGAAGACCTTTTCTTTATTTGCCAGATGTGTTGATCAACATACTATGAGAAGATGGGTCTAAATTTTACCGTAAGATGATCCCAGTAAAGTACATGAAAAAAATAAACCATACATATATTATTAGTGCAGGCGGGCGCAAGTTAGCACAGTCGGTAATAGGTGATAATATAATCCATAAATTTGATCTGATTACCTAAAAAAATATAAACGAAGTCACGCAAAAAGAGACAGGTCATCTTAATGCATTACGTTATCAATGTATGATCAGAACAATTTGCGTGGGATAAAAGGTAATCAAATCATAAAATGTGGGGATATTCAAAGCAAAACGTGGTGAATAGATGAGCTTTCTTAGTGGTTGTTTAAGACGTATATATATATATATTTAGATATATATATATATGTATATATATATATATATATATATATTATATTATATATATATATATATATATATATATATATATATATATATATATATATATATATATATATATATATATATATATATAAAAAAATAAAAAATAAAAAAAAAAAAAAAAAAAAAATCCAAAAAAACAAAATTAAAAAAAAAAATAAAAACTTTAAAAAAAAAAAAATAAAAAAAAAAAAAAATTAAAAAAAAAAAAAAAAAAAAAAAAAAAAAAAAAAAAAAAAAATTAAAAAAAATTAATTATATTATCGCACCGTGGACTCTGCGGTACCAATATCCGCCTTGAGTTTCACCATTCACATCTGCCATTCTGCTCTGACCGTCACACTGCAGGAGATTTGGGGTCAAGGCGTGGCTGACCAAACCGTCCGACCACTCTGCGGTACCAATATCCGCCTTCGATCGGGCCGAATAGATGCCATCATTACAGCTATAGCGGCAGCCAGATGGAGGCGGGACGAGAGTGGCTCTGTCAATTTGTCACGCGCGCTCCTGAAAAATGGACAAAAAACGCGCGCGCTCGCCAACATGTAGCCAGCTTTGTTTGGACTTTCCACGGGATTATAGGCCATTAGTGGAAATGGAACCTCAAAGAATGCCCCGGGGAGGAATGGAAACGTGCAGTGGAACGGTGGCACATTCCTTACCGCCAAATTGAAGCGACTCCGTTACGAGCTTTCAGTAGCTGCTGCTATTGGACGAGGGAAATTGATAACGATTTTGCGAAAAAGCTGGCCGTGGCCCAAAGCATTGTGCCTCTCGCACCAGGGACGCGCTCATTTCGGCTTTATCGGGCTCTGCAGGCAGCGAACCATCCTGTAACTTTTTTAAGTGATGCTCAGATTAACTTGTGTGGCTGAATGTCTTTGTTTCCACCTGCTTTTAAATGCAAACCTGATTTAAATATGGCAATTATTTTGTTCGAGTGGTAGAGACCTATACACAGATTGGGTGGGGGAGTGACAAGATATTTCGAATCCAGAATGTCTAGTAAAGGCGTATTCAGGCAGAGTCCCAGTACCCGAAACGCGCCGGGATCTCGACCCATGTTTTCCATTTTCTTATATCCACTGCGTCACGACAGGATGCGTGATTATGTCCGTAAGCATGTTGTATATGGTTGTCGTGGCCAACTGACGAATCTATAGGATGGGGCACAGGGGTCATGGGCAGCCTCTCAAGAAGTAAATTTTTGTCAAATTTTTTTTTCACTAAAAAGACGCTAAAAATATAAAAGCATTCTATCAGAGAAGTATTGTCCTAAAATACCCGACGAATGCTGGCTGTTCGCATCTGGAGAGTTTTTCCAAACATAATTTTCTTTTGGTAATTGGCCCCTCATCGGGTCCAAAACCAGGCTTCTCGATCCCCTGTATCGCACATGGACCTCACCACAGACTTTGCATAGGGGGAGAAGATCCTTAGGTCGATTGTTCCCATGCAACGCTATCGGCGTAATGTTAAATTTCACGAAGTCTGACGGATACGTCCTCCCCCCCCCAGTCCCCTACGATGGTCACGTCCATGTTGTAGAAGATAATGAGCACGAGATAAGATGTATGAGGCATGTATATGCAAATATATGTATGTATGTTTATGTATGTGGGTATGATGAGAATGAATCTTAAGTATATAAGCATGGCATGCATGTTTATGATTGTGTGTATGACTTACGAGTATAAGTAGTAGTGTTTGTCAGTATAACTACCTATGAATAGGTATCCTGGTGAGGATGAATGTGACTTTTGAGTGCGATTTTTGTGCCTGATTATGACAAGAGTACCTATCCATGAAATATGTTTATGAGCGGTATTTCAACACTAGCGAACGTTAATGAGTGAGGTAGCGAGTGGTGCATCGAGCTTCGCTCGTGCTGCGCTCACCAAGGTGGCCTGTCTGGCTGCCATTGTGCCGTCACATTTTTGCAATAGAGGTAGTGCATATGCCGCCGTGGCCTTTCCTCACTGCGTTAAAATCGAAGAGATTAGCAGTTAGAAAACACGTGAGCTGCAACAGCGCGCTTCATCTTCACCACAACTCCATTCTACACATTGTCAGTCACGTCTGCTCACTGAGAACGACGAGAGTAGGTCACAAACAAATACAGACAAGCTGCTAGCTGACAAGCTGTATGTTTGCTCGGAAGCAATCGCGTGGGAACTGGACGACCAGCGTGAGCTGGAGCCACGGGTGCGCATTGCCATCTGAAAACACGACACGGTCGTTCACGTGGGTCAAGGCGGCAGAATATTGTCCTTCAGGTGTCGTGAAGCCGGCTTCGACTCCGTCTGAGGCCATAGTAGTGGACTGGGGATTCGCACCAGGACAGAGAAGCCAGCCTCGACTCCGTCTGGGGCCATAGTGGTGGACTGGGGATTCGCACCAGAACAGTGCAGCTTGTCTCTACACTGTCAAGTCGCCGAGAGCCGGGCAATGACACCAGACTGGGGACTTGCACCAGAACGGTGTCCAGTGCTGATGTCAGCTTCATGTCAAAGCTGAAGCGACCGACTGAATCAAAGCTGAAGTGACCGGCACGATGCATCAAGTCTCCCCTGGCCCGTACATCGGCTCTCACCAGATGGTATGCACACAAATATTCACAGCCCTTATGCAAATATTCAATATGTAACATGAATAGTCCAAGGGTACCTGTAATCATACGACGCTTATAGGATGCTGGAAGAGCGAGGAAAGTGTTAAAAGTGCGGGTGGAGTTGAATCGTTGTGTATATCATTCATCATAAGAGCCTTGGGTGTGCATTAAGACGCATATGAAATCGTAAACTTAGTGGTAGAGGATTTGTTATTTGAATTCTGGTGCATTCAAGTACGCTGATTTAAAATACAATGGAAATGAAACATTTATGTGACGTCATCTTCTTTTCACCTCTTCCGTTTTTTTCGTACCCTTGTTGTCATAAGCGTAGGAACGTCTCAAAAAGTGGGTGGGCCAGGGTCAACAACAGGGGCGCACCCAGGAATTTCGATATGTACCATGGTTGAGCACTTTTGGATAGATAACCCGATAATTTTAATAGTGAACACACAACTTTTACCGCTAAGGGGGATGGGGGCAGGCCCGTGGGCGCGCCTATGGCTAACAGCAACATGTGATACTGAAAATGAACTATCATCACAGCATAAGTACTTTCAAAT
The DNA here is from genome assembly GCA_034440615.1 of Ashinkailepas kermadecensis. Taxonomy (NCBI): domain Eukaryota; kingdom Metazoa; phylum Arthropoda; class Thecostraca; family Neolepadidae; genus Ashinkailepas; species Ashinkailepas kermadecensis. The sequence goes on from JAOTOM010004468.1 coordinate 88,038, forward strand.
TCACACTTCTCGCTGGACTTGGAACTCTTTTCACGACTGTCCATGATATAGTACAAAACGTCTTTAAGATGTCACTCGTTGTCCACCTATGTTGATGAGGAGAAATAATAAGCAAGAACGAAGCTTACTTGCTGGCCCATGGCAAAAAAAGCCTCATGATTGATGCTGGAGAGGATGAGAAAAAGGAAAGACGAGTGATCGCTGGTTGAAGATTCTTAGATCCGGTGTGTGGCAGACCAAGATTGGCAGGCTAACAGACTGGGGCAAATAAAAACTCAATAAATAAAAATACATGGTATTGTGCTCGTCCTCAGGGCTTAACTCCAACATATAGGTGATCAGTAACCTCAAACATCTCTGTAGTACACATCGTGCACTTTAGAATATCCGCCGCTTGAAACGAAATGCTACAACTGCATCACGTGGCACCCGGCTGAAACGGAATGAAAGCACTTGTTTTGGTGGACCAACAATTTTGTGCAAAATAGCTGACAGGTGACAACACACGGCACCTCATAAAGTCATAACGTGTTCAGACTTAAGAGCCACAAGGGCCCATCCTGAATTCAATTCGATGACTAGCTCTCTTCTTCCCACGTTTTCTTGTGGCTATGAAATCCGGATAACTGCTAAGCTTTTATGCACCTCATCTCTGATTAAATACCTAAGCTTCCAGATTGGCTACCGAACTGAGTCTTTAGTTAGTTGTTCTTTATTAACCTTTCCGTTTTTCTTTGTCTTCGGATGCGTTCTAGGGCTCCAGTCAATTTTTGCTAGGGGCTCGGCACATGTTTGCTACCCCGACTCTTTCTTTAGAGTTATGTTGCTTTTTTTGTGCACCGATGATGTTTTTTAGGTATCGGCGCGTTTTCGCTGACCCCGAAGTATTCATTTAGTGCCGGGTCTTTTTGTTCCTTTTCTAGGACCATATCGATTTTTGAGGGCCCCATGCGATAATGCGATATCAAACCCTGCTGTGCTTTGAGGACCCCGTTCTGTTTTGATTTTTTTATCTCCGGTGTGTTTATTTAGATCTGCAAAGCGTGTCTTAAGGCAATGCCGATTTCTTTCCAGACTCGGTACGCTTTGAAGGGCCCGGTGCATTTTCGTCGTCCAGTTGTGCTTTTAGGGTCCCGCTGTGTTTATTTAGCGTTCCTTGCTCATAGTTGTGGGACCCCAGCATGATATTGGGGGCTCCGGTATGATTTCTCGGGATCCCGTCGCGACTTTTCGGGCCCAGGCGCGTGCTTCCGGGAGAATCCGACGCCTCTTGCTCGACACAATTTTTGGTGACTTATTCTGAATTATGTAAAGCCCAAGTCACGGCCTGATTTTTCGGGCCCTCGGCGACATTTTTTTTGCGTCCCGCCGCAATTTGTCGAGCTCCGGTATGTTCTTCGGTGCCGAATGCGATTTGTTAAGGTGGTATGGTCGGGCTCAGGGGCGATTTTCCTGGCTCGGACATTTATTTTTCGGAATCTTTCTATATTTCGGAGGGCTCCGGTTTGATTGGGGGGAAGGGGGGGGCGCTAGTTCACGGGGCGCGTTGTACGTATCTGGCCACAGCGCGATTTTAGCGTTCCCCGGCGCAAATTTTCTGGCCCGGTGCAAGTTTTTTGGGGGTCCGCTGTATATATTTTTAACCCCTAATTCTGAGGGCTCCGACGCGAAATTATCTTGCCCTGGAACCATTTTTGGGGACCCCGGCGCGGTTCTTCGGCTCTTGGGAGCCCACCTCTTTAGGATGGAGGGGGGGGGGATTTACCTCTTTAGTATGCCACTGCGGCTGTGCAACGAAATTTTTTTCAGCCGATGGCACCCTTCAGAGTAGAAAGGCTCTCAGGATGATTTTCTTTCGGCAACTTTTCTGAATTTTCCGGTGCTCGGGTCGACTCGATAGACTCCCTTTGTGATTTCTTGGGGTCGACTTCTATTTTTGCAAACCTGCGGGATATTTGTGGGCTCCAGTACGATTCTTCGGGCTCCCAGTGCATTTTTTTCGATGCTTCAACGCGCTTCTATCCGGGGCCCGACACATTTTTTCGGGTCTTTGACGCAATGTTTGTGGCCGCAGAGTAACATTCAAGGTAGAAATTGAGTTTTGGGAAGCCAGCTGCGATCTGTGGGTCACTGGGGCGACTTTTTGGGCCCCTAGTGTGACTTCCAAGGTCAGCGGCGCGAAGTTTTTGGGTCTAAGTGGGATTTTTGCACCCTGTCGTCTTTTGTTGGGACGCCTATCGCGAGTTTTAGTGGCCTCGACACGTCTTTGGGGGCCCAACACGTCTTGGTTTCTTTTGGAGCGATTGCTGGGAGCCCAGAGTGATTTTCCATGTCCGGACTGCTTTTTTTTGTTGCGCCGGCTTCATTTATTGGGTGTTTCCGATGTGATTTTTGGGGCACCGGTGCGACCTGTCGAGCCCCTAGCGTGATCTTGAGGGACCAGGCGCGACTTTTTGGTACCTTCAGGCTCAGAGTGATTTTCAGGGCCCCACCGAACCTTTTGGGGTCCGTGCTGTGATTTTAAAGAACCCGGCACAACTTTTTTGGCCCCAGCGTGATTTTCAGGGCCCAGGCGTGAACCTTTGAGGACCCCAACGTGATTTTCAGGGGCGTCTTTTTGTGGCCCCATCGTGATTTTCAAGGACTACGGCACGACTATCTTGTGCTCCCAGTGTGATTTTGAGGGGCCCGCGTCCGACTTATTGGGGAACCCAGCGCGTTTATCAGGGGCCCCGACCCAACCTTTTGGGACCCAGCGTGATTTTGAGGGCCCGGTCAGTCTTTTTGGGGCCCAGTGTCATTTTCGGGGGCCCCGGTGATACTTTTCTTGGCTCCCAGCATGATCCCAGGGGCCCGACCTTTTAAGGACTTGACGCGATTTTCTAGAGTCCTAGTGCGACTTATCGGGGTCCCGGCACGATGTTTTGTGGCCCCATCGGTGTACCTCAGGGGCCCCGCTCCACATTTTGGAGCCCTCAGCGTCATTTTATGGCCCCGGAAGGTTTTTTTCAGGCCCCCAATGCGATTTTCAGGGGCATTGGTGGTATTTTGTGTGCCCAGCGCCATTTTCAGGGACCCCTGCCTTTGGGGGGCATTTTGAGGGCCCCGATATGATTTTGTGGGCCTCGGAACGATTGTTGGGGACACCATGAGGATTTTTAGGGAGCCTGGTGCTATTTTTCCGAACCCCGGCGCGATTATTGGGGGCCTACAACCTCTCATGGGGAGGGGGATTGCTCAAATACCTCCCTCCCTTCGGTACGCCACTGCGCATGCCCCAATGATTGCATAGCTTAACAATGACATCTATGGAGTACCTCGCACAAAATCGACTTTCCTATGGCCATTTAACTGCTTGCACCACAAGTAATGTTCAGAAATATACATCCTGCGATTGGCCTAAATTCATCCCATTATCCTCGGGGTTCTTAAATCTCAGCCTGGACGTATACATCACGGGACGATGAAAAGTTTCGATCGTAGTCTCCGTTGTAATTCGGTGTTTTAGTACTTTTATCCAAATGTCTTCATTGAATAGATTCTGAGATCAGAGTCTATCTAAGCAGAGATGGTTACATATACCACGAGTCCACCATCTGACCGAACCATTTCTGTTGAACGACATAATTTGAATTCAATGTGTAACGTACTGTCAATGCCACTACGCAGTTACCCAGCTGAAGATCCACTCGGGTCAGTTGCCATGCTCATCATGTGTCTTCTCAGGCCACATGACAAACATCACTCGTCACTGGTCACATCACTCTTCATATCACTCCTCATGTGACCTTGTCAGGTCGCATCACGTGCGCGTAATCCTCTCGGGGGATTTTGAAATTCTGAGAGGTGTTCTCGCACTTGAAGTTGATACATTGGGGTGTGGACTTCATGATTGTATCAATGCTACCATAATAAATGGTGGAAATAAGTATTTTGCTATGTTGGATGCCAGCACCGAGAATACCCAGACATCTTGCTGAAACGGTTGGATATCTGTGTGCTGTGCCCAACTGTGGCCAACTGTGAAAATCTATTGAAATGTGGAAACTTTTACGTTCTATCCCATGCTACAGTCACACAATGGATGTATCTGGCGGTAATTTGCATGCTTCAGTAATCAAAATGCATATAAATGTTGAAGAGTATGGCAGCTAGGACCAAGTACAGGTATAATACTTCGCTATGTAAGATTAAGGCAAGGAACTTGCACTTGCGAACTATATGTCTCACATTGATTGTGCTAGGTTACTGCCTTCAGCCTTTGTAATTTTATACTGTGGGCAATATTAACGAAATCGATGTTAAATATGTTAACAGTCAAAGAACCACAGTCAAATTCTAGTTTGAATGCATCTTGGTACTGGCTGGCTGGTACTGGAGTGTTGTGGATGGACATATTGATGAGTAAATTGTCCTTACCCTTGTCCTTTGTAATATGCCCGGCACTGGAACCCAAATAAATGCAAAATATGGAATGCCTAATTTACGTGATTTTTTTTTTTTTTTTGGGGGGGCGCGGGGGAAGGAGGCTCATGTCACCAAATAGAATCTGCTCAGGGATGGAACTTTGTGCACTTTTGGTGTTCCTGATGCAGCACCAATTGCCAAGCTTAGCATTAGGCTTTTATTGTCGCATGTAACGAATGAACTCAAAATTTGACTCGGCAACACAAATCATTTTAAAAATCGATTCTTTCTATGCAGCACCCCTACGATTAATGATCAACTTGTTCAAAGTTTGGGTCATTACCCCCTTAGCCCCCACCCTGGTTCAATTCCTGTGCCCTTGTCCCTCATAGTGGTAGGGCTGAGCAGTTTTCGACACCATTTTCAGTCCTATAACAGGAAGATACTTTCCTCTGCTTCCCTGTTATCGTAACCTCATTACGACGTTCTTCATAGAAAACCATTACCACTGACGTGCAAGAGATCTTATTGTAATGAGCTAGTACCAAATATCTTCGAATGAATGGTTTTTGGGTACTACCGTGAGTGGTACCACTTTAGTCAATTAGTACTGCAGCGGATCATTTGTGGCGCGGTAAACAAGCAACCGAGACGCTTCATGGCGCATTGGATAGATGACGTCAGCCCGCTAGTATGACGTTGGCAGAATAAAACGTGACGTCAGAGTCTGCTGCCGCGTGCTACTTTCTGTCGCTGCCTGCTAATTTCCGCTGTTACCTGCCAATTTCTGCCGCCGACGTCCCGCACGTCGAGTCTGGCGAGGACAGATTCTGCCGGAATTCTGCCGCGTGTAAACAGGCCTAACGGTAATCGAGGAAAAGGCAGCGCAGCGAACCTTCAAGAGGACGCTGAGAGGCGGCTGACGGCTTCCCACCCCTGCTGCACTTTCAATGCGCACCGAAGAGCGATTTGTCGCTGTCCTTTCTGTGATGAACGTCACTGAGACTAATCTGATAAGTCCAAACGGTGCAATCGATTGCTTTGATGGCAGCCCTCGAATGCGTCTATTGCTGCCTCTCGCTGCGAGCTTTCGACCTACAGCTTTGTAGGGCGATCAAAGACAGGGATCGTTATGATGAACAGGGTTGTATCGCCTCTGTCATCCATTAGATATACTGGCACGCTGTCAGACAGGGTCATGGAGCACGAAGTGGCGGCGGAAATAAAGGATGAAGGGACCTCGGTCCACCGCCTCGGTCGCAAACTGAAGGAACTGAACTGGGTCTCACTGTACCTTATTGGTATATACCTCTCTTCCTCTACAGTGGTCGGATTTGTGGACAAAGAGCGACTTGCAACTATTTGCTTAATCGTACACACTGTGCAGACATTACTGGCGCGAGGCCATCCCGTGAGCCAGCAGTCCACGGGTAAAGTTTCCGTTACCCAACCGAAAGGCTGTGGGTTCGAGTCCCACCTGTCCTCCTCTTCGTTCGCGACTAGTCGACGTGAGAGATTGGCGACGCCATGTGACACAAAAACTCGACGCGCCCAAAAACCAATAACCACAGAACAACTGGCCATCCATATTCCGTTTAAAATCCATAATCAGTGGGCTGCCCCGTTTATTCTGTTCCACCATGGCTCCACCAAAACTATGACTGAATGCGTTGCTGCGAGCGCCATGATTCAGGAATTGCACGAAAGTGCATACCCTTTCATCAAGTCTGTCGGCAATAGAATAGCATGCTGTCGGCAATAGAATAGCATGCTGCCCGCTTTCTGTCTGTCGCCATGAATTTGTTTACGCAAAATCGATTGAAAATGGAAGTCTGGAAAACACACCCGACGATGTTGAAATCTCTTCCCGAAAGCACCGCCTCCAACTACGCAGTGTGCATTGGAAGTTCTGAAACCTTCGAATGCCGTCAAAATTTGGGCGTCAGCCTGAACGATTGCTTGCCATGGAGGAAATATATTTCAGGTGTCATGGGCCCTTGTTATTGCGTCCTGATTGGTCTGCCAAGGGCGACCCGGCGACCGAACAGCTGCTCACAAACACAATGGTATTTCCCGTATGCGAGACTGCATGCATGTTTATGGGGAAGCTGTCTGCAATCCAACTGATACGAGTGCAAAAACGCCCGAACTTCGGCACCGACAGCGTTGCTGGCATGGGATACCGAGACAAAGCAGCTGTCTGAGCTGTCTGAGCTGGTACAGAGCAGAGCAGATGGTGTGATCAATGACGGAGACCTGTGTATGATGTCCAAACTGTTAGATAACATCAATACGGTGGGGCTGATCCGAGAGCGAGTAAACCATCGCTCTGCATTGCCATTACGCAGCACCTTAACAACAGTGGATAGCCAGGTGCAAGTCACACGTGTCGGAACGCAGTCTCGCAGGTGCTCACTTCTCAGTGAACCAGTGCAGGCCTGGGATCGCATCCGGCTCATATTCTAGCTACATGCGGTTGTCAGGCATTGGAATCGTTGGGAAGCGAGTCACATTTCCCCCCCCCCCTCCCCAGGTACTTGCTGTCGCGCTGAAAATGTATGTTTTAAGTGTGAATGCAAATGTCCTTTGCCGGAGGTCCTTGACGTGGAACACAGAAACCCATCTGATGCAGGATGTGTACATAATTATAGCATTGTTTAATATAACGAAGAATGGCTCTTAGATGCTCCTGGGTTTTAGATATTGTGTGTAAATAAAATATATATACGACCTTCAATATACCAGGAATTATAGCATAAGATTTAATATGATACGATATGATGACGATGCAAACGCATCAGATCATCTAATGGAGGATGTCTACATAACTATATGATCAGATTTAATATGATACGCTTGATGACGATGCGAACACTTGAGAACACGTGAACACATGAACAACATGAGGCCAGAGACCAGTCTGTCATGTGCATAAACGCTGGAGATGCCTCACCAAACCAGGAAGGAGTGGGCGGGTACCGAGTCCACCAATTTTCAGACTGAATGGAGGAAATCACAAAGAAACATTGGCGAGCTGCCAATCCAGGAAGGATCCGGACCGCCTCATCCAACGCACTCGAAAGCTCCAGCCATGGTGTGCATCACATCACGAACTAGTCTGAGGTATTGGCACCGCCGATAGAGTGTACCTCGCCACAAATAACCAACACGCTCCGCCACATCGCACCGTCCTCGTTGGCAGGCTCCAAAGCAGCGCGTTCTACCCCATCACTTCTGTCCCATGCCATCCCTGTTCCGTCTGCCGGTCGATTTCATCTGCCTTGTTTCTCCGCATCGTCTTGTCAGCAGGTATTTGTCTCTGTCAAAGACCCACGGCCGGATAACGACCGGAAATGTGGGACTTCCGACGGAGAATCACGGCCGCGTCTGTAGACCGGCCGCATTCCCCTTCTGTCTTTAAATCAAGCTGCTTACTCAGACACAAATATATGGCAGACGATATATGCACTCTGCTTTCAAGATGTCAGTCGGTGGTAGCGCTGCTTTCAAGGTGTCAGTAGATAGTACCAGGTGATCAATGAGAAAAGCATGCTATTTATATTGCGAGAGTTCTCAAGGGGAAAGTTTGGATGTCAAAATGGGAAATAATGTGCTTTTCCTCGATTTCCGATATAAGATAGACCACGCGATATAAATATACCGACTGAGGCCTTCGCTAGAAAGCATTCCCAAGCTTAAACAATACATCACAAACAAGTACGAACGTGACAATTAATCCAGCACCGGATTCTTAATCCCCCCATCATGATGTCTTGAATGCCACCAAGCCACAAGCGTTTCTGTTTGCTATGCTACTACAAAATGGCACGGCATTTGGCATGACCCTTGTGCTGGCATGTATCGCATATATATGTGGATATTCGATTAAAAATGTCAGGTGCCACCAGTTCGCCAACAGTGGCGGGTCAAGAAATCCAGCAAAAATCGCTAGAGTGAGGGACTAGTCCCACGAGGCAAACGTAACCTAAACAAACAAAAGCATTGTTAAGTCTGAAACAAACAAGTCACCATGAAGGTGTCCCATAAATACTCATTGGTGTTATGAGATCAATGGTGTGGCCCACTTCAATAACGAGGAGCTAGTGAAAACGGAGGTTCAGAAAATAATAACATTGTGTCAAGCCTGGCTGTGAGGGATGCGCTGATGAACTATCCATTAGCGACCACCACCCCCCACCCCCTCCGTAATATTCATCATCCTATTGAATGCTTTTTCCCTTTCCTCTGCTAATGTTCTCGTGTTCGCCTTTGCGATTGGGACGTTTTCTCCTTAAAGTTTTCTATTCATTCATTTGAAGGTACCCAAAATTCGAGCCCGCTAGCTAAACCGGTTCCAGTGTTATCCAAGGAATATCAAAGGGGTGAAGCCTCTCTCACCAGTGCAGTGACTCGTTTGTCAACCAGCTGCCTCGTCCAACTCGAGCATGCAGCTGGTGGCAGCTTTCCGCTCGGCAGCTCGTCGTGGCTTTAAGGCACGCTGACAGCTGACAGCAGGCTCGGACAGCTGACAGCTGGCAGCTGGCAGCTGCGGTCGCTGGATGGCTGGTTGGAGGGGTGGGGGTGGAGCGGGGGGGGGGGGGGGGGGTACTCTGACATCTCAGGAAACATACCGATGTCGGTTCGCTGTCGGCATGTGTTGGGGCGAGCTCGGCATCTCGTGAGCGGCATGTCGACATTGAGCCGCTCTCGGCCGGACATAGGGAAACTGACCTGGAATATCAACAGGTGTCGGGTTGAGTTCGGATATCAATAGTGGCCAGCCGACGTCGGGCTACTGTCGCACAGACAGCCGCAAATTCATATCGATAATGGTGTGACGATATCGGGCCGCCGTCGGGTCTACAGCGGCATGAGCGTGTTTAGCACTAGAAAGCCACCAAGCGGCATGATTTCAAAGGGCGCTGACGCACCGTTATGGGAGGGGCGAGGGGGAGAACTGGCTCGAAGTTGGTACCGACCTCGGCCAAAGTACAAATCATCGAGGGAGTGCACTCTGACCTCCCACCCAGTGAACATGCCGACAGCAGTCCGACGTCTGCCCGATGCTGGGCCCTGCGTTGGGCCTCTGCCATGACGCCAGCAACCTGCTGTGGGCTGGGAGTGTAGTGTCCGCCCATGCCGACACGCAGCCCACATGTAGCCGACGTGTGGTCGATATTGGGCCGCTAGCGATCCGCTGTCGGCTGAACAGCGGATCTGCTCATGTCAACATGAAGCCGACACCGAGCCGAGATTCAGCCGAATTTCTGCCGAGATCCATGTCCACATTGCCATCCGGCCGACGTCCCCGCCATCCAGCCAACGTCCCCGCTGCCGAGATCCAGAGATCCATGTCCACATTGCTATCCGGCCGACGTCCCCGCCATCCAGCCAACGTCCCCGCTATTCAGCAGACGCTGAAACGACTGCCGAAATTAAATTGGGTGGTGACTGTTCGGCAGGAAGTGCTAAAAGATTATTTAGCTTGTACAAATTCTAGCATAAAAAGCTTGTCAATTATTAACTGCTCTGCTCAGTGTGATTGGAACCACTCATTATTTCTTGGTCGCAACATTCAAAGTATGCATAGTCTTGTGTGCTAGGTTAAAACTATTTTGTTGTCATCAACATCAATTTTAAAGAAGCAATTTAGGGCAGTGTGATAATACCACTTATGTAAGTCTTATCGAAGCCGTTGCTTTTTAACTTAGTGATAATGATGCATTCAAATACATATTAATGTAATTAATTGTTGCACCTGTAGGCACTGGCGGATCTACCCCACCGGTTTGGAGAGGGGGGCAACTTTCGGTTTTCGGCGTCAGTCTCCCCCTCCCCCTCCCCCAATGGCGTACCTAGGAATTGCATCAGGGGAGGGGTCGAACGGATTTGGAGGGTGCCCAATCTCGCACTATTTTGGTTAAAAGCACCGGATTTCGACCACTATTTGGCAAAGGGGCTCATTTAAAAAATAATAATAAAATTAAAATAAAATAAACAATAAAATAATAATTGACAACATAATTTCCTGCGTAGGGGCCCCAGGTTACATACACCGTTTGTATGTTACCGGATTTTTGTTCTTGTTTACCAAAACGTTCACGTTCACGTTCAACGTTTTGTACCACGTCAACGTTCGTGCACGTGGACACTGGCGGATCCGATTTTGTCAACTCTTGCTGTAAGCAGAACTTGAGCAGCATGGAACCCTCGATGTGTGTCAGAATCTACTATGCTACTATACTGGCTTCCAAACAATTATATAAAAAATCCTTAAAATTGGTGATTCTTTCATCCAGACGCAATTTTTTAACGTCGGCAAAGGTTACTGCATTTTAATTTAGTTGACTTATGTTGGTTTCGGGGGGCCAAAAGACACTGTGCCCCCCCCCTTTTAAGCGCTTCGGGGGGGGCCATTGCCGGAATGGTCCCTCCCTGGATCCGCCAGTGCCTGTAGGTGAAGAGGTGAGCGGGGGTGGAGCTTCTTGTGCTTTTCGTGGAGCCTTGGACCACCATATTTACATTGGCCCAACCAACCTCTGGCTCTCATATCATGAGATCCTATGTGGTGGGCCCCATCAACCAAGTTGGCAGCACTCATTGTGCCCATGCATTGGGCCTCATCAATATTTTTTTTTAACTTCTCCACCCATTGCAGTGAGCATGCACCATATTGATGCCCATGATGTATAGGACAGCCAATAGTTGGATGCATTCTAATCATTTGCCGTTCTGAAAACTTCACATATTCTAAAGGAAGGATATTGGTCTTAGCTGCTGCAAAAGGTTGGTAGATCATAAAATATAATCTTACGTTATGAAATCACATGTTGATTTTAAGTCTAAGCATGGGATTGCTAGTCTTTGATACCTGCAAGAAAAAGACAGCTGGGTGGGGATGAATTCCATGGATTATTTTTACCGAAATGGGAGGTGATGCTAATGGACTGTTCACACCTAGCGTAATCTCGACGCACTGTCGGAATCGACGCAAAGCTAGCATGGGACCCAATGAGTCCGCCAATTCTGCCATTGCGCCGGCCTTGCGTCGGCTGTCTGCCGAGTCCTACAAAACGCTGGCGTTTTCCGAGCGGACAATGTTGGATTTTCTCAACTTTTTCCGCTCGGCGCACCAGCGACCTTGACGCAAGGTCGACAGACTGCTTGGGATAAACTGCGGTTGCCATATTTGCTGATCTTCGGCGGATTTGGGCCACATCGGCTGCGGTTTTTTCAGCTTGTAAGTTGCAGCATGTCTCTCTCGGAAGATGCAAACAAGCCAAGAACAGGTGAGAGGATAGGATGACAGGTATTTACCTACTTTGCGTTGAAAAGCTTCTTTCGATACCGGAAATGGGTATGATACTAACGAGCAAAACTGCTTAACGACAAAAGCGAGATATACTTCTAACCACGCTCGAAAAATTACCAACACAGGGGTTATTATAAACTCCAGAGAAGCATCAACCTCAATCGCAGCAACCCGCTAATTAACGGCTTGGGATCATCTGCAATGACAAAACTCAGTCTGCCACACTTTAACCCAATCTAAACAGCTGATTTTGTTGTCATAACAACGGATCTATCAGTTGATTGCTGGCGTACTCGCGTCCAGACGATGTTGCTGCACTGGTCTGTCGACGCGTCGAAATTACGCCCAGTGCGTCGGGATTACGCCTAGTCCGTCATTGCGCTGGCTTTTTTGCGTCGAGATTACGCTAGGTGTGAACAGTCCATAACTCCGTTGTAAAAAAAGGATGTCTCATCAATAAAGCACTGCATTGTATAGGCTTGCGTAAATGCAAGCATGAAAGTAAGTGCAAGCATGAAAGACTTGCTGTGTAAAAATAGGTACTTCTGTGTAGAATATATGCCAAGAAAAAAAGTTAGTAAGTGTGATAATGCAATTTCTGTAAATCACTTTAAAACAATTCACATTTACCTTAATGGTAATAGTGTTAGCCTACAATAATTATGTCAGTTCAATTAACTGTGGCAAATAGAAAGGACTGACTATTTGTCGGGTGGGGAGGGAACTTACCTCTCCCCAAGCGTTGCTAAGCTTTATCATGAGTCCATGACGTGGATTGGAAAGAATAACATGAAAAACCAATTTGCCTTCCCCCAATTATTTTGGAAATATTTATTCCCTGGCAGATAGATATGCATGCACCAAGATGTCATTCAAATGTTGCAGAGCTAACTATCGACTAAGGGACATTACACAAAAACCCTGAAATCTCAGCATCTCCCCCCCCCCTCTCCGTCGGTATGATGTGCGTAACTCCTGGTCCACAAAGCATTTCAGTGCTACACTTAGACTGGGTAAGTACTGCTGTATCAGGACATTTATTTCGGAGGGAGGGGGCACTAATCTTGTGGGTACCAACTCACCATGTAGGAGCCACTTATTTTTAAGTGGGTGCACTTGGAACCGCCCTCAAGGGGCGCACTGCTCTCGGAGAGGTGGTACCTGCTAGGGCTTTCGGTGGCGAGGTGCATTTGCAGATCCAGCCGGCCAATTGGGGAGGGGGGGGATGGAAAGTCGGAATTGGAAAACAATAGCATGGATTTGTTACTCCTCGGATTTCGGCAATGTATGTCTCAGGCATCATTATAAAACGACACTTTACTCATAAAATGTATCTAAAATTTGAGAAAACGCCGAAAAAGTCTGCCTACCTAAAATCAAGCCGTAGGTGGTTGGGGGAGGGGAGCGTATCCCGAATGCATCCTGGATTCGCTAGTGGCAAGGCACATTCGAACTTACCAGAAAGGTGCCTTTGGCTGCAAAATTCAAGGGGCGTAGGTTGGATCCTACGGGGGACGCCTTGTTACTATGAAAGGGAGGCGCACCATCCTCCGATTGGAAAACCACTACTCGAATTTCCCTTGTGACCCATCGATATTTCGTAGCTTGCATGTCTATTTTGTCCTGAGCGCAGTGCAGTGACACGTGGAAACTATCTCAAACTGAGGGGGGGGAGGGCGACTCAAGCCACTTTGAAGTCGATGATGTCTATCATTGGCGCAGCCAGGCTTTTTAGGAGGGAGAACGGACAAAAATATGTAATGAAAAGGAACAGCGTTTGGCGCACGAAGCGGGCCGAAAGTTTTGGGTTTTGTGTGGTGAAAATCTCAAAATTTCCTGTTTCATCTAAAGTATTGTTGGTTCTTAAGAAGCTGTGCCCTTTGGCTGTGCCTCTGCTTGCTATGCAAAGCCATCAGGTTTATGCTAGACCATTAGAGGTGGATCGGAGCCTTGAAAGGACAGATTCGGTAAAGCGCTGTTAAATTCGGTAAAATTCTTAAGTTGAACATATTGGTAACACGTCCCTAATTATCATTACAGCCAGGGCCTCCTCTAAGATGTTAGCGAGGTGGGATGCGCTCCACCTAGTGCTGTGAAATTCCATTTAATGGAGTTAAAAATTCCATCTAGTCGAAGGGAGATTCAATGGAGAAAGCAACGAAAAAAACTTTCTTATAGTTCCGGTAGCGGAAATGATTTTTTCCTTGCAACGATGTATTTTTATCAAGAAGAATAAAATGGCAGTAAGTTGGCAGCACTTATACTGAGGTAAAAGCAACGAGGAAGGTTCAAATGTGAAATATTTCTGCAAGAATAAGAAAGCGCAAAAGGGCGGGGCGACGCGAGCCAGGTCGCATGACATGAGTGACAAGAGCTAGATATTTATTTGTAGTTTTTTCTTCGATGTTGCTAAAATGAAGAGACAGACGAAGCTAGATGTCTTTGAAAAAAAAGACAAGGTGTATAACGTGGTGAAATGTTGATCGGTTTTCCTCTCCCAGGCAACACTACCCCCTTTCCCCGGAAAAAGGGGGCAGTTGCCCCCCCATCCACCTGAGTGGTTGTGGAGCCCCCAAGAACCGCACCGTCGTTCGGAAAAATTGCGCCTGAACCCATAAAATCCCGCTAGGCCCCAAAAATTTACACCGGGGCACCTGAAAAAACACATTTGGGACTCCAAAAACTCGCGCAGGGACCCCTGCAAACGTCGCCGGGCCCAAATCGTACTGAGGCTCCTGAAAATCACATTGGGGCTCCAAAAATAGTTCAGTAGCCTCTAGGAATAACGCTTTGAGCTCCAAAATGTGGGAGCGGGGCCACCAGAAAGTCGCGCAGGGGCCCGTACAAATCACGATGGGGCCTCAAAACGTCGGGCCGGCGCCCCCGAAATAGCGCTCAGAACCGAAAAGGTCTGGCCAGGCCATGACAATCTTGTTGGGGACCCGAAAAGTCGTGCCCTGGCCACTGTAAGTCACGCTGTGGAGCCCAAAAGGCCGGGGCGTGGTCCCTTGAAACCACGCCGTTGGCACCAAAAGGATGGGTTGTGGTCCCTAGAAATACGCTGGGCCCAATAAGTCTCACTGGGGGCCCTTGAAAATGACGCTGGGAGGCCAAAAAACTGGCCGGGCCCCTGGAAATCACGCTGGGGGCCCAAAAGGTCGGACCGGGCCCGCAAAAATCGCACTTTACCCCCAAAAGTTGGACCGGGACCCTTGAAAATCACGTTGGTGGCCTCAAACGTTCGCCCCAAGGCACCTGAAAATCACACTGAGGAAAAAAGTCGGGTAGGTGTCCTAGAAAATCGCGCTGGAGCCGCTGAAAGACGGGACGGGTTCAGAGATATTTCGTTGGGAGCCTCAAAAGTTCCCGCCTGGTCCCCTGAAAATTACACAAGGGGCTCGACAGGTCGCAACCGGGGCCCAACAAATCTCATCGGGATCCCAGACAAATGATGCCGTGGTAACAAAAAAACAAGCCGGACATGAAAAATCACTCTGTGGCCACACAATCGCGCCAAAAGCCTCCAAAACATATTGCTCCCCCCGAAAAAAACGTGCCGAGGTCGCTAAACCTCGCACGAGGGATACAAACAAATGACGCTGTGGCCCAAAAATCGCATTAGGACACGAAAAAGGTCGCGTCGTAGCCCTTGCAAATCACACCTGAGGCCAAAAAGGTCGCACAGGGGCCCCAAAAGTTGCGGCTTCCCCACAAAAATCAATTATTACCCGGAATAAACTCTGCGGTCTCACAAATCGTGTCAATGACACCAGAAAAACCGTTGGGCCACGGAAAAGAAACTTGGTGAGCCACCGAAAAAAAATCGCACCGAGAGTCCGAAGAATCGTACCGGGGCACAAAAATATCGCGCAAGGGCCTTGGAAAATAGAACTCTACAACAACAAAAATCACACTGCGACTCGATCGAATCAAACCGAGCACCGGAAAATTAACACGCGCACTGGAGGGGGGGGGGGGCGAAATCCGCCCACCCCTCCTGTTTGTCGCAAATAACTGCAGATTTTACCGGTCAATATACGAAATGTTCGGTGTACCTGCCTAGAAATGAACGGCACGTCGTTTCAAGCAAGAAAAATTGAAATCGGCCGAAAATTTTTCAAGTTAGGGGCCGCTAAAGTCAAAAAATGTTTTAGCGCCAGACCACCAAAATCGGCGCTGATGCGCTTCCAGTATACCGACAAAAGGGAAGTGTTCTAGGCAACACTAGCGACTTGTTTGATGCATATTGATATGCTGTATAGTTTCAAGGTCATGTTAGGTCACCAAGGTGAAGTCAGGTCAAGTTCATGACAGGTTAATGGAACCAAACTTGATCAACTGGAATGTTGCCATAAATGCACTACTGGTTGTCATTTGTACTGTTTGTCATTGCGTTTCCATACTTTATTCATGTACTTCACTCCCTTCTTCACGAAGCCGATTGCTCCGAGCTGCCCGACGGAGCAGTCGGGCGGGCGGCCGGTTCCGGTAACTGGAACAGGTAACTGACCTGATAAAGTGGTGCTATATAGGTGACCTGAGGTCAAATGTTGGGTCTAGCATCTGCATTGCATCATTAGTAATGTCCAAGACATCATTCATGCCCATTTTTGAGCATTTAAACACCGAGATCCATCACAGCGATCCATAACGATGACAAGCCAAGCCACGCAAAACCGGAAAATTTTGCCAATCTGACCTCATTTGACCTTGAAGATATTGACCTAAGGTCACGAAAATTGCACACAATAGAGTTCACTACCGTGCCCATCTACCCTGCGAATTTCGTTCCTCCAGCTTTACTAGGAGCCGAGATCTTAGGGGGGGGGGCGGAATCCGCCCCCCCCCCCTCCAGTGCGCGTAATTCTCAGAGGCCCTCCAGGGCGCGTGTTAAGACCAGATCACGAGAAAAATAAAATTTCCTAAGCTAATCATCGAATATAATTTATTTAGTTTTCCTAGCGAACCCCCATGCGAAACATTCCATCGCATAAAATATGGCGCAAGACTATTATGTGCTAGCAATTAGCAAATCGTAGGAGGCTTAGCAGAACCCGTAGACTCGCACGAAGTGTGGCAAATACGCAGAATGCTCAAGGCGGGCGTACACGTGTACGAACGTTGGCGTGGTGGCGACCGGGCGCTATGAACTGGAATGCCTGAAATTAGAAAATTTTGCATTTTGAAGTGATTTGCACAGGTGTAACTTCAGCACCCTGAGACGACTTATCAAGGGATACCACAAGAAAAACCGCCCGACAGGGTGGAGGAGCTAGGGTTGAAATTCGGTGACTCAGAAACGATGATGATAAATTGAGCCCATCCATAAGATAATTAAGTTGGTCACTAATCACTTGATTGGAAAAATATATGTAAAAGCCCATTTTGAAAAATGGTGGTCGAAATCCGGTGCTTTTAAATTTAAAATAGTGGTAGGCTGTGCACCCTCCAAATCCGTTCGCCCACTTTCATGACGCAAACCCTAGTTACGCCACAGGGGATGTGGGTTTAGGGCTGGGTCCGCGCCGAAAGTTGGCCTCCCCAAAAGGTGGGCTAAATCCGCCAGTGACGCCATATTATAGTGATTAGGTATGAGCAAGAAATCCCACCAAGTGAAAACTCCTTAGAGGAGGCCCTGATTACAGCTGTTGATATTCTGCAAGCTTTCTCGAAATGAAAGGTACTCTATTGTCCCGTCGGCCCCAATGCTGCATTACTTACTCTGCTACCAAATTTTGATGCAACCATATTAATGCCATAACATAACAGCTTTCTAGATAGTACAAACAGGTATATGTGGGTACGCAGCGAGACAAATTACTTGTCAAAATTGCGTTGTAAACCGCGTAAATGTGAAGGATGCTATGCGTATTTAAGTCGTATTCTTGATGACGCCCGAGGCTGGTGGCCAAGTCGAAGGCCTGTGGTTCCGGTGGGAGTGCTGTGGGTTTAGGACTCGCATGCCCCAATTGACCCGCCACGGAACGATTTGAAAGACTGGCAAGGCTATAAAAGGCAGGGAGTTGCTTTATGCACTTTTAAGGGGGCGCGTGCCCTTCAATGTTGGCTTTGAACCCCCATAAATTCAACTTTTAACATGGAACCCTATGGGGTGTTCTCCCCAATGCATTTTCGTCCGCTTATTGCCTTCATGTATTTTGCCTCCCCCAACACTTTTCAGAAATCAACACCCGTGACACAAAGGCATTAACTTGCTTCGAAACACAACTTCTAGTAAACACCAACGCCTGATTTTTTTTAAATTCCGCACGGTGCTTAACATGTCCTCATGCATCCACCAGTATTTCAATATCCACATGCGTTGTATTTGGTGACAACGCGATGGTCCAGTGCAGCAGACGCATCTTCACCGGCAAGTTGTTGGCAAAGAGGACCATGCTCTGATGTTGAGAAGTGCGCGCTCCAGTATCGATACACTGCTATCACGTTTTCCATCCGCCAGTTGGGAGCTGTGACGCGGATTTCCGCCAAATTGTGAGTCAGGCATTGCCAAACGTCTGTCGGTCGTGGCTTCCTGACGTTAAGGATAAGCTCGACTCTCAGGATCGAGGGCATAGTTTGGCGATGTGTCTTCTATTGAGCAGTCATCGTGAAGCTAAGTCACATTGCAAGGAGATCATGACTTCATACGTGGAGCTGCGGTGGTGTTGTGCGATCTTATTTGTTCGAGGATGGAAATAAAATAAAATATGAAGGATGAGGCGGGAAGTGTTCATTTCAAGAAGAAGTTTCAGCTGCTTTATAAGTGGCCGACAGTGAAAGCAGGTTCTGTGAGCAGCTACCACTTCTCCGGTCCCGCCGACTCCCGGCAACGGCAACCAACTATGCAACCTAAGCAAAACATGCACATTCCGAGTCTGAATTGCTTCATTACGTCGCAGATTGTATCTACTTACCTTCATTGCGATTTTATTGACACTTATCCCTTCTGCCGGCTTCTCCGCACTCGAATGCAGCCTGGTCTAGCAACAGCGAGTTCTCGCGTCGCAAACAAATTGCAACTGCGTCACCTCATTGGTGCCCAGGAGATTTATGGTGTTTTCCTCACGGCACAGACAGAACTCAGCGGGCCCCCTCTATCTGGCGCTAAATCGCGCGCGCACATCCATGTTACGCTAATCAGCCATATTTCATCTCTAATTGCACAGCGCTGGATGGCCTGAGATGCTGCAGTCACACCGATGACGACAACATGCATGACTGATGACCACCGTATCCGGGATGGCGACAACGGTGTGTGGAAATGATGACCACGGTATGTGGGACTGATGACCACGGTATCCTGGATGGCGACAACGGTGTGTGGTACTGATGACCAAGGTATCCGGGATGACGACAACGGCGTGTGGGACTGATGACCACGGTATGTGGGACTGATGACCACGGCATCCGGGACTGGTGACAGCAACAGTATATGGGACTGATGACCACGGCATCCGGGACTGGTGACAGCAACAGTATATGGGACTGATGACAACGGTATGTGGGACTGGTGACAATGGTATGTGGGACTGGTGACAACGGTGTGTGGGACTGGTGACCACGGTATGTGGGACTGGCGACAACGGTGTGTGAGACTGATGACCACGGTATGTGGGACTGATGACCACGGCATCCGGGACTGGTGACAGCAACAGTATATGGGACTGATGACAACGGTATGTGGGACTGGTGACAATGGTATGTGGGACTGGTGACAACGGTGTGTGGGACTGGTGACCACGGTATGTGGGACTGGCGACAACGGTGTGTGAGACTGATGACCACGGCATCCGGGACTGGTGACAGCAACAGTATATGGGACTGATGACAACGGTATGTGGGACTGGTGACAATGGTATGTGGGACTGATGACCACGGAATCCGGGACTGGTGACAGCAGAATGCATGACTGATGACCAAGGTATCCAGGACTGGCGACAACAGTATGCGGGACTGTTGACCACGGTATGTGGGACTGATGACCAATGCATCCAGGACTGGCGACAACAGTATGCGGGACTGTTGACCACGGTATATGGGACTGATGACAACAGTATGTGCGACTGATGACCACGGTATTCAGGACTGGCGACAACGGTATGTGTGACTGGTGGCCAAGGTATCCAGGGCTGGCGACAACAGTATGCGGAACTGTTGACCACGGTAAATTGGACTGATGACAACAGTATGTGCGACTGATGACCACGGTATTCAGGACTGGCGACAACGGTATGTGGGACTGGTGACGACGGTATCCGGAACTGGCGAAAATAGTATGCGGGAACGATGACCACGGTATCGGGGACTGCTGACAACAGTTTGTGGGACTGATGATAAAGATATGTGGGACTTATGACAACAGTATGTGGGTCTGATAACCAAGGTATTCGGGACTTGTGACAACAGTATGTATGATTGATAACAACAGCATGTGGGATTGATGACAACAGTATGTGGAACTGATGACAACGCTACGTAGGACTGATAACAACAACATGCAGGATTGATGATAACGGTACGTCGGACTGATGGCAACCGTAGGTGGGATTGATGACAACCGTAGGTGGGACTGATGACAACCGTAGGTGGGACTGGTGACAACCGTAGGTGGGACTGATAACAAAAGCATGTGTTGATCGCAGTAGCTTCCCTTTACAGGCTTAGCCCAGGCGGACCCCTGTAGCTCTTATTAAGTATGAACACTTTATGACTTTATGACTGGGTGCATAGCTGCTGACAACGGCATGTGAGACTGGTGATAACGGCATGTGGGACTGGTGATAACGGCATGTGGGACTGGTGATAACGGCATGTGGGACTGGTGATAACGGCATGCGACTGCCGGTCAGTATGGAATAAATCAACGTGTATGCATCTATGACATATTCAACTTTCCTTGCATCAGGCAAATTTGGACCCACCTGCTCAATATTAAGTCTTGGTGCATAAGCACTCATTAGATTTCAGACATGGTGCCGCTGTCGGCGGTCCAATCCACAGGGGTGAAAGAATACCTACGACTTGTTTACGAGCGTAGGTGACAGGTTTCGCAAAATCATCTGCAGGTATGATAACTGAATATGGTATTGTAATAGCATCGAGTATGTGAATTATCTTAGGGTAGTTATCCTAATTAGCATACTCAGTCAATTTGATACCCATAATTATGCTTGCGCTATGCGTCTTAATTCAGAACAAAATACATGTGAAGCGTATCCGAACAATTTGGTGGTGCTGATCGAGAAGTGCCGGGGGGTGGGGGGTGGGGGAGGGTCCCAAAAATATATCATCCACAGCAGCTCCCATCAGTGGCGTGCCAAAGAGGACATGGGGACAGTTGCTCCCCCCCTGAGAGGTTGTGGGCCCCCAAAAATCGCGCAGGAGATCGGAAAAATTTCGCCATGCTCCTTAAAGATCCCGCTGGAGCTCCCAAAAATCGCACCCGGCCCCTAAAAATCGCATTGTGGGCCCCAAAGAGTCGCGCAGGGGACCATGAGAATGACGCTGGGTGGGGTGTGGGGGGCACAAAAATCGCACGGGGCCCCTAGGAAATTACATTGGGGCCCTATGGAGCTACGCAGGGGCTCTTGGAAACGACACTGGGGGTCCAAAAATCGCACGGCCCCAAAAAATCACATTGGGCTCCCCAAAAAGACACGCAGAGGCCCCTGAAGATGACGCTGGGGGCTCCAAAATCGCACCAAGGTCCCTAAAAATCACATTGGGTGTCCCAAAAACATCCTGGGGACCTTAAAATTACTCTGGGTGCTCCAAAAAGTGGGATCGAGCCCCTAAAAATACACTGGGGCCATCCAAAATTCGCACCAGGCTCCCGAAAAATCGCGCCGTGGCAACGAAAATCACGCTAGGGCTTCAAAATGTTGCGCCGGGGTCCCTGGAAATCACACTCGGGGCCAAAGAACTCTCGCCGGGACCCCTAAAAATGACGTTGAGTCCCAAAAGGCGGTCCGGGACCCTGAAAATTACGCTAAGGGCTCGAAAGGTTGCATTGGAGCTCCAGAAGTCTCATCGGGACCACCCAAAAAAATGAAGCCGAGGCAACGAAAAAACAGCCCGGAGATGGAGCACCACTCTGGGTTCCCAACAATCGCTCCAAAAGTCCCCAAAACGTTGAAAAGTGCTGGACCCCCGAAAACGTGTCCAGGTCACTAAAACTCGCGATGGGTATCCCAACAAATGACGATGGGGCCCACAAAATCGTACTTAGACCCAAAACGTCACGTCACTGCCCTTGAAAATCATACTGAGGGTCCAAAAAGCTGCGCCGGTGCCCCATAAGTCGTAGCTGGCTTTCCGAAAATCAAAGCCTAACATGAATCTACGGCCACAAAAAATTGTGTCAAAAACCCCAAAATCGCGTCGGGCCCCGGAAAGGAAGCGTATTGGGGCACGGGAACCCGAAGAATTCGGAGCCCAAAATATACCACAGGGACTTACAAAACACAAAACATAGAACTCGACTCCAAAACTTACAAAGGGACCCCATCGAATCGACCCATGCACCTGATAATTCAGAACAGGTCCCCAATACAGTTCACCGAAGGGCTTATCTACTCTGAAGGGTGCCATCGGCTGAAAAAATCAATTAGCAACTGCAGTGGCGTACCAAAGAGGAAAATTATCCCCTCCTCTCCTGAACGGGCTCCCAAGGATCGTGCCAGGGTCCACAAAAATCGCTCTGGGCCCCATAAATTCGCGTCGGGGCTCCTCGAATTCGCGTAGAGAGCTCTAAGTATATACAGCGGGCACCACAAAACACGCGCCGGGTCCGCCAAAAATATAACTGGGGACCAGCTAAGTACAACACACCACGCGAACTCGCGCCGAATCTCCCAAACATCGCGCTCGGGGCCCACAATTCCCATCGGTAATCCCAAAATTCTGGTCGGGGCATCAAAAATTCCCCTCGGGCTCCCAAAAACTGACACCGATGACCCCAAATAAGGAGAGCGTGGCCACAAAAATCGCCTCGGGAACAGACAAAAATCAAGCCGGAGCCCTCCAAAATAAGGAGATATTAAAAAGTCGGAGCCAGGACATGGCTCGGGAGCCACAAACGTATCATCAGATGAGTAAAGAATGGTGTACGGCCCGGAAAAAACACACCGGGACTCGAGAAAAAAAATCGTCGGGAAATAAAAATGTGACACGGGGAACGAAAAATCTCGCCGGGATTCGAACTTTGAAACATTCCGAAATATTCACAGAAAAATGCGTCGAGCCAGAAAACTTGAGTCAGGTCCCCGGAACCACTCACATGGACACAAAAGGTACAGCTTCTACCCAGAACAATTATACTGTAGCCCAAAATTCGTGTTGCGGTCCCACAAATGTGCGTTAGTAGCCCCCAAATAAACACAGCAGGACTCTAAGAGCACAACGGGAGGCCGAAAATACACCGGGCACTCCAAGGCGTACTGAGTCTTGCAAAAACGACAGGGCCTTAAACATGCGTTGCAGCTCCAAATAAACACATCGGGATCTCTAAAAGTGCACAACGGAGGCCCTCAAAGAACACCGGGGCCATGAGACCGCATGGGGCCTCACATGCCGGCTGGGCCATCAAAAAGCGACATGGTCAATGAACAAAAAACCCGGGCACTAAATAACACATCGGGATCTTCGAAAACGTGTTGGTACTTTAAAAATACCGTCTGTGCGCCCCAAAAAAATCAACAAAACTCTAAGAAATGAGCCGGGGTCTCAAAAATGTGCCGGACCCCAAACAAAACTTGGCTGTAGTCCTAAAACACATCTGTAGACGAAGAAATGCGCAACGTGTCCCAAAAAAGAACGGGTTTCCACTGACAGTGAAAAAAACGGCTTGCGGCAGCGCGCCGAACATTTGCGCACCTTTTCTAGATCCATTTGGCATGTCGTGTAAACATTTTGAGTTCAGGTCTTCTACAGTCAACGAGTTATTCAAGGTCAAGTGAGGTCACCTCCAAAAAATGTTCAACCAGTCGTCACGCTTTAAGGTATACCGATATTTCAATGAAACTTTCAGCGTTTGCTTATCTGCATGGATGCAATGAAACGCGTTAGAGGAATGTTGATTTTTTTTCTCATTTCTGATGGCGTATTAGGTTTGCATGTTTGTCCATTAGGGTTAAATAGAAGATTCTGGCCAAAGTAAGCATTTTATGAGGGCAAGTTGACTTAAAGCAACGTTTTGTCGTCCGATCTGCCAATTAGAGCAAGCAAAATTAAAGAAATTTTAGAATTAATAACTTTGAAAATAACTAATAATTAAAATGTTGATTTTGGATGGCAAAGATTTTAGAGTCATGATCGATTTCACATTTCTTCTTCCAACATTTTTTTTGTTTTTAAAATCTTCCCCAAAATGATCACCCCAGAGCCAAACACATGATGTCAGTTGTGATCACATCCCTTAGTTACGTCACATTTTTGGGGATACAATTTTGAGGGTGGTTTTGGGCCATACTCGTCGAGCGCGTTCCGATGACACCACTTTCGTGTTCGTACAACGCTTAGTTTGTAAATTAGGGGGGTATAATATAACTCCCGAGACCGGGTGTGAGGATCTGACCGGAAAGTCGGGTTAGCCATCAGCAAATGTGGGAAGAAGAGAACTAATCATCGATTCGAAATAATCAAATTTTTCCAGCAAATGTCCGTACGAAGCATTCCACACGTCAAATATGGCACAAGACTATCATGTGAGAGCAGCTAGCAAAGCGTAAGAGGCCTAGCAGAAACCGGAGAATAGTACGAAGTGTGGCGAATGCACCGAACGCGCAAGGCGGGTGTACACGTGCACGAACGTTGGCGTTTTCATGACTGACGGTATTAACTGAAAGGCGTGAAATTGGAAAATTGTACATTTTAAAGGATAATTTCAGCAGTGTAAGGTAACTTCTCAAGGGATTCCAAAAGAAAAAACAGGATAGGGGAGTTTGGGTTGAAATCCTGTGACTCAGAAATGATGGCGGTATTGGGACCCCTCTCAGGACAATTAAGTTGGCGACTAATTATGTTATTTAAAAAGGCCCTTTGAAAATTAGCGGTGGAAATCCGGATACTTTTTTTCTTAAAAAAATGGGAGTAGGTGGCCCCCTCCAAATCCATTTCCCCCCCTCCCCCTCCCCACACCTGGAGCAAATCCTAGGTGTGCCACTGGCTTACATGGGATATAGCATGGCCGCGCAAGCCCGTCGCCCACAAACTGGCACCTGGCACAATTGTGAAACTGAACGCGGCGCAACAGTTTCGTTCTGCGGTGCAGCTTGTTCTCAAATGCTCGTTCACTGACGGTGCTGGTCTTAATGTGTAGGCAGTCAAGCTGGACGTGTGGTGTATGAAGGTGAAGTCTTGTTTCTTTCATCTCTGAGATTCATGACAATGAGGTGTGACAATGAGGCAACTCGCATGTGATCCTGGTGCAGAGCGTGACCAAGAGTTTAGTTTTGAGATGCAGCTCACAGGCGATCCTGGTGCAGAGCGTGACCAAGGGTTTAGTTTTGAGATGCAGCTCACAGGCGATCCTGGTGCAGAGCGTCACCAGGGGTTTAGTTTTGATCAGATTCTTCGCGATACGCAACATTTGACCACACTATGTGACACTGATGACCACAGTATGCGTGTTTGATGACCACAGTATGCGGGTTTGAGGACCACAGTATGCGGGTTTGATGACTACAGTATGCGGGTTTGATGACCACTGTATTTAAAAATGGAACTGTCGCCCACTGACCTTAGAAATGATGCTTGGTCACGTTCTCGATCATTCATAGGCTTAGTGTGAACACGACCAGTTTCCCATCATAAGTGTGCCTAAACATTTTCGAAGCATGGAAAATCACCATTTAAAACATACACCCGCTTGACCTCCCATGACTTTGAATCAGGTCATGAGCGGGTCAAATTGATCTGGGACACTTGAGGACAAGATAATCTAATCGACATATGTCCTCAGCCGCGTTCATTCATCCCTTTTAACCATGTATTAGTTGGGCTAGTAGTGGTGAAATGTCAGTACCTATAAATGACTCCATGACGTCATATTAACGTGACCTTTGATGACCTTGATCCAATTTCTTTCCCATCTGATCTGCGTTGTCATTTCTGAGAGTATATTTGAAGTACACTCGCCAAATGATCAGGTCTGGCGTGTTTTACTACAACTGAGCTACTCCGCCTGTATCCTGTATTCATGATTTGCGTGTCCTTGAATCATGCTGTCTTATGAGAACAATCGTAAGGCCATTGCTTGCCGGTTTATATAAAGTTTGATGCAACTTATGCAGGAATCATTGATCTGACCTGGGTGGCTGAGTACACCCATGATGACACACGAGAACATCTCCTTGGGTGCATTGCGTAAATCTAAACTGCACTTTGGCGTTTGTGCCACGACTCTATTCCGAATGTGTTTGATGAACGGTCGGTTTGAAGATGCTAGTGCCTAGCTGTTGCGAACTGTTGATCCATGACACGTCGGAACACGCCACCGATTTACCTGCAGCATTCACATTGGGTGCTGTTTTAGTAGTACTGTGTCAAGCAGCGTTCAGTTTCTTTTTCTCAGTTTATTTCGTTGTGCAGTTCAGGGCGAAACTATCAGAGACGTAATGGAGAAAACACTCACCTCTCTCTCTCCCGGACGTTCAGAACAAAAATTCCTCAAGGTGCGCATAGACGAAACAGCATAGGTGTTCTTGAAAGGAGAAACTCTGAGAAGAAGTGACCATAACATAGTGAGATTCAAGGCACAAGTAGCAGGGACAATCCAGATAATTTGGCAAAGATTCCAAACTTTAACAGGGCAGACTTTGACTGCATGAGAGAGGCTTTAAGTGCCATAAAATGGGAAGAAGAATTCTTTGATTTAAATGCCTGTGAAATGTGGGAAAAGTTCAAATCTTACTTGAGGGAAATTCAGATTAGACATGTCCCCCAAAAGCAAAGGCGCAAAAGAAGGGTAGGAAAGCCAGCATGGCTTACACCAGATTTGATGAAAGCAATTAAGGCTAAGAAAGATGCATTTAGAGTATTTAAGAAAGCTTCGAATATCGTAAATCTAAGGTCGTATCAAAAAGCTAGAGATGCTGTGCAGCAGAAAACCAGAGCAGCAAAGCGAGCAAAATAATTGGATTTGGCTAGGAACTGTAATGGGGACAGTAAAAAGTTTTTTAGTTTCTACAAGCTCAGTAAAGTTTCAAGCACAATTGGTCCACTGGAAGCAAATGGGACTATATTGATTGAGGATGGTGAGATGGTTGAGGAACTGAGCAAGCAGTTTAAATCAGTGTTTACAGTGGAGGATGTGACTAATCTGCCAACCGTGAACCACAGTTCAGTGACAGGTGATCAGATACACGATGTTGATTTCATTGACAGTGATGTTGTTTTCAATTATATCAGACAAATAAAGCCAAACAAGGCAGCAGGACCTGATGGAATTTATGCTAGGGTATTGCGGGAAGCTGAAAAGGAACTCGCAATTCCACTTCGTAAAATATTTTGTAAATCAGTTTAACAAAATGAAATTCCACCAGATTGGAAAAGGACAAATGTAGTTCCTATTTTCAAGAAAGGAGAAAGAGGGAAAGTTGAAAACTATAGGCCAGTAAGCCTCACATCCCTAGTCTGCAAGGTACTCGAATCAATTATCAAGGATAGAATAGTTAGTTTTCTGGAAGGAAACAGATTGATTCAAGATACTCAACATGGGTTTAGAAAAGGGCGATCTTGTTTCACAAATCTCTTGGACTTTTTTAATTTTGCTACAGAACAATTTGATCAGGGAAATCAGGTTGATGTAGCATATCTTGACTTTAGTAAGGTCTTTGACAAGGTACCCCATACACGGTTAATGATGCAGCTTCAGGTCCATGGTATTGCAGGTAGCATCCTAAAATGGATAGAGTTGTGGCTTTCAGAGAGACAGCAGAGAGTGATGCTAAATGGTACAAAGTCATCATGGCAAAATGTTCTTAGTGGAGTCCCCCAGGGGTCGGTACTGGGGACATTATTGTTTATTATATATGTGAATAGCATTGAATGTGGCCTAAGCAGTAAGGTTTTGAAATTTGCGGATGATTTGAAGATCTTTAGGGCAATAACAGGGCACAATGAGCAGGTTTTGCTGCAGAAAGACTTAGACGAGCCTGTGAAGTGGTCCGAAAAATGGCAAATGAAGTTTAATTTTGATAAATGCAAAGTCATGTATGTAGGTAGGCAGCATATGAAGGCTCCATACTTGATGGGTGGCCATGTACTATCTGTGACTCAGCAGGAGAAGGACTTAGGTGTTATTTTGAACACAAAATTTGGGGCATCAGAACAGTCCAAAGAAGCCAGGAAGAAGGCAGTAAGAATGCTTGGGGCAATACAGAGGAATGTGTCATACAAAAGTGAGGAGGTCATCAGGAAGCTTTACTGTACATATGTCAGGCCACATTTGGAATACTGTGTCCAAGCTTGGTCTCCTAGTTATGAGAAAGATTGTTGGCTTTTAGAGAGAGTACAAAAGAGGGCAACAAAAATGGTTAATGGTATAGGCAACCTGGCATATGAGGAAAGACTGAAGAAATTGAATATGTTTTCACTTAGATATAGAAGGCTGAGAGGAGATCTCATCGAGGTTTTTAAATGTGTTCATGGTCAGGAACAGGGATATCTCAGATAAATGTTTTAATTTAACAGAAATGATGCAATTAGAGGTCATCAATTCAAAATTAAAGTTAATCACAGCAGGACAAAGTTAAGACAGTCCTTCGTCACCAACAGGGTAGTAGAACACTGGAACCAGCCGCCAGGAACCATTGTCGGTAGCAACACACTGAACATCTTTAAAAACGGCATAGACAATCATTATAAGAATAGGGGGCTTCCTTTTCTGTATTCCAGGGAGGGTTGATCGACATGGAGGAGTTGGGAGGAGTTTGTAATTGTTGAGTGTGTTATGCAATAGCAAGTGAGTCTCTTATTAAGTCTAAACGCTTTATAACTTTGTATAGGGTGTACCTAGCAGTGGATTCAGCACCTTCCTTCGGGATATGATACTGATGAGATTGTCTATGGTAGCACAATGGGTATGATGGGAGGAGCTTGTAATTGTTGAGGGTGTTATGCAATAGCAAGTGAATGGTGCTAGATAGGCTGGGATATATAGCTTCCTAGGAACTTGGAATAAGGGATTGATTGGGGTGAGAGTATGTACATTTCCAGTACCTTTTCTAGATAGGCTTAACCCAGATGGGCCCCTGTGGCTCTTATTAAGCCTTAATACTTTATGACTACTTTATGACTTTATGAAAGGATCTTGCTGCATGCGGATACGTAAATATACAACATTGTATGTGCCGCTGCCTCTTGGAACAAGCTGCCTCCGGCAGTCTTGGACTACCGCTCCATGTCGGCTTCTTATTCGGGTCTTCAAGATATGAAGTTGCGTGTCGGCTCTACGTCTTGCTGATTTACCTAATAAACCAGGTGTTTCTACCAGAATATATTTCAGTGTGTTTGCCACATATTCAGGGGTCATTTTGTCCTTATTTTGTTACTAATCATGTTGTCGTGTAGATCATTATTTTACCTCTCATTTATGATTAACATGCATGCACCTGTATGACGCGGCTGTCTGAAAAGCCACTTGGTGGTTGAGAGCCTAAACAAAAACGATACAATGGAATACAAGTACGAGATAATGGTGAGTAAGGCAACGCCGGTCCATAAATATTCATCCCAAGATTGTCCCCACAGATTTTGGATGGGTGCCGAGTATGATAATTTCTTTAGGTTGATTTTTCATGCCAGAGATGTAATGTTGAATATCAAAACGTTTGTCGCGACGTGTTCACCCCCTCCCTGTCCCGTAGTGATGACGCCTATCCAGGTACTCCAGCACATCATAGTAGTGCTAATGTTCAGTAAGTACAACAGCAATGCAAGTGGTTGCAGCAATGTAAGTCACGTGGACAGCTTACCAAATGTAGTCATTTCAGGTTAAAGTTTGTAATTGATAGATGTCAGATAATATAGAGCATCACTGGTAGCGCTTTATCAAAACCGATTGGTTGGGGGGGGGGGGGGGGCAATGCAGCCGCATGAGGGCTCCAACATGGGGGAACTCGACATGATTTCATGGAAGACATGGATGAGGGGGAAAATCAACACCGAGGAGGCAACAGCGCTGTCTAGAGCATCAAGACAACACCCGTGACGGACACTATTTATTCAGCAACGCGTGGGTAAATGTATCGTTCGTCTGGCCGATGTGCCGATCGCAGTCCACAGCAAGCGTCCCGCGTGAGTAGGCAGTAGCCGCGACCAGTCACCCGCGTAACAACCAGCCTCGCCTCGTGCCGAACTGCCACGCCGGTGTTTCATGCTCTTTCGAACACGCGCCTACAAAACAGAGCTGTTGAAGCCAGCCGGCTCTTCTTCGCGTGTATTTCTGATAATTTCGACACGCCTCCGCGCCGATCGTCATTCATCGAGGAGTGCTGGAGTGGATGCGGCCAAGGCCGCTCGGAGTAAATATTATGTTTGGCTCCTGTCTTCAGGATACTGTTTGCTCGTCGCGTCGGGGGGTGGGGTGGGGTGGGGTGTTGGGTGCTGACAATTGACCGCGTCCAATCTTTGGCCAAAGCCGCACAAAACAGCTCAATGTCACGCCACTAGCCGGAAGGTGCAGCCAAAGCCAGCGTAAACGCCGGCCACGACTTCATCGCACTGCCAGAATGCCCCCCTCTTGCTCAGGACCAGTCACTCGCTCGCCCAGCGACTGCAGCTGCCAGCTGCCTGTTATCAACTGTCAGAGTAAACTCGTCCCCCCCCCCTCTGACCAGTCACCCAGCGACTGCAGCTGCCAGCTGCCTGTTATCAACTGTCAGAGTAAACTCGTCCCCCCCCCCTCTGACCAGTCACCCAGCGACTGCAGCTGCCAGCTGCTTGTTATCAACTGTCAGAGTAAACTCGTACCCTCCCTCCGACCAGTCACCCAGCGACTGCAGCTGCCAACTGTCTGTTATCAACTCCCAGTGAACATGCCGACAGCGTCCCGACGTCGGCCCGATGCTCGGCCCTGCGTTGGGACGCTGCCTGGACGCTGGCTGCCCGCTGTCGGCTGGGGAGTGCAATGTCCGCCCATTTCGACATGCAGCCGACACCCAGCCGACATGTAGCCGATGTGGGGCCGATATCGGGCCGCGGTCGGGACGCGAGCGGCCCGCTGTCGGCTGGGGAGTGGAATGTCCGCCCATGCCGGCATGCAACCGACGTTCCTCCGCTATCCGCCGACGGTCGCCCTTGCTTCGCCGAATGTACATGATCTCAACAACTGATTTTCAGAACAACTGTATTTTGGCATCAATGAAATCAGAGCCATCCCCACAGATGCCTTCGCACCGCCCAGCTCCTCAAGCTCCGCATTCATACTCCTCACTCCCTACATTGTTTTCAACCAAAGCATTTTTCTGCTGATCGAGACATTTTTCTGTTGACATTTTTCTCTGTCGGAGAAATTATGGAACCATTTTGATACCATCTTCTCCGTTCAGCCCCAAAGTTCACCGATCGGCATCTATAAAGCATATTTAAGATGATTACCAAAAGTAACACAACGTCATTAGTACCTACCTACATCAACTTTATACAACCAGGGTTAACAGCTCTAAATAATTCGAGCTTCAGATAGTCGATAAATCTAGAGAACATATGTTGATAAATTCTGGAAAAGATTAACATGATCGTGTAAGCATTGGTTGATGTTCATTAACGACCCGTTGTGCAGACATTAATACTGTATAATACTACAAGATGCGATCCATCCGACAATCGTGACGTAAACGTCTCAGATATTATTTTTTTTAGCGTTATGAGACATTTAGCAGAAATAGACTTACAGATGGAACGAAAGCTGGTTTCCAAATTCGCTCTGGTAACACAGACGCAATTGGCACAACGCCATGTACTCCATGGCATTCCCCATGTACCATGTACCCCACGTATATTTCACTATTTTTCCGCTTCTAGCACTCCGACAGGCAGAGCAAGATGGGAGCTCCAGGGCATAATGCACCGGGAATGCTCGAGCCATCTGCGGCACCGTCAAAATTGAACAGGGCAGTTAACAGGCTTGTTTCAATTTCATATTAACTTAATTAAAGCTGAAATGAGGTCAGAGGTGGGTCTTCCATAAACATGAGGGTGGGCTTGTGTTCCAACATCATTTCCACCCTTAATCATAAGGTCTTTGGGTGCACACTAGATCAAGGTAAGTTTGAAACTATTTTGTTCTGTGTTTGTCACTTCGGGTCTAATATTTTCAACATGGAACATTTCTGGACAATGAAGAAAACTTCTCGGGTCAGACGAGAGGTTTTCGAGATGCCCGTTGCTAGAATGATGAAAAGGACAAAACATGACTCAGAAAGATTATTTAGTCGCTGTATGCACCAGCCAGACTAGCGCTTCAGCACACTTATTCACAAACCCTTCTCAAATGCGGGTCAGACTCCGACGATGCACGGTGGTTCCATTTAATTCACCGCAGTGAATTTGAGCAGCGTGCCCTTTTTCGGCACTACCCATCCCCCTCTTCATTTAGCAAACACGCGCAGTTGTAACGTACCTTCGAATCGCAAGTGAACATTTCTTGCCGATGTCCTGTATTCTGTCTGCAACAGCAACCGCAACTGAGTCACCGATAACGAAGGCAAGCAGAGCTACCACGTAAACAGAGCACATCCGGAACGGGAACTATTACATGATCAAGCTATGAAGCTTTCCTCATCACGATTTGCAATATTTTTCGAGGTAAGGGGACCACGAGGCGAACCTAATCATACAACGATTACAATTTGTACTTAGCGATATGAAAGGGATGATCGATTTTGTTTTGTATTTCCTAGACCAATTAAAATGGCATATGCATACTTGCATGCACCTAGCAACTTAGCCCTCACAGTGCGCAATAATGTTCCTCCCCTCGCACTGGTAGGGGGAGGAGTGTCAATTTCACCTATTACCCCCATACTAGCTTTTGCTCTAAGCAAGGAAGAAGGATGCGGTCAACGACGTTTTGTGGATACGTCCTTGATATTTTATGGTTACTTGGAACATGTTTCCATCGCTCTTTTAGTTCGCCTTTCAGGTTATGTCAAGCAGGTCAATGTCAAAGTACAGCTACTTGTCCTCACCGTAGTTTGCGAACCTTGGTTTCAAAACGGATGCGATTTCGTGTTTTAATCTGGATGAATTGCAAACTGATGATTTAGTCTAACACCGGTGGCGCGTGCCACCAATCCTAACAACGTCAAATACCTGGAAGTGTGTGATGGATTGTTCAGGATGACAATTTTCGAAGCAGACAGTACTGAGGAAGATGTAATGAAGGCCAAACCGTATGCTTCCTACGATCTGTGACAATTTGGAAGGGAAAAAGACGTTGAACAATTTCGCTTCGTATTTCGTTTAATAATTTCCCCAAATTCGGAAAAAACAAACCGTTCAAATCGAACTTCTGAGTGACTAGCAGGGCCTCCTCTAAATAATTTTCACTAGGTGGAACTTTTCTTGCTAATACCTAATTAGTCAAATATGGTGTTATGCACAAGAGCAGACCCGGACGCAAGGCGGGTTGTTATTTCTTGTGCCGCATGTGTTATCCACGGACCGACGTGGCTAGTATCCAAGAACAACGCAAAATGCCGTACAAAACACAACCTACTTATTCACTACCTACTCGTATTTCAAATATTATAAATCCCACAGCTGCTCAAAAGGTTTCCGATAGTTTACGTTAAACCCGTTCGGACTGCAT
The DNA here is from genome assembly GCA_034440615.1 of Ashinkailepas kermadecensis. NCBI lineage: Eukaryota > Metazoa > Arthropoda > Thecostraca > Neolepadidae > Ashinkailepas > Ashinkailepas kermadecensis. The sequence continues at coordinate 121,574 of JAOTOM010004468.1, forward strand.
CGTTCTTCGCAACTAACACGGTTTTGTGTTTGTGTTGGCACCGTTGCCGACGAAGCAATCACCACCACCAGCTAACAAGTGTATTGAAATATCTTGGCAACATCTATTCCTCGTGTGAGAACACTACAACACTGCACACGGACCATCAGCCAGCCAGCTGCCACAGCACATCGCTGGCGCAAAATAAGTACGCATCTACCTCGATAGTTTTAGTCATCCTCTCGCCCCATGTGTCACAGCCTGCACTCGTCGTGGGAAATCCTCACTAACTGGACATCGGTTCGAAAACAATGGTTGTACATACACCTCGCGTAAAGTGGAAAAGACAAATAGTGCGGGAATCAGCCAGTGGCGTAGCCAGGAGGGTGTGTGTGAAGGGTTCCTCTAGAGCCCCTCAAGACGTTGGTGCAAGGGGTCTGCGAGGGCCTCCTGGGACGACATGAAGGCCCCAGGGCCGACGTGAAGGGCTCCTGGACTAAAGAAGAGGCCTCGAGCTGACGGAAAGGGTTCCGGGTGAGGGCGTTCACTCTGAGGGCTGACGAGAGCCGTAAGGACCAGAAAAGACCCACCCGAGAGTCGGAATGCCCATACCAACTGGAAAGAGCAGCATCGGCTAGAAATGGACCCTAGGAGCTGAGAAATAACAAGGCACTGATGGCCCTGAGGCATAAACAGGACGCCTGAGGGCCAGGTATAGCTGGGATGGTCTTCGGGTTTGCAAGGGTCCCTGATGGATAAACAGAACCCCTAAGAGCTGACGATTACTGGTGAAGGCCCATCCCAGAGCTGACATTCCCCCGAGATGAGAGCTAGACAGGGCTGTTGAGGACTTGAGGACTGTGGTGGGCCCCTAAAAGCATGAGAGGGCCCTGATAGGTTTAGAGGGTCTCTTAGAGTCACAAAAGACTGAACTGGGTTCTCATGAGGTTGAGAGCGGCCCCTAATGGATGAACAAGATTCCAAGAGAACCAAGAAGATTCCCTATGGGCTGGCGATTACTGTGAGGAATACTGAGGGCCAGCATCAGAGCATAGCATGTGCTTGAAACCGAAAACGCGAGAAGATTCCCAGGTCGCCCGGGGGAGAAAATGCCGACCAACATTTCGCCATGTTGCATACCTTACCATTTTACAAAGGCATCTATCTAGCTTTGTCTGTTTCTTCATTTTATGAACATCGAAGACAAAACTACAAATGAATATTTAGCTCTCTTCACTCGTGTCATGCGGCCTTGCTCGCGTCACCGTGCTCCTCTGTGCGGTTCGTAAACGTCTAGAAAATCATGTCCTTGTGATACCACCATTAATAGACGCAATTGCTGGATTTATAGCATGATTTTGTATATAACAGAAACATGTCATGCTTGAACCTTCCTCGTTGCTTTGACCTCAGTATAAGTGCTGCCAACTTGAAACATTTTTATTCTTGAAAAAATGCACCGTTCTGAGGAAAAATCACTTCAGCTCCCAGAACTACAATAAAATTTCTTGTGATTGCTTTATCCATTGAAACTCCCTTTGACTAGGTGGGATTTTTTTTTCGCTCCACTAGGTGGGATTTCACGGCACTAGGTGGGACGCATCCCACCTAGTTAAGTAGTTAACATGGCCCTAGTACCTAGCACATCAGAAATGAATTCAGCGTGCAGTTACAGAAATGAATTCAGCGTGCAGCGTGCACGCTGAGCCTCCAGAGAGCCCGGAAACACATGCACCTTCGGGGCGTTTCAGGCCATATATCAGTAACCTGACCTGATATTGACGAGCATGGTATGCCTTCAGATGACGTAGTTTGCCGCTGACTACAATTCGATTGAAAAGATTGATCAGGAACAAAGTTAGACGCAAATACAAATTGTACTTGTTTAAATCTTCATTGAATCTAGAGACGTGACCCGAGGTCACATTTGTTATCTTGCATTTTCTGTTGTCACTTGTCCATACACCCACACCTAACTTTTGAGTGTATCCTGAATGGGTTGCTAATGAGAAATTCCTCAATATCCACCTACAAAACACATTGAGTCGAGGGCATGAACTGACTTTGACTAGCCTTAGTTTCGCTACCTTAAGAGCCTAGAACGCCATATTTCGACACGGTGTGTATCAAGCATGTGAAAGATGACATGAAAATATTAAAGCGATTGCCTTAGTGGTTCAGGTTCTATCGCAGAAAACATCGGAGGGGCCTGGGAGCAAAATGCCACTCATTCCTTACACACTGCCAAGATTAAAATAGCTAGTGGCCAACTGGATTTTTGAACACTAAAGAATTATACGCTTAGACTGTTGAAATTGCTTGGAGTGAAATTTGGGTAACCTGAGCTTGTCTAGAAAAATAGGAAGTTCTATATCTTAAGAGCACATTGAAAAAATAGTTCATTCCTTGAAAACAATTACCCTCCAGGCGATCGACGGCGCCACGGACTATATATACCGGGGGATACGGCGCCACGGACAGGGGGCGCCGGTACAGGGGGACATGACATTTTTGGGTACATTCTTTCCATGCCGCGCCACTAGGCGCAATGCTAAGCTTCCCGTTTGGGGAGAGTACTTTAACGCTTCCTCCTCTGGCACTGTCCATGCTAAAGACCATCAACAATAGTGCAGCGACGTTTCGTGCGGTGCAAAATGACGCTGCGTCACCGGCTGGTTGGAGATTGTTATTTATGTGTGCGTGTCGTCACCCCTAGCTGGATTGATGTCGGTTAAGTCTCAGCTGGGACAGGCCACGCGCCCCGGGGCGACTCAAGCGTCACTAACGGCCGGCGGCGGTGGCGCCAGCGGAACCAAACGGCGATTACAGGCCACACCTAGGTTTGGCAGCGCCCTGGCCCATCTGGCAGCGCCGTTGACGCTCTGTGCCGACACCGCTGTGCTGTCGACGACCACTCGCACACGTGACTCAGCGGCGTGGGTGTCGCGATGCAGCCCTACACCTGTCTGTCCAAGTCGACGATGAGCGCCGAACAAAGCACCGGAGACTGCAGGGTTCAATGGCCCTCGCTATATGTACCCAGCTCAGGCTACGATGGTTACGAAAGGCACAGTTGATATTGGAAATTAAACCATGCTGATACTACTTGAGATAATATACGATATACGACGTCAGAGACAAGAACAAAGCACGTGGAAAACTAACAGCCTTGCTCACAATCACACCAAAATGCCTGAGAGCTCAACACCACTTTTCCTGAAGTACCTATATGTCATCATATGGGCCTAGGGGAGAAGGAAAGGGAACCTGACATGTACTTTTGGTGGTGGAGGCCAACAATGGTAACAGCAATGGCAATGGTAAGGGCGTCACCCCACTTCGACGCAGCATAACACCAGATCGAAACAGCATAATACTCTCATTTCCGAAATAAACGACAACTGCAGATCAGCTTAGTGCATCAAATTTCAATTTGCCCAGCGCACCCATACCCATCCGCTGAAGAAATTGAAGTCGGTTTCTGTCGATCTGCTATGGATCTACCACACTTTTTACCACACCCTCTCCCTCCCACCACAATTTTTGAAAGCTTCTATGCACATGTGCCGTTCAACCCTAATCCTACACCTTCGTCCAGGCTATGTAATTCCATTCATGATGCAAGTCAGTCTGATTCGTACCACAATGCAATCCACTCTATGGTTACTCCGTGTTATGCTCTAGGTGGAAGGTACAACAAGACGTAGCTCAGCGCCTACTTCATATTGGCCTTTCGCCATTTAACTATGGAGATGACAGAGGAACCAAACCGCAACAGGCGAAAACTGTTCCTTACCAGTGGGTGCGGTCTGAGGACAGCGTCATGTGGCAAACAGTTGTCATGGGGACGAAAATAATCCTTCTTGATGTCGGTCGACCTAATCAGGTTCCATGGGAAATAGAATTGGTGTACATGTAGTTGTTCTACCAAAAGCGTGAGGAAAAGCGACCATCCGCTCCGTGGCTTCAGTGTCGTCTGCTGACTTCGTGTGACCTCGACGGATGTTATTCGGGTCGCATGTGGTATGTGTTGTGTACGTAATGCCACTGTAGTAACCATCTTCGTGCACAATTCTGCTGAATTCTGCCAAGCAGTTCCGGGAATGGAGACTTCATTCCAATGACCTGGGTCAATGCTGCTTTGGGGTACGTATTCATGTCCTACTCAGTCGGAGCGATAGCCATCACTGTCTGCAAGGGCTATTTCTCCGACATGCTTCATGCTAGTAACACTGATATATCTAGGAATATTTTACGGTCAGTGGGAAAAGAGAGGGCATATAGCATTACCCTGCCAGAGAGCGTAGTTGTTAGAGGTCTATAATTTAGTGTTGTGATTTAGCTTGGCGTTTAGTCTAAATGTATCATGTAGTGCTGGAGATACATGCAGAGCCTACTACCACTAATCTATAGACACACGTTACCACGCCCATCACTGTACGCTGGCTCCTGCTGGTCGCCACTACTATCCAGCCTGATGTATCTCGAATCGATCAGCCGTTCGGTCTGTTTTTACCATCGACAATACCTCTCACCTGCCGTGTTTTTATTCGGCACGTCCCCATCACCCTCGGTGGTGCATTGCAGCTCGTCGCGGCGCATCAAATTCGCACGTTTTTACACACTGAACGAAAACGTGGCCGCTTTGGTGCCGGTATTGCGACGATTAAGCCTGCCGTCGCTACCATGGCGCGACGCCTGCGGTGGATTTTATGTCGCATCCTCACCACTCGCCGGGACGTCTGAGGTGCGCTTTGTGCGCTTCTGGTCGTTGGCGCCTCATTATGGACCACTTCTTGCTTTCATAGCGGCAACTTTTTATCGGCACACACTTGAGCCCAGCTAAGGGTACGGCCACGACGCCCCGGCGGGCCGAAACGACATTCTTGTGTCTGACGATCATCACGAGCGATGGGTGCAAATGAGATAGTCGATCCGAGATAATGAAGAGGGAATGCAATGATAATGCTTTGGAAATTCAGTCACTGTGAATCAACACACTAATGCTTGTGGCCCACCTACGAATGGCAGTTATTTGGTTAGCAGGTGCACTTGGCTTGACAATGATCCACTAGTTTCGAAAGTTTCATTGGTAATAAAAGTGCTTGTTTATCTGTTCGGAATATTCGGGTAATTCCGCTTCTCATGAGTAATGCGCGCCATTACGCATGTTTTCATCCAGGTTGAAAACCACAAGCCCCATTTCAGCATCACCAATGGCCTCATTTGGATGCCGTCAATACTCATTACACGCTTGAACATTACTGATATTTTTATTTACGAGCTATGGCGAACTTCGAACGTGTCTGCCGTCATGCACTTGCGACTTTTTCGAATTGATGCGCATTGTTTACATGATGAACTAGCCGTTGAAACTTGAAGAACATTTTTATCTGTTCTAGCGCAATGAACCCTGTTTGCTGTCACTTAGATACTTGCGGTCGGTATAAGCTTCACCTGCCGACAATGGTATGAAGTGTGGTGCTGTGCCTGTAGAAAACAAAGCCCTACAGCCCGCTGCTTGTTTCCATTCCTCCAGTGCCCCTAGTGGTGCCTTACATTTGCATTAGGGTGATTTAAGTAATCCGATATGAGACTCGGTTATCGCCCCGGAGGTCGGCTGGCAGCGTGCTGGCCTTCGGTCTTAACTGCCCTGACAAAGGAGGATGCACGCCCCTGAACGCGTCGTGCTCAGTCCTTGGCTGCAAGGTTCAGTTGACAACTGGCCTGTTATGGTCTAAGTGGCGACAGCAGGGTGGTCATACCGCAGCATTGGCACCATGTTAGGGTGTAAATTGCGATAGCGTGGTTCTCATACGCCAGAATTGGCACCATGTTAGGGTCTAAGTGGCGCAGCATTGGCACCACGTTAGGGTGTAAATTTCGACAGCGGGGTGGTCATACCGCAGCATTGGTACATACATACCACGTTAAGTACTCAGCATTCTACCTATGACTTAGAATCTTCCGACCGGAGAACGAGCATTCAGATTATACACAGCCAGCTCTGTTTAGCATATGTGCTGATCCCATAGTCACACATTGAGATTAAGCTGAAAAACATCAGTCTTGAATAGTGAAGGTTTGACGCGAGTCAGCGCTGGCGTATTGAGAAGGAAGGCAATTGGTACGTGGCCCTACTCTTAGGCGAAGGAGGTGTCCCTATTGAGAATGGCATTTGATGGCCGATGGGGTGTCGAAGACGCCCATTCGGCTATCATTAAGCCATGTGTCGAGTTGGCATACCATTGACGGCGGCCCATGCATCAAGCATATCGTCCACAACTCCCTGGCATTTTCAGGAGTGCTTGTAGTTCTGAAATTGACCCATGCATCTAATCATGTGCCCCTCAGGTCTGGAAAGGAGCCCTTGTAAGGCGTGACAGGGTGCACTGATTTTTGGAAGGGCGACGAGAGCACTGAAGGAACGACCATAGCACTGAAAGAGCATTATCAGGCCTAACAATACGTTCCACTGGTCCAAAGGATTTTCTAGGTCTAGAAGGCCTCGAGGTCTGGAAGGGTGCCACGGTCCTGGAAATGCATCTTTAAGGGTCACGGTGGCGCACTTCAGCCCTTTAGTGAGACCAGAAGGCATAAAGGAGCACCTCCAAAGCTTGAAAGGACGTCACATCGAGGAAACGGCGAGATCCCTTCAGGTTTCAGTGGCGCCGTTCCAAGCTTCGTGGCTACATTCGAGATCTCAGCGTAGTTTTAAGCCTCGGTGGCGCCCTCGGGCCTGAAGCGGTGGGCACGAGGACTAAAAGACATGCTTACAATTTTCCTTGCTTCTTTACTAAATCCCCTATGATTATTTGCTTTCTTCTAGATAAGCACATGTGTGATTCCAAGCGAGGACGAAGCCCTAGGGAATATACTCCCGTACATATACAGGAAAAAGTTAATCGGAGCGAACCGAACCAGAACCGAACCAGAACCGAACCAGAACCGAACCAGAACCGAACCAGAACCGAACCAGAACCGAACCAGAACCGAACCAAACCGCCACCGAACCACCGACCAACCGAACCACCGAACCAACCGAACCAGAACCGAACCAGAACCGAACCAGAACCGAACCAGAACCGAACCAGAACCGAACCAGAACCGAACCAGAACCGAACCAGAACCGAACCAGAACCGAACCAGCCCAGTCCGGCTCGACCATCACGCTCTTGAAACCTTAATGGCGTTTTATTTTCTGCAGCGTCCAGCGTTGTCCTAATTCCTTCACTCATAATTAGACCTGACCTTTTAATTAATACTTTTGCAGTTTTCACCACAATATTCAGCTTAAAGTACGCGCTCGTTCCGTTCAAAGGAAAGGTTTGATGGTAAAACTTAGCGAACCCGGTCCAGCCGACATCGACTAATAAAGGTCAGGCAGGCAAGCACAGGTCAGCTGGTTGTGTGTCCATGCCACGCCACCTGCGTGTCAGAGGCCGGGCGACTGCGTGTCTGGTGGTGTCAGCCCAACAGAGGATGCCGCGCTCAATGGTTGTTATGTGACATATATTGAATGGGAGGAATGTGACACAAAAAGGACCGCTACACAGCGTGGCACCTATGCTAGTGCGACAATCCGGGATTGTACATTCGAGTTTGAGATACGTGTACGATATTTGGCAGATGAGCCCGATTTCAAGAAGATTGCACTCAATTTCAGTTGAAGTGAATTGTTTTCTTTCAGTGCGCATATTCCGAAACTGAGGACACTACTTCCGTAACCGGGATCCTCCACCAAATATCGAGCAAGCGTCCCATATTTGAATGCACCAATGTATCGAATTATCGACATCTGTTTTAGTTAGTTTCGAAATTCTTGCACTTGCGCGAAAATTGGACGCGATGAGGTGCATGCATAAGGACAACCAGGAGAATCAGCTGTGGCCAGTCCACAGGCTTGTTCCGCCGGATGGTGTCTGATTCTGTGCCTGCGGCAGGGGACCATGGCCCGTCTCTTGCCCTCGCTCGTCCGGCGCTCCCAATAGCGCCTGCTACGGGAGCATGTGGATAAATGAGCGCTGAACAGTTGGCATTCAGTGAAACCCTACTAAACAGGCCGTGGAGTTGGCCAATGACGTTTATCTTACAAGGAAGAGAATGTGCTCTCACTGTGTCGTGACGATTCTGGGGCAATTTAACCCGACCCCGGGAAATTTGACCATTTCGTTAAAGTCTAAATACGCCACTATATGCCGAAAATTCTTGATGTGAAGTAGCTCCACACATGCATGGAATGGCAAGTTTCACTAATGCCTGGGAAGTGGTTGCACATGTTGCATGGGAATATTAAGCTGCATCTGCCTATATCCAGTCATGTTTGGTTATTTACTTTCTTGTGCTTCACTGGCACTTGCTGGCTGCTGCTTAGTATTGAGTTTTTCAAGAAAATGGGTGGAAAACACCACCTGATGGAAGTTCAATCGACTTCCCTCCCCATGTCTTTTGTTGCATTCTTGCTAACTAGTTGCTTATTATCAAAGCATACGTCCAGGGCATTTACTTTTGTTTATGTTAAGATGAGGTACATAGATGGCTGTACCTCTCAAAATCAGCCAACCTTTTTCTCCACATCTTACAGCAGAAGGTAGGCTACTATAATGGATAATCCAAAATCAATATGAAATCAACGGAAGACATCCTGATGCCCTTGAATAGTTTCACTATGCCATAGCTTGGGTTCATCGAAGACTTCTGACCACGTAATTACCTGAGACATTATCCCAGAGCCTCTTCTGTTTCAGATAGTCTACCCAGTATCCTGAAACGTGGTATCATTCAGCACTCCCGATCTCCTAATTCAGCAAGCAATCAATAATTGAAACACTACACAGTCTCATCAATGTGTGGAAGGAGAATTGATTATCACAGAGCATTGTTTGATTATCATGCAATCAAATAAAATATGATTGCAAGATATACCGGCTATATTTTAATTGGATGCATACCACATATACGTAAATGGGATACTGCATATTTCAGAATGCAGATGATGAAGTGGGTTGGTAGTTTCCATGAAAGTTTAGCATGCAAAACGGGCATCCATTTCATATAAAGCACCGAGTGTGTGATAGATGGGCTATCACCCCACACAAAATATTAGATAGTGCCATGGTGCTGGATAAATGGAACCCAATTATAAGATGTTTTCTCACTCATTAAACATGGGTATCAGCCAATCACTGCAGCACCTCCCTATTGCATCAAAATAACACCGGGGTATCATCTGGATCACATAATTTGATATGAATGATAAAAATACATTTTGGTGGCATGCATCCACAGGATAAAAAATGCCGACACTTTTAGCCAGAGGTCTCAAGCAAATTTATCTTAGACAGGCCCTGAGAACATGGGCATCTCATAGAAAATGATCTCTCTTCATTTCATCTGAGATTGCAAAAAAACATCAGAAGTAAGTGGCAAACAAAGATACATTTTTACTTAGAAAGGGCCGAGGTACCTATAGTACAGGTTGACAGGCAATCATTTTGCAATATAAATGCCGGAATGTAAACGATGTCCATCAATATAAACTAGGAATCCGCATAATACATAACTGCTTTGCTTTACACCATACAACAGCAAGCCTGAAAACATCAATCTCCCTGCGATCACATTTCTCTCTGCGATCTGGTCATCACATGCACTCCAGCCTTACCACAAAACAAAAAGACGAGAATAAAACTCGAAGACAAACACAAATTCGACTCAACACGGTCATCAACCTATTCCACTGCTTTTGTTTGCTACCAGTAACATATGGAGCAAGAGCGCAATACTTGTCTCTGGTATCGACCTCCCTCGAAAGACGTCCCTGGGGGGGGAGGGATAATTATTTTTTTTTAGGCGTGCCGGACCATAAAGGTCAATTGCGCCGCCTTTAAAGCGAGTACGTTACATGTCTGTCTATACAAGCGAGTGTTTGCGATCAAGGAGCAGGCAAGTGGACTTTTACGTTAAGGGAATTTTACGTTATAGTTTGTATGATATTTTAGGTGCTGAAGGCGGGGGCTGGGTTGGGGACATCTCCCTGATGTTTAAATGGCTTCAATTTTACTTTACTCCTCCACAAAATAATTTGTAGTTTGGGTGGAGGTGGGGGTGTTTTGAGAGCAGCAAGAAGTTGATTTTGCCAGGGTGCCGGCTTTAGTCTACTCTTATCGAAGAGCACCAAGGATATGTACCGTGCGAACAAGGAGGTAATTGTCCACACCGCCATCACGCCAGCCGCCGCGTGTTAGTTGTTAGTAGCGGGTCAGTCTAAGCATCCTATACAGGGTTGTCAAGTGGGTTAGTACGGTGTTTTGCAATTCGGCTCTTCTACGTCCGCTGTACCTCTGGGTAGCCGTTTGCGTTATGAGTTGCAAGGCAAATCCGCTCATCTACGTCCGATGGCTCCTCTGGGTAGTTGTTTTACGTTGTGCTTATTTATATTTTTAGTTTCAGTTTTTATGTTTTCCTAAACCAAGTCGGCTCATCTACTTCCGACGGCACCGCTAGATAGCGATTTATTTCCAATTGGGAAGCAAATCGGCTCATGTACGTCCGACACCATGCGGTGATGGCTATTTACGTGTTTCCTACGAGTGTTTCGCGGTCATGCATTGCGAGTTGATGTGAGTGTTGGTGGTGTGGTGCCTACAGTGTTCCTGCTAGTTTTGTGGCATACAGATATTCAAATAGCAATTGAAGGAGTTCTGGGTGTTTGTCACCGAGAAGCGATGGAGCGCGATAGGGTGATGCCCTGTCTTGGGCAGAATGCCTTAAGTGGTTGTTTTTGAGAGCTAAAGCTACTACAGTCTAGCCGGATGTGGCCTATTCTTAACGTGGTGTTGCAGGTGCCGCAGTGGGGTGTTGTGTATTGGTCACCCTCTAATTGAGGCTTTGTTAGTTTTGTGCAACCAGTTCTGAGTCTAGTGAGGATGACCTCTTTTGTCGGTGAGATTGCTTTGATGAGTTCCATGTGCCTATTGTTGGTTTGATTGCGTGGGTGTGGCTGGATTTGTGTGGTGCTGAGTTGTGTTGTGTCCATGTGTTCTGTTGATGTTGGCGATTGTGCTGTTGTAGGAGTGCTTTGCAATCGTCTGCCGAATATTCCACGCTAGGGTAATTGTTTGATTCTAAGGCCTGCTTTGCGAGCCGGTCTGCTTTTTCGTTACCTGGGATGTCGGCATGACCCGGAATCCAGATGGAGTAAAAGTTCATGTTTACGTTATGGACCACGATTTGTTGGATTCTACCAATGACGTGATGTGGACAGTCATGGGTGTTGCTAAGTGACTGGAGGACGGATTTGGAGTCTGAACAAATTACTACGTTTCTAGCTTTACGCCCCATGAGAATGGAGATAGCGTCCAGAATGGCCATTGCTTCAGCGGAGTAGATGGAGAAGTTGTCAGGTAGACGCTTGGAAAGTCTGAGACCTGGTCCAGTGATGCCGATGCCTACCTTAGCCTCGTGTTTCGACCCATCCGTGAATACGAGTGATTTGTGATTATTGTTATCGGCGGACTTGTGGAAGATGCCAAGAATTTCCGCCGATGTGATAGTGGATTTCTTATCCGAGAGCAAGTACTTGACCTTTGGTTGACTGAAAGTCCAGAATAGCCTAGTGGGCGGTCGAGCTGCAGTGGATGGCATTGCGAGGTTAAGATCTGAGAGAGCCGTGGCAATTTGAATGCTATATGGTGGAAGTTTGCGCCCAAATCGGCTCTTTGACGTATCTGTGAGGCGTAAAGCAGCGCTGTGCCGGATTATTTTTAATGGATTTGATTTCGATGTGGTAGCGGAACAGCTGTTGTGTCCTCCTGAAGTGGAGTAGGGACGTGTTTGAGTCCACTAGAAGACTGGCTATTGGTGTGGTGCTGAGGGCACTTGTGGCTGCTCTGATGCACTGTTTTGGATAATTTCTAACTTTCGGCTCTGACTTTCTGAAATGGTGGCAAAATGATGCTGTTGTATTCTAGGATGGGTCGCATGATTGATGTGTACAGTCTTAGTAGTGTTTTCCTGTCTCCGCCCCAGTCTGTGCCTGCAAGTGCACGGAGTATGTTGGCGCGCTTCGCGCATCGCTTCGAGATGGAGGTTTTGTGGTTGTTGAAACTGAATTTTTCGTCTAAATGCACTCATAAGAACTTGAAGCTTGTCACCTGTTGGATGGCTTTGCCATCGCTTTTAAGTATAGTTTTGGGGTGGGCGGAGACGACTATATGTGATGGTGGCCGATTTTTCTGTGGATAGGGTGAAGCCTCAAGTTTTGCACCACTTTGCAATGTGGTCTAGTCCTGCTTGAATGATTATTTTCAGCTTTAAGAAATCATTGTGATGTTGTCCAAATGGCTATGTCGTCCGCGAAAAGTGAGTATTGAAGTGAAGTGTCCGTGTGGTGAACAAGTATGTCGTTGATCATGCTGATGAAGAGGCTCGGTGAGAGCACGCTCCCCTGGGCCATGCCCTGCTCCTTAGTTGTGGTGTTTGATGTGACACTGCCGCATCGGACCTTAGGGGTCCTGTCTCTGAGGAAGTTGAGAATGAAGTGTGCCATGTGTCCGCGTAGGCCTACCTTGTGGATTGTGTGTGTCAGTGCGGACTTGTGTACTCGGTCGAATGAGGCAGTGATGTCTAAGTAGGCGGCTATTGTTGTGCGTTTGATGCGTAGACCACTTTTGATGTCATGCACTAATCTAATGAGATTGTCTGTAGTTTATTTTTGACGCTGGAAGCCGCACTGAAATTCGTCAAGCAGGTCGTTGTGTTTCAGAAATTTCCTCAATCGTGTTTTGACCATGCGCTCGACGAACTTGCTAGCACAGCTACTAAGTGAGATGGGTCTATAACCTTTTCGGGTGGAGTGATCTTTGTGCGGCTTTGGCAATGGAATGACTACTCTCTCCCGCCAGGATGCGGGAAATGTGTCGCTTTGGTACAGTTCATTGATTGCCGCTAGTAGGTACGTTAAGGAATTTTTGCTAAGACGTTTAAGAAACTGGTAATTGATGTCATCCGGCCCATCCGACGTGTTTCCACACTTGCCGAGGTCAAGGTGTAACTCGTTCATAGTAAACGACTGATTGTAGATTTCTCTATTGCTAGAGCTAATTTTTTTTGGGACCCAAGGGCGTCTAGAGCGCTTACTATAGTGGTGTCGTAGTTGTTGTTGCCAGATGCGCTGGCGTAGTATAGTTTAAAGTGGTCTACGGCTTGTTGTGGGTCAGTCATGTGCTGTCCTTTCACCGTGAGCTGGGAGAAGAGGCCTGGTGGTGGGCGTTTCAGGTTGAAACGCTTCATCAGGTCCCATATGCTGCCGGTAGGGGGAACCTATTTAATTGAGAGGCAAGAGACTGCTAACAGTTTTGGCGTGCTGTTCGAATTGTGTACCGGCAGTGTTTTTGAGATTGTGTGTATGCGGATAGGTGTGCTTCGCACACGCATCTTTTGAATTGTTTGTGGACATGGTGCCGTGCAGCGATTGCCCTTTGACAGTCCGGGGTCCACCATGGCGTAGATGCCTTATTCCTAGGTTTGTTACTTTTTGGGACTGAGTCTCGTGCTTCTGAGCTGATGGCCCTTAGGATTGTCTCGATTTTACTGGTCTCTCACGTTGGTAGGTTGAGGTCCACTTGATCCTCAGAATTTAGCCCAGTCCGCACTTTTCAAGTTCCAAGATGTTCCAAATAGCTTAGTGTGGTGGATAGCGTCCGTGCTAAGCCTACTTGTGATTCGGTAGAGGTCGCTCAGCCCGGGAACGTCTGAAACTGACCAGTCAAATAGTGAGCTAAGTCGTTGAGAGCAGCACGTTAACACGCCCACTGGAATGGGGGGGGGTGAAATCCGCCCAACGTCCGGTTTTTCGTACATAACTCTGGATGTTACCGGCAGATATACGCCATTTTTTGCGTACCTGCTTAGAAATGTCCGGCGCGTCGCTTAAAGGAAGAACAATGGAAATGGGCTGATAATTTGTCGAGTTAGAGACCGTTAAAGTAAAAACATTTCGTAGCGCCAGACCACAAAAATCGGCGCTGATGCGCTTCCCATATATTGGCAAAAGGGAAGTATTCTTGGCAACACTAGCGACTTGTTTGATGCATATTGTTATGCTATATAGTTTCAAGGTCATGTTAGGTTATTGAGGTCAAGTCAGGTGAAGTTCATGACAGGTTAATGGAACCAAACTTGGTCAATTAGAATGCTGTCATAATTGCAAATGATTGTCATGTGAGTGATGTCACTTGCATATTACTCCCTACGCATCTTGAAAACTACTGTTTGTCATTGTGTACCTAAGCGTTTCCATACTTTATTCATGTACTTCACTCCTTTCTTCTCGAAGCCGATTGCGCCGAGCTTCCGGACGGAGCAGTCGGGCAGGCGATCCGGTTCCGGTAACTGGAACCGGTAACTGACCTGATAAAGTGCTGGTATATAGTTGACCTGAGGTCAAATGCCTGGTCTAGCAACTGTATTGCTAACATACTGTAACATTTTGGGAACAAAATTGATTGAAACTTTTCGATTTAAATAAAAATAAGTTGTTTTATCCATGGAAATTTAGGCTAGGTTAGGCTAGGTTAGGCTACATTTTATATATTTGGAACATTACTTTTCATGCTATGCTGCCCAACGCCAAGCCCATTTTTGAATGCTATTTTGCCTCCCAACTGAAAAGTAGGCATTTGCAGAGGAAATGAGTGGTTGCATCATGTTAACCACATGTATAAACACTGCAATGGAAAAAGAATTTCCATGAATTTCAAAAGTACCTGAAACTGCAAATGCACTTAATTGTGTATAGTACATACGGAGTAAAATGGTCATATGCATAAGAAAACAGGATACAAATTTTGGGTGAAAAAGTCGTTTTTGTTTTCTGATGCTATGTAAATCAACTTTTTATTCCTTTCTTTTGGAAGTGAATAGTTCGAGATGTAAGCAATTCAGGTTAATTTTGTTGTTAAAAAAAATTAATTATCCAAGACAAATAATAATCTCCATCAAAATAATTCAAACATCATAAAATAAGCAACCATAAAATGCACCTACATGTTGTTCACCTCCCGCATCAAAATATGCCAAATGTCAAGAAATTGAGTTTGGGTGGGATAATATTCAATGAATGATAATGTATAAATACAAAACAAAAACTCACCTAAACTAGCCTAACCTACAGATGTTAGATGGCCTCAAGCCTACTGGGTTGGTTTGCCTAAATCATACTGATGTTGGATTGTCTGGAATCTGAATGTGATTTCTCAAAGAAATGTAGAGGAAAAAGTTGCTAAGTAGGATTTAACAGTACATTTGGGCTTGATGGGTAATCTTATAATTTTTGGAATTTTCTCCAATGCAACATAAAAGCAATATAACCTAGCAAACCTAGCATAGCCTCTCATGCAATAATTGTCTTAATGTAAGATGTCAAACAAATTTTTTTTCCGGATAAAAATAATTACAAACTTTTTCCAACCTAAAAATCTCACACAACCAAAACATCCCTTACCTTACCTTACCTAACCAATCCTAACCAATTCCTCTGCTTCATGGACGTAAAATGCTTCGTAAACGTGCCTTGTGAACATCGTCAAGCACAATAATACCACCTATCCTCCGTTCGAAGAAAAATGTCGCATTAGGCGGATACAGTTCAAACCAAACTTTTTCAATAAAAATTACGACTTAAAGGAAACCTAACCCAGCCTAACCGAACCTGGCGTGACTTGTTTTAAGAACATATTATCATGTTGAGAAAAATCAAATTAAAAAACCTAACTGAACAAATCCTACCCTAACTTGTCCAAACATAATTCCTTTGGATGCTTTATGGGGGTAAAATCTGTAAAACTTGTCTCGTGAATACTTGAAAGCACAATAATACAGCTTTAACAAGTTCAGGCCATATTTTACGATTTGCTCTTAGGAGGTTCAGATGTATAAATCCCAGTCATGATATTTGAACGTCAGTGCATGGATTTAAAGATTAAAATGATTAACTATTTGGACTCACTCTCGGAAAAGCGACAAATGGCTCAGCCAGTAATTCGATCTTTATTGACAGATTTTCTTGAGGGCAAACTTTGTTTTGTCTTGTGTGTTTTTATCTTAAAGTGGCCCGGCACGTGCTCCTGTTGACAAAGGTTGAGGTACCTACTGGCCGGATTTTTTCACTTTGCCCATAGTGAGTCCAATTAATTAAGCATTTTGATCATTAATATCTGCAGCTGTGGGCTCCTGCAGCTACGTGTTTATTTCAATTGACTGAATATTGTGTTTGATATTCTTGTAGCTTGAACCAGATATAAGATAAGTTGACATACCCATACGTGTGTCTCTAACATGAACAAGATATTAATAAAAGCACATTCTAGTTGCAAATAGTTCCAGTTCCTGGTTCCATGTTGGTTCCAGCGATCCAGTTCAATCCATCCATCCATTCCGTTCAATCCTAGATAAGTTCACTCTGCATGCATGCTGTGAATATGTTGTGACAATCACTCGACAATGTGGTGCTGATGTCTGTGGTTGCCCATGATGGCCTTGGCCTTGACTGAGGTGTCATCTTATGGCAATTGAAATAAACACCATCTTCTAGCCGTTATATTATTACATCGTGATTCAATTCTTAGTCGCCAAAGGGAAAATATGCATTTGCAAGGGAAATGTATGGTCACATTATCTTGATCATATTCATGAGTATATTTCGATGTAATTGTTTTCTCAAAATCCCATATCACACTGCAACTACAAATTTGCCAATAGTTGTGGTAGTGTGGTGCATACTTCCCTGAAAATACCAGTTATGAAACAACACATTTTTCCTCTCTATTACTAAACCCAAACTTGACCGCATAAATCAAGAACTGACTCATGATTCAGTTTATTTCTTCTCTCGTGAGTTAGCTTAATCAATCCAGATAAAATTGGTGTGAGGTGAATCCACCCACATATCCAAAAGGGGCCACAGGGGATGTGCCCCCATCCTGCCGTGAAAAGTGGTACCACCCTGACTCAGAAAAGGCATCCCTCCAGGGCATCCCAAATACTGAATTGACTTGCTTCTACGAGGAGTGTTAATGTGGAACTTCTGGATGCATGTTTAGGCAGTTTTCACTTTAAATTTGGGGTAGTACTGTGGTTGCAATTGTCTTGCACATGCTCATTATTACACAAAGTGGTTCACCCACATCCAAGGTTGGAAAGGAACATGTATTTTGTGCCTATGTTTGTCCTAATCCATAAAATTAGCTATGGACCTGTGGTAGTTAAGTTATATACATGTTGGATTCGGTTCACAGTCAGCTTTCTGTACCAAAGCATAATTATGTATTTACGTGTGATACTCCTCGGAACAACAACTTTGTAATTTCCTCACAGCATCAAACAAAAATATTATCTTGAAAATGTATGCTAATCTGACCTAATCATGATTAATTTATTATGAAACTTACAGTGATCAAAACAAAACTAGTGCGCATTTATGATCGTGTTCAATGACTCCAGTTTGGCTGTGGAGCCCACCATTGTGGCACATTTCTAGATGGCCTCAGTTCATTAATTGCGACATCGTTGATTTTCTCGAAAACCCAATCGAAGCCGCGGTAGCTCAGTCGGTAGGGAGTTGGATGCCTGATCGTAAGGTCGCGGATTCGAATCCCACAACCGGGGAGATTACCGAGTCCACCCTCGACCAACCGGCGTGAGATGCTAGCGATCCCAAATGACCCAGCAGTCGGATGCGTCGTAAAAGTACCCAAATATCACAATCGAAAGTCTAATAACAGCGATTGTTACTGGAGACCAAACAACCTTCTTTGCAAGTCCCAGCTCATCTTCGATCCTGGTGCCTTCCCAGGTCCTCTGCGGCAATATGTGATGAATCTGGATTATGAACCAACCGAATGAGACCGGCGAACCATCGTGAATACCCTGTATTCGTTATTGACGTTCCAATCATAGTAAGCTGTTTTTCTTCACATTTTCGGACCCGTATTGATTAATGCGTTAGCCTTCCATTTCATAGTAGGCAGGCCTGTGCAATGAAAATGACAAAATCTGCCAACTCGTAAATAATACATTTGATTTGTGAACTCACCATTGGCCCCATATGACATTTTCTTTACCGATTGGTATGTGTAGTGAATGGCATGGTTGAGTATCAAACGATTGTGGGTAATTATTAACATAATTTAGTTTACCTTTCCGATAAATTGCACGCTTTTTGCTGTTCAAGATTCGATCATGCATTGATCTGCCTCCAAAACCACAATTTTATTTCCATGACAGCTTTCATGAAGCGGAGTGATATAACTACATTGCACAGGCGATCTTTATAAAATATTCGAATATTTTATGCACCGATCGAAGGTGTCTTGCTGGAAAAGACAGCACCATCGAAGGTGCATTGTGCATTAAGTAATTGTATGCATGTATTTTGCGTCTTTCATTACTCCATAGGGATCTGACAAGTAATGCTTCCTGGCATGTTATGGTATTGCGGAAATTGAAGGCTTGTATTTACCCCACATTGCTCCACGGTAAACACAGCATACCTTGATCATGTACAACATATTAAATAAAGGTATCATTAAAAAACATTTTTTTTTTGTACATTCATCATCGCTGCCTTGCATTCCTAAACAGTGCCTTCTTCACGAATACACCTGGAGTGCTCAACTTTTTCATGTTCTTGACAATATACAACAGCTACTTTACAAGAAATTCTGGTAATTGCATGTTTTGTTTTTTCATTCGATTGCAATTTGATTGTACATCCACGTGTCTTCCTTGTGGTATATCTGTATGAACTGGTGTATAACTGTTAAAGATTGAACATCACTTTGTGAAATTGATTGGGGGAATTACCTTTTCCTAGTATTTGTCTTTGGTGAGGGGCGCCATGGGCTGATGTTGCATCCTCAGCGTATACAATGTGACACCCCGGTGCCAGAGATATACTGGGTTTCCGACTTCCGCAATTTGTTTGCAATAAATTACGTTTTTGAAATTTTCAGAACAGGCCTTCCTTTCAATGTTCAGGCTGATCTGAAGTCTGCTACTTGCCATATTCTTAGCATGTAGGTAAAGCATTATATGCAATTTATTTCCATTTTAGGTATGTCTCCGGAAGATGAATCTTGGCAATTGCAGCTCAAGAACATATTAAAAAAAAACTCGAGGAAGCAATTATCAACTGAAGTGCTGCGGGATGAGAGGGCCAAAAAGTATGCAAAACACTCAACGCGTGTGGAGGGTAATGGCGTGCTCAACTTTGCGCCCAAGCTTTGCGAAGGTACCGTAAGCATATCCCAGCTGTTGTCCAAAATGGCAGATATATATATATATATAAATATATATATATATATATATATATATATATACATATATATATACATATAGATATATATATATACATATATACATACATATATATGTATAGATATATATATATATATATATATATATATATATATATATATATATATATATATATATATATATATATATATATATATATATATATATATATATATATATATATATATATATATATATATATATATATATATATATATATATATATATATATATATATATATATATATATATATATATATATATATATATATATATATATATATATATATATATATATATATATATATATATATATATATATATATATATATATATATATATATATATATATATATATATATATATATATATATATATATATATATATATATATATATATATATATATATATATATATATATATATATATATGTACACATTTATATATATATACGTGTAACCTTTTACTTCTTAATGCTGCTGCGTAAGCGTTTGGTGACGTGACGTACGATTCGCCGCAGTATATCCGTCACAAAACTCAAGTTGCCAAATGCCACCGAGGTAGTGAAATTTTTCTTGAACTCGTTTTTCATACGTGATTATAATATTCCATAACATATGTATATTTTCAGCTAGAATACATTTCTTTCACTGGTGCTGACAAGGCTTATGGTTCAAAGCACTGCTGAATTTAACATATTCTCATGATATTTTGACGGAAGTAAAATTATTCCCCTCATGGGAGTATTTCCATGCTATGCAGCATCAAGCTATTTCCACCTGCAATTCCAGGAGTAGTGTTATTCCTTGCGTACTATTTTTTACGCCCTTTTGAAGAATAATGTCACTCCTGGAATAATCCGATTACCACGATTCATCCAATTTATTCCAATTTCTGGTGTAAGTCGATTCCCAAATCCCCTCTAGATGGTGTGCTTTTTGATACTGAGTATGTTTATTCCTGGGGAGTTTGATTTTTTCCGTGTAGATTTGAAGAGGTGCGGTAGAGGTGCTTTGGGAATTTCAAGCCAGGGATACAATTTTCTGGTATTGCTGACAGTAGCTATGTTTCATGCTTTGTGTCTTGTTTTGGGCACGCTTATCAAGAAGAAATGAGTCTGCAGTTAATTTAAAGCAACTTCATTCATTTGTTGGAAGAAAAGGAGTGAATAATTTTCCAGGGATAATAATATTCTACATGGCAACCAACCATGACAAGGATGTGTTTCCAATCCTGGAAAGTACCAAGTTAAAATGATGAATTATAGTAAGGAAGGAGCCTCACTAATCATTGGGGGGAGGTGGAGGTAGAACAAAGGGTTGGGTTAATGCTTGTGCTATTATTGTGCCTTAAGTCGTTCACGAGGCAAGTTTTGAACACATTTACCGCGGTATACTAATCAGATGGTTTAGGCTTGGTTACGTTAGGTCAGGTTTGGTTAGGTTTTTTTGATAGTTTTTGTTTAAGTAAAAATAAGAATCGAAAAAATAATAGTTTTGAATTTTATAGCATTGTTCTTCTTAATGTTTTATGTTCTGAAAAGGGAGATCAGGCTAGGATATGTGAGGTTATGCTACATTTTTGAGTTTTCCTTCTTTGTATTCTATATTACCTAACTACTAGCCCCTATTTGGTGTTATTCCGCTTTCAAACCGAAAAGTAAGCATCTGCAGAGGTAGCGTGTGGCCACACTATTTTAATCATGTTGATACACACTTTTTGGAAAAACCCAAGAATTCATAGCAAGCCATAAAGTACATACAAATTTACCTGTTTTCTATCTTGGATTCAGGCAGGTAAAGCTTGGGCAATTCCAATTTGGAGGGAATCAGTTTTGTTCTTCATTTTGCGCATTATCATCCAGCATGGGCAAAAGTCATCCCGCAGTAGGTATCGCCATGCGTGCCATCTCCATGGACTTTCCAGGCCATGCATCGGTTTTGTCTACCTATAGGAGCATCAATGTGTGACAACTTCGGGCCGATCATGACATGATATTTAATCAGAGTATGAGTGTTTTCATGATATTTAGGTAATGCTGTATGGAAAATGCCCCTTTTCACTGTTTGAAGCCAAACACGACTGTGGTGCAAGCGGTAAAATAAACTGTATCTTGTACATGTTATTAGTATAAATGAATGATTTTGCTCATGGCAAGCTTGAGAACCATGCAGTAACCCATTTTCGTTTGCATTATATGCAAATGAAAGACTTGGGTGCCCTCAACTATGGGGAGCAACCATCTTTTTTTTGTGCACAAATGTGTGCCTTGTTTTACATGGGCAACAATCATACAATTTTTTCCATTGAGAAATCAAAAATTGATGTCGCTCTGCTGTACCAGTGCCTGTTGGCCAGTGTCCTTGCCAAGCTGTGTGCAGTGTTCCTCGGCTTCCCTGGTGAGCAAAACCTGGGCGTGCCAGCTCAAAATGTGACGCTGTAGAACGCCATGGACGACCGTCTCCCATGGCCACCAGCGCCCTGGCTAATGTGACGCTGTAGAACGCCATGGACGACCGTCTCCCATGGCCACCAGCGCCTGGCTAATGTGACGCTGTAGAACGCCATGGACGACCGTCTGCCATGTCCACCAGCGCCCGGCTAAAGCTGGTGGCACCGGCTCCAGACTGGGCAGCGGCGGTGGCAGCGTTGGCCTTCTGAGCACACGGGGGCTAAGAAATAGCACACGGGGGCTAAGAAATAGCACACGGGGGCTAAGAAATAGCACACGGGTGTGAAACTCGATCAGCAAGTAAAACGTGTTAAATGCACCACCTCCACGGGCCTTGGAGCTTGGGCCGACCGATGTCATCCGGCTGCCGAACCTCACCCCACGTGAATTCAGATTCATCGCGGCACAGTCATGGCACACATGTGGATCGGCTGTGGTGAGAACGACTCCGTGTTGATTATATATAAAGTACGAGCGCTTCTTGATGTGCCTTGCATTCCACATATGGATGTCATGCCGTGGTACATATTCATAAGCTGGGTGGTCAAGAGGCCTGCAATATGGAGCCTGAAGGAAGCAGGTGATAGGTTTTCCTTTGTGAAGCAAGATTTTAATCTATCTTTCGTGTCGTGTCGATTGGGTAGCTATGTACGATTGTAGCCCTGACTGTCTTTTTATTCATCGATAATTGTGCCTTCACTAATTTCCTTGGTGGCGACTCAGTCACTCAGTCTTAACAGTGGGCATCGTGACTGTACCATGGTAATTATTTGACCACTGTATCTAGTTGGAACACTAAGCGATTTTTCGATTGAACTTCAACATTTAGGCGATGTACCGCGAATTACCACTATCCTTGTAAAGCTAATAAGGCTCGTGTGTACCGGACTTCGGTATCGATGCCTGGCATTCCATACGTATGATGATCAAAGGATCGAAGTTGTGGGAAATGATTAAGTAATTTGCCTAATTATTATAATTGTTTGTCTACATATTCATTGAAGTGTCCAAATTTGATGTAAAAAGATTTGATTGTCAAAAAAAGATGCGAGCACGAGATTCAGTCTGACAGACATTGAAACGATGCAGGAAGTGCCAGATAATCCAGCACGTGATAACGATTAATGGGCACCAATATCAGACCGATGCACAGCGAGCGAGTACAACCAGAGCGGGTGGTACCAGCCCGCACAAGCCAGCGTCGGACGTCTGCCGGTCTGAGTCAGTTAATGACGGGACGCCCTGACACCTCTCAGATTCTAGAGCATATCTGTAATGTGCATACATGCTGGTGCGGGAGGTGAATGGTCGGAGGCCACAGTGGCAAACTCGGCGTCGTGTGGCTGACGGTGTCGTGTGGCTGACGGTGTCGTGTGGGTGACGGTGTCGTGTGGCTGACGGTGTCGTGTGGCTGACGGTGTCGTGTGGCTGACGGTGTCGTGTGGGTGACGGTGTCGTGTGGCTGACGGTGTCGTGTGGGTGACGGTGTCGTGTGGCTGACGGTGTCGTGTGGCTGACGGTGTCGTGTGGGTGACGGTGTCGTGTGGCTGACGGTGTCGTGTGGCTGACGGCGTCGTGTGGCTGACGGTGTCGTGTGGCTGACGGCGTCGTGTGGCTGACGGGCGTCGGTGTGTGGCTGACGGTGTCGTGTGGCTGACGGTGTCGTGTGGCTGACGGTGTCGTGTGGGTGACGGTGTCGTGTGGCTGACGGTGTCGTGTGGGTGACGGTGTCGTGTGGCTGACGGTGTCGTGTGGCTGACGGTGTCGTGTGGGTGACGGTGTCGTGTGGCTGACGGTGTCGTGTGGCTGACGGCGTCGTGTGGCTGACGGTGTCGTGTGGCTGACGGCGTCGTGTGGCTGACGGCGTCGTGTGGCTGACGGCGTCGTGTGGCTGACGGCGTCGTGTGACGGTGTCGTGTGGCTGACGGTGTCGTGTGGCTGACGGCGTCGTGTGGCTGACGGTGTCGTGTGGCTGACGGCGTCGTGTGGCTGACGGCGTCGTGTGGCTGACGGCGTCGTGACGGCGTGTGGCTGACGGCGTCGTGTGGCTGACGGCGTCGTGTGGCTGACGGTGTCGTGTGGCTGACGGTGTCGTGTGGGTGACGGTGTCGTGTGGCTGACGGTGTCGTGTGGGTGACGGTGTCGTGTGGCTGACGGTGTCGTGTGGCTGACGGCGTCGTGTGGGTCACGGCGTCGTGTGGGTGACGGTGTCGTGTGGCTGACGGCGTCGTGTGGGTGACGGTGTCGTGTGGCTGACGGCGTCGTGTGGCTGACGGTGTCGTGTGGCTGACGGCGTCGTGTGGCTGACGGCGTCGTGTGGCTGACGGTATTCAGTCCAGTAAGGGATTCGGGACCGGGATTGCTCCAGATGGTGAAGGGCTCGGTAATCGGTTGCCACCAGGACTCGCCCCCTCTCTCCCTCTCTCTCTCTCCAGGATTAATTCTGAAAAGGTTAGGAATTAAGGACAATGGTATTGTGCATGTATGCGATGCATCTTCAGGTAACCTTGAAGACTATACTACAATCACAGGCAAGTAAAAAAAAGACTGCAACTCGAAATGTATGTACTTTTCACAGTCTATTTCGACATCCTTATATTCTTTTTTTCCTTGTGGCAATTTTTCTTTTGACATCGCCCACCTAATGAAAAATGAATATTTTAACTGTTGCTACCGCAACTGCTATATCACTACGGGATTGTGTCCCTTGAAGAAATGCCTAGTGTGTGGAAACAAGTTGAATCTGGGATGGAATTTTGATTTCATATTGGTTCAGATTGAGTTTTGATATGCCGGCACAAGTTGCCAGGGGTGGGTCGGTCTGTTCCATGGCCACCACGATTGATCGCCACTCCGCTGCTTCCCGAGATGGCAAATCATCACCGCGTGCGCCCTCTGAATTGACCTCTGATTCATCTAGGGCGTCCGTCCGTGACTGCAGCGGGCACCCGCCACCGACTGCAGAGGACACCCGCCACCGACTGCAGCGGACACCCGCCACCGACTGCAGCGGACACCCGTCACCGACTGCAGCGGACACCCGCCACCGACTGCAGGGGACACCCGCCACCGACTGCAGCGGACGCCCGCCACCGATTGCAGCGGACACCCGCCACCGACTGCAGCGGGCACCCGTCACCGACTGCAGCGGACACCCGCCACCGATTGCAGCGGGCACCCGCCACCGACTGCAGCGGGCACCCGTCACCGATTGCAGCGGGCACCCGTCACCGACTGCAGCGGGCACCCGCCACCGACTGCAGCGGGCACCCGCCACCGACTGCAGCGGACACCCGCCATCGACTGCAGCGGGCACCCGCCACCGACTGCAGCGGGCACCCGCCACCGATTGCAGCGGGCACCCGTCACCGACTGCAGCGGGCACCCGCCACCGACTGCAGCGGACACCCGCCACCGACTGCAGCGGACACCCGCCACCGACTGCAGCGGACACCCGCCACCCACTGCAGCGGACACCCGCCACCCACTGCAGCGGACACCCGCCACCGACTGCAGCGGGCACGACGCCCGTCAGCCGAGTCACCTGTGTCAGAACGCGCGCGTGTCGAACTGGCGCGCGCCGCTGCCGGCACGGTGGCGCTAGTGTCGGCGTTTGGCCTGCCAGACGTGGGCGCACGAGCGGCTCTTGTCGGCCGGCAGTCGGTACCGCGGAGCTGCGGAGAGGGCCACGCCGCTGCGTCTGATGCTGCCATGCCGCTGCGGGAGCTGCTGCTGATGGCGGCTGTGCCCGTGTCGGCCGAGCAGCAGCGGCGCGCCAACCAGCAGCAGCACGTGCACGGCCTCCTGCGCAGCGACGGCGTCGTCAGTAGGGTGTTCGGCCACGTGCAGGCGACGTCTGCCTCCAGGAGCTGTAGAGACGTCGGTGAGTGGTCACGTGCAGGCGACGACTGCCTCCAGGAGCTGTAGAGACGTCGGTGAGTGGTCACGTGCAGGCGACGACTGCCTCCAGGAGCTGTAGAGACGTCGGTGAGTGGTCACGTGCAGGCGACGGCTGCCTCCAGGAGCTGTAGAGACGTCGGTGAGTGGTCACGTGCAGGCGACGACTGCCTCCAGGAGCTGTAGAGACGTCGGTGAGTGGTCACGTGCAGGCGACGGCTGCCTCCAGTAGCTGTAGAGACGTCGGTGAGTGGTCACGTGCAGGCGACGACTGCCTCCAGTAGCTGTAGAGACGTCGGTGAGTGGTCACGGTGTGAGTGTTGATTGCACCAGTAATGTCCTGAGCGTGTCTGAAGTTCCTCGAATATGTTGGGAAACCCAGTCAAGACGCACCGCATTCTTTCAGTTCAAATACGTATTTGATGTGACACCCGATGCTCTAACCTAATGCTAAAGTGTAAATTACGGTGATGCAGACTTCAATTCGGAGATAGTGGACCCTTCATGCATCTCATAATATCATATGTCCTGGTCTTAAAGATAATATACGTAGGTAATTTCCAGTGTTTGTGCCTTCGTGGGCTCCAAGCGCATATTTTCACTTATATATTGTCGGCAGGTGTGTACCGTGGATCTCTAAGTTAGATATCCCATACTCAAATCCAAAATCCTATTTCGGATATCGGTATCTAACAAGGACTGCGTGGTACCTCTGTTTGGCGGATATTTCACATGAAGCAAGAAAATCGTGAATCAGGGTCCTCCCCTAATAATCATTAAAAAAAGGTTTTGACAACAGCCAGTTCTGGGCTAGCTTGCTGTATAACGTCCTATTTTACTCACGCTGACGTGGTAAGTCCATGTGTGGGGTATCAGGTTCTCTGTTACTCGTTCCCTCCACGATGCCTGTTGACCACTGCACAGACTCGATGATCTGTTCTGCGGTCCGGCCCTTGTTTGTTTACTTTGTCTGCTCGGGCCTCGTCTCCAAAGCAACACCCATGAAATTGTATTCCAGAGGACATCAGCGTCAATGCCAGGTCTTCCGTATCAAGCTGATGGTACCTGTAATTAATGCACTGAATATATTTCAGGGTATGCTAAGAGAAAACAAGTGCACCAAATGCACCTCAAGTTGTCCTCATATCTTTTTGGAATATGCTTCTATATTCCTTTCATGATTAGGAGCTAAGGAAGAGGCGTGAACTCCTTTCGCCATTGACTATGCAATATGAAAGTAATTGTTGTGTTGTCTTACGATTCTTAGCAAGGAAATCCAATAGTCGGTGTGCTGTTTGGCTACCTTGACCAAACATAACCCTTCGTTGCTCCTGACTTTAAGTCCGTGGTATTGAAACTGGTGATTTGAGGTTTAAAAATAGCCATTCGAGCTGAAATTGCATTCTTGTGTATGCTTCCAGGCTGCAACCGGGAGCATGGCAACTCTGACATAGTTTGCTCAGTTGACTTTGTTCGTTAGCAGGACTCAGCCACACAGTGCACTGTGATTGACGATGTTGCACATTTTCCAACCGTCATTTAAATCCCTGTTGTCTCATGTGATACACAAGATCAGCAGCAAGCGCACCAATTTCACCCGTGAGTAATTAATCACGTCACTTAATATAACTACTTATGTTCTTCTGACCAAATGGAAAGTCAGCTAGGAATCATAATCGAAAATGTGTGAATACCTGCATTGTATTGTGATGCGGTATTGATTCTGCCACGTCACCATCACGTCCCAGAAGCCCAGGTATTGTATTGTGGGACATTGTATTGTGATGCGGTATTGATTCTGCCATGTCACCATCACGTCCCAGTAGCCCAGGTATTGTATTGTGGGACATTGTATTGCCATGCGGTATTGATTCTGTCATGTCGCCATCCCGTCCCAGTAGCCCATGTTGCCGCCTTGGTAGCGCACTTGGTAAGAGGGATGGCCTGTGTTGGTCTCCCCTGTACTAGCAAGGCAGGGTTCGAGTCGTTTCACGCGCTCGCATTTATCTCCAGACCGGGAGGGTCAGTTGACAACTGGCCCGACAATGTCGGGGACGAGTTACCGAGGCGGCCCTGTCGGTGCATTGGCCGCACGTTAATCTCGGTCAAAATCATTCCCCTAAACTTGAATTCACGGATTAGGTGGTTGGGCGAGAGTTCGCGCAACAAGCTCTACTTTGCATAAAACCCTAGTCCATAAAGCCACCCTGCAGTAAGAATTCGGACTAAAGCTATACAATTAAAATAAGAAGTACACCAGCACAAGACGCTGTTTGGGCGCTGAACGGATGAAGGTAGCTGTTAAAAGCTCAATGCAGTCGAATCTCTGAGTAAACCAGTCGTAGGCGCATCACCTTGATTGCTTATACAGCCACCTGTCTTGAACCATGTATGCAGAGCTGAAGTGATTTCGGATGCGATACATTCACTAAATTACATTACTAAAGCAGAAATAAAAGGTGCCATCCCTCACCGCAACTACATCCGGGACCACAGAACACTAATCCAGCATATTACCCCTCGCCACCCGGAACGGATAGCAGGTGTATGGTAAGCCCGGAACGGATAACAGGTGTATGGTACGCCCGGAACGGATAGTAAGTGTATGTTAATCCCGAGACTGATAGCAAGTGTATGGCAATCTGCCGGCATCCGGGAATTCCGCTAAAAACCTGTTTTTCTCGAGTAAATATTGATAATACTGCAGGAAAAATACTGTGGTGAAAGTAGTAATTCTGAAATTGAAAGGAGCATGAGCGAGGAGAATGGATCTTTAAGTGCACCATTCATTACAACGTGAAAAGTTGACAGTTTGTCGCAGGCGAATGTTCTGCCGCGAATTGTTGCGCTGACCAGTGCAGGCCAGCGCTTGTTTGAATTAGGATTATGAGCACTTGATGAAGAATATGGTGATACAAGTTAACAGCAATGGGAATTGAAGGGCTACATCTCACTCTGATCGAAGACATCTTAACGCGGAATTGTGTAACAAACACCTTATTACGGTT
Source organism: Ashinkailepas kermadecensis (assembly GCA_034440615.1). Taxonomy (NCBI): domain Eukaryota; kingdom Metazoa; phylum Arthropoda; class Thecostraca; family Neolepadidae; genus Ashinkailepas; species Ashinkailepas kermadecensis. The sequence goes on from JAOTOM010004468.1 coordinate 150,267, forward strand.
CAAATACGTGCGGTCTGGTCGGGCGGGCTCGCTCAGCTGGACTTGTGTACGATACACACGGGTAGTTGCTGCCCACGTGACGTGTACGATATACACTGGTAGTTATCACAATGCTGCCCACGTGACGTGTACGATATGCACGGGTAGCTACCATAATGCTGCCCACGTGACGTGTACGATATACACGGGTAGTTGCAGCCCACGTGACGTGTACGATATACACGGGCAGTTGCCATAATGCTGCCCACGCGACGAGTCTGTGGTGTCCACCCTGCTGCTCTGAACAGCCGGCGGCCAGTCGGTGGCACCGACAGCGTGCGGCGCGTCGTGCACACAGCACAGCCTGTCCCAGTCAGTGCCAGTCAGCACACAGCACAGCCTGTCCCAGTCAGTGCCAGTCAGCACACAGCACAGCCTGTCCCAGTCAGTGCCAGTCAGCACACAGCACAGCCTGTCCCAGTCAGTGCCAGTCAGCACACAGCACAGCCTGTCCCAGTCAGTGCCAGCCAGCACACAGCACAGCCTGTCCCAGTCAGTGCCAGTCAGCACGGACGGACACAGCTCCCCCAGTCAGTGCCAGTCAGCACGGACGGACACAGCTCCCCAGTCAGTGCCAGTCAGCACACGGACACAGCTCCCCAGTCAGTGCCAGTCAGCACACAGCACAGCCTGTCCCAGTCAGTGCCAGTCAGCACGGACGGACACAGCTCCCAGTCAGTGCCAGCCAGCACGGACGGACACAGCTCCCCCAGTCAGTGCCAGTCAGCACGGACGGACACAGCTCCCCCAGTCAGTGCCAGTCAGCACACAGCACAGCCTGTCCCAGTCAGTGCCAGTCAGCACGGACGGACACAGCTCCCCCAGTCAGTGCCAGTCAGCACGGACGGACACAGCTCCCCCAGTCAGTGCCAGTCAGCACGGACGGACACAGCTGTCCCAGTCAGTGCCAGTCAGCACGGACGGACACAGCTGTCCCAGTCAGTGCCAGTCAGCACGGACGGACACAGCGGCCGGACCCGGAGAGGCTGACAAGTCACCGAAAACACCCTCCATGCAGCGAATGGACGGACTACAGCAGGTTCAGAGACGGTCAACACCGCTGAAGATACAGGGTAGAGTACGGGTGAACAGATCTTCAAGCCGAAAATGCGGCTGTTATTTTTTTATCGTTCAGTTGAGTCTTTTTATATCGTGTAATATGTTCTGATTGCAAATACAGCTACAGCTGTATTGTATGTACAGCCAACAGATGACCGTCCTGGAAAAGGAGCTGGAAAAGAGTCGCCTTGGTATGCGAATTGACCGCGCAATTGACTTTACCAGATCAATGAGAATATCCATGCATTGTTCGCATGTGAGTTATTGGGAAACCTACACGCAAATGATCACTCCCCTGCTGGATGCTTCAGAATGCAAGCAATTAACAGGACGTGCCTTTTCTCCAGCACGATTAACCGGCCTATCAATAGAACCATTTGCTTAATTTATCATGAAACACATTGAAAGCGTCAAGCAAAACAAGAGCAAGGACATGATAAAAAAAAACACAGTTCCATCGTCGATTCAACACACGACCCATAATTTGGGGATTGAACCACGGTTCCAGCTTTATTTCCAACGCATCGCGTCGGGTGAAACTTGCAGAGCCGGCATGGCCACATCACCGACCGACAGATTGGCTGATTGATTCGATTTGATTTATTGTGATGATTGGGCACCTCGCTGTGGGGTGATTCAGCGGCGCGGGGCCGGTGAGCTCGGCGGTAACAGCATCAGAACGCACGACTGTCGCATCCAGGCCGGCGGCTGCAGACGTCGGCACCGACAGCCAGCCACTCGGTCCGGATGGCGGCCGTCAGCACACTGTGTGAGCACACAGCCCGGTCTGGGTCCGACGTCACCGCCAACACGTCACCGGCCTGGTCACATAGCATCTGCTGACCGTACAGACACGACATCGACTGGGAGGGATGCATCGCAACAGGCGAGTACTAAAGAAATCGTTGACAAGAAAATCACAGAAACTACGGATTTGGTTATTTGGACTTCGAAATGATCATAAACCCGCATAAAATGTTAATAATAAAACTACCGACAAAATCCAGTTGGATAGGGTAGCCTCACCACACAAATGCTCCGGCTAACCTGGCATCTACCCATCTTGTCATTCCAGGCACACTGATCACCGAAGACGAGCTTCTGGCCGTGACGCTTGGCGGCGGCGGTAGTGGTGGTCGGCCCTGTCTGCCGGACGTGGTCCAGACGTGCCGACCTGCGGCTGGTGCGGCCGTCCCCGACTCGGCTGCCGCCGCCGGTCACCAGCTGCACTGGCTGCTGCAGCTGCTGGCGCGCCACTGGCGCCGATCGGGTCGCCAGCTGTGGAAGTTCAGCCGCCGCGGCATCCAGCCCGAGCCGCACATCTCAGCAGGGCGTCGCCGCCGGGCCGACAAGACGGCCGGCCGCGGCGGCCTGGCGCACACTCTGCGTCAGGTCGGCGGCGAGCTGAGACGCATCGCTGACCAGCTGCACCTCAGCACGCTCGCGGTGAGCACGGCGGCCATGGCTGGCGCGCAAAGGTGTCTGGCGCCAAACACAGTGTATCTGAGACGAGAGAAGGGAAATGGAAGCGTGCTACATGTCCACGCTCCCACATAGAAACCAACAACAGCTTGTATTTACACATCTATTGGAGGTTGTCCCGAATGCCCAAGCAATGATAATTAGCTGCGATGCATGTTTTCTTTTTTTGTCGCATCTATCCTTTACCACGAATACTCCAAAGCTTCCGCAACGTCTTCGTTGCATGAGGTGTTCCAAAATTCACGAATCCTGCAGAACGCGTAACTTTTGCAGATACCTTCGATATTTCGACCAATTGCAAAATGCATGATCCCGGCTGCTAATTTCTCCTAATTCTCAAGTATCATCACCACACGTTTGCACACGTGTCCATCGATCATCATTGGACATGATGTCCAATGTCGTACATGATGTTGGACACCATCGCAGCAGGACCAACACCGTTCTATCCGCACCGACATTCCTACCGACAGCCGCTAAACCGGCCACCCCTGGTGCCGCCCCAACCCATCCAGGCGCGCGCTTCCTGGGAAGCGGTGACTCACGCGGCGCTAATGTGTCGGTCGTGCGGCAGTGTAAGCAGTGCCTGTCGTGACATGACCCGGGCTGGTCAATACCTGTGGCGCGGGATGACTGGTGAGTGCAGACGTGCCGCCTGGCAGGCCACCGTCTGTGTCACTCGTCAGGGACGATCGTCTGACCTTGCTCGAGACTTCGTCCATAGCAGGGGGTTTCGTAGGAAGGAGAGGAAGTAATACGCTGGTGAAGCGTCACGTTGCGCTTGCCCGTCAGGTGCACGAGTCGTGGGCATGTAATATCTGATAGAATCGCGTCGGACAGAGCTGTCGGACGCGATACATCGGTACATGTATCGCAGCCTCAACATCCTCAGCAGCTTCAGCAGCCTCAGCTCTGAGACTGCTGACGGCTTCTCAACAGCCTCAGCTCTAAGACTGCTGACGGCTGACGGCTGCTCGCATCCTCAGCTCTGAGACTGCTGACGGCTGCTCACAGCCTCAGCTCTGAGACTGCTGACGGCTGCTCGCAGCCTCAGCTCTGAGACTGCTGACGGCTGCTCGCAGCCTCAGATCTGAGACTGCTGACGGCTGCTCGCAACCTCAGCTCTGAGACTGCTGACGGCTGCTCGCAACCTCAGCTCTGAGACTGCTGACGGCTGCTCGCAGCCTCAGATCTGAGACTGCTGACGGCTGTTCGCATCCTCAGCTCTGAGACTGCTGACGGCTGCTCACAGCCTCAGCTCTGAGACTGCTGACGGCTGCTCGCATCCTCAGCTCTGAGACTGCTGACGGCTGCTCGCAACCTCAGCTCTGAGACTGCTGACGGCTGTTCGCATCCTCAGCTCTAAGACTGCTGACGGCTGCTCGCAACCTCAGCTCTGAGACTGCTGACGGCTGCTCGCAACCTCAGCTCTGAGACTGCTGACGGCTGTTCGCAGCCTCAGCTCTGAGACTGCTGACGGCTGTTCGCAGCCTCAGCTCTGAGACTGCTGACGGCTGCTCGCAGCCTCAGCTCTGAGACTGCTGACGGCTGTTCGCAGCCTCAGCTCTGAGACTGCTGACGGCTGTTCGCAGCCTCAGCTCTGAGACTGCTGACGGCTGTTCGCAGCCTCAGCTCTGAGACTGCTGACGGCTGCTCGCAGCCTCAGCTCTGATGCTGCTGATGGCTGCTCGCAGTATCAGCTCTGAGACTGCTGACGACTGCTCGAGGTGTTCACCCACATCATGGCCGCCCGTCCCCAGATCATGTCGCTAATGGCTTGTTTTCCAGCACGGACATGATGACGTCAAACAGAGCCGGGCCGGGATGACCGACAGGCCTGCCGTTGACAGGGCTGGCAGTGGCACGAGGACGTCATCCGGTACGCGGCCGCCTCCTGCCCACTACTGTCTGGAGTAGCCGGCTGCGCCATGGCCTGCAGCGTCGCCACCTTCATCTGCCGCAGCCTCAGGCGATAAAGTCGAAAGCGGCTGGTGTCACCCAAATCGCAGCTGCTCCGGCCGCCGGCAGGTCAGCCCAAGGGCAGGCCGATGACGTCACCACCGTGCAATGCATGGTTGGAAGCCGCGAAAATGAGATGGTGTGGCGATGCACTGGAAAGCCTTCAGCGGACTTGCAGTGGACGAAGTTGTACAATGCATTTATTTGGCGGCGGCCGCGTGGTGCTCGGTTTTGTGTTGTTTATGATTGCCAGCCGTTTGGGCATTTTCTCCGCGTCGATCGTGGTATGCAGTGTGTGATTGTGTCTTTCATGCTTGCGTTGCGGTAGTTGGTCAAGCTCGCTCTAGTCCAGATTCGTGGCAGATTGCCGGTGCGCTTCGGACGATCTCAAAGCGCCACTGCTCGATTTGAGTTTACGTGGCTGTTCGCTATTCTTCCCTTCGAGTTTGTAGTGCGCGCAGTGTACGGCGCCGCTCATATCTCACCTCCACCGGAATGATCTCTTCCTGCGTAGACATTAGAATTGCGTAGTTTCCATAAGATGATTAATTAAGGCGTGCGAAGGGATTGCATCGGTTGTCTTGAGAGCTGGTGAGCTCCTTCAATGAGCACTCGTTTCATCATAAATGGTCAATAGTGACGCATTTATCGACATCGAGCCACATGTCTTTCATTGCAGTTTTACGAGATGTTTACAACTTGCTTAGTTTACCTACTCCATAAGGTACGCCTGGATTAGTCCAGGACTGATGACTAAAAGGGAAAAAGCAGCAAAACTTGCAAAGGTTTTCCATCATATGCCGTCGTTTCCATTTCTAAAGTATATTCCATCCTGAGAGGATACTCCATCATAAAATATTAAAGAAGGAAATACGACGAATACAACAACAAAAACAGCCAGTTAGTTGGATCATGTTCTACTGTTCGAGGGTGGAAGGGCAGTGATCCTGCTTCTCAACCATTCACCTTTCTCTGAGTACAATTGATTGAGTCCATGGACATTTATGATCAATTTCACCCATGTACTTATTTTAGCGAGATAATGAAATTGACGCGCCGACACTGTCAATGTCCAACATTGTAAACGTGACACCATTTTTGGGTGGTCTGCATCAAACGCGTCAGGTTGTACAGACATGTTCGCACAACTGTAAGGATCTGTCTTTCATGTTTATACGGTACACTTCATTGATGGCTAGCAGTGCCTGTGCTTGATATTGAAACGTTACTTTGATATATTTGTATATCACAATAAAAATCGGCACAATGTATTGCAGAGTGTTTGACGGCGAAACATTACGATGCCTGAAGCATGAGCAGCGCAGTGTGCCATGAACGATCCAATGCCCAACATGCAGAAGAGCATGTTGATGCAGCGGTCAGTGCATCTGCCTCGTAAACCACCGGTCGCGGACTCGAAGCTCACTGGTGGAGCCGACTTGCGGCTGTTCCGCGGCCACTCAAAATAACGGATTGGCAAAGCCGTGTAGGAAAAAAAACCGTTGTATGCGTCGTAAAAGGACCGCGCGACACCGAAACTAAGCCGACATCAACATTGCCAGAACTGCTTGCGACAAAAACTCATCTGAAATATATTACATGGACTTGCACTTGCCACCGCATAGTGGATATAGTGTCAGTGGTCTCGTGATTAAAGGTGTGCAGCATGGCTACTATTCATGCATTCCTCCAATTACCGTCACACAACCGGCCTACACGTCAGCCTTGCCTGTTCTGCAGCCACCCGCCTGTAGCCATCCTGATGTCACTCAACCTCTCCTAATCAAGGTCTCCTAATAACTGAGACCTTCTCAGACCTTCTCAGTCCGAGCAACGTTCGGGAGGTGATGCAAATTTTGAAAATACTTGGGCTTTGAGGATCCTTGTTCATATCCGCACCTGGATACGAGCACCAAGGTATGACATTCGCTCGGGGGACTGAGAGGATATATCTTCGTCATATTTTAAAAGATATTTATTCCTCCACCTACCAATAAACATAGCATTGAAACAGCAATGTCAAATTCACAGGACACTGAATTCACTGGATCTTACAAGTTTATTGAAGTTTTCCACTTCGGATTCTGCTTAGAGAAGAGAAATATAGAAGCCGGTCATGCTGCAGCATCCATTGGCACAAACTTGAATCGCAATTGGTGTTCGATACTCCCACAATGTTGTGGCAGGGCAACGGGGGGGGGGGGGGCATGCTCCTGCTATGATACACTAATTATCCTTGTCCTTTGCTTTGCTTCTTTGCAACAATTTGTTTTGCATTGACTCACCAAGCACTGTTTAAAATGTATAAATACCACCCAAACGCGTCATCACATGACTCACCATTGCTTATCAATGCACTGTAGTGTTCAGATTTGTAGTGCTGTGGAAGCGGGTGAGCGGAGAGGGAGCCCTACTCATTCCCCGACTTGGGATGATTTTTACATGGTTGCCTGGCTTACACTTTTGCAGGTTAGGGTACCACAATATGGCATGCAAATGACCAGGGGAAATTCTGGTTGAAGCTTGAATATCCAGCTTACACTATCTTCTATCTAATAGCGTTTCTCACTTATGGTGGAGCAATATTATTATAATTATTTCCACCTGGTTAGCTCAGTGGATCAAACGTTGGCCTGCAAAGAACTCCCCGACTCGGCACGAGGGTTTCAAGTCACTTCACGCGTTTGCTATTATCGCCTTCGGCTGAGATGGCCAGTTGGCAACTGGCCTGGCAAGTCGGGGCGCAGGCACCAGGCGGCTGTGCCAGACTATTCGGGTATGTTAAACTCTATAAAAATTATCCAATAGAAATGGAACTCCCCGATCGAGAGGTGGGTTCAGGGTCAATGCAACAAGCTCACGTTGATCACTGACTCAAATTCTGTGAAGCCTCCCCGACGACAATTCGAACTAATTGTTTTTAAACTGATAAAACATGGACGATTTCCTCCATCGCCAGTATGCATATGACATAGTGTACACTGTGCATATCTATCAACTTGGATCCAGGCAGGAGCCAGAGCACAGAAAATTGTATCTTTGTTGCGTCCGCAAATGGAAAATACTCTTCCTCCAGGTACTACTGCTGCCGACAATCTGCGAACAGGAGTCACAGCGACTGGCGGCCGGCCAGCCGAAACATTGACTACGTTCGCTCTAATACCACGGGTCGCATATGTAGTGGAATTCCAATGAACGTAGTGGATTTAAAATTGGCATCCACTGAGGAGTCTGAGGAGGAAATTGGAAAGTGTGGGGATGAGTAGTCGAAGCCTGGCAGAATGAAAGAGTCGTGGAGGAATAGGGTAGTCCGGGGACGAATGAAAGGCCAGTGAGGAAGCTCTGCATAGGTAGAGAGATCTACAAAATATAAAGAAAATTGAGAAAGAGGAACTAGAAAAGCTACATCAAAACGGTTTCATTGGGGAGGGATAGGGGGTCGGGCATGAACGAGGAAACAATCAGGCTAGTCGGAGAGTCGTGGGAAATCGCAACCTAACCTCACCTAACCTGAACCTAACCTAGCCTAACCTAACCTAACCTAACCTGAACATTGTTGCTCCCGTGGGAAACGTCAGCCAGCACAGGGAACGGTAACACAGCTATCCCGAGCTAGCCAATGTTTTCAGTTGTCCAAGAAATGGTAGGCAACAATTGTTAATCCTTATTGAATGCTCTAAAGTCCTTGGTCAATACGGAACAAAACTCAGCACAACTCCCATCGTCCATAACATCATAAAACACAATCATCATTGCAGTTTTGCCTTACGCATAGAAGGGAAATGAAAACAATTCGCTGTTGTATTGCTTATACCCCGAGCGTGATGAGAACGTGACAGCGCAGTGCGAATGAAGCCTGTCCCAGCCTCCTTTTGAGGAGACTCACTCAGCCATCATCTGGAGTGAACATGTGCAGGACGGCACAGTCCACCATCGCAGGGGAGCGGTCACTCAGGGCGAACCAGACTCGTGACGTCACTCACAAAACGCGTGCCGAGGCACCATTCTCAGACCAGCGTGCAATTGCACCACCTGATAAGCTGTCTGACCCGCTTTCGCGCACAAAATTAATTGCCTCCTAGAAAACTGCTTAGCTCCCGAGGCTGAGATGCCAGCTGCCAACTATCATAGAGAAACTGCAGCCTGCGTAGCAAAACCAATGAGCTAATATGGGGACACGAATTAGGTCCACTACGAACCGGCAGCCAGCTAATGTCATTGGTGGAGACTTGTTTTTGTCAGCCGGTCTGTCAGAGCCAGCTATTGCTCCCTCAAATAATTCACGTCCCTCCACCTCCCGCGTCGCTCGCAACTGCCGACAAAACACGCAGTTGATCTTCGCCACTACTTTGTGCTATGATTGATGCAGCGAGTGCTGGCTGGACCGGAAAGTTTCAGAGACTGCGGACGATTTTATCGAGTGGGTCGTTAAGCACACGCGATAGGAGCGAGGGAACCTCCCACCTTTTTAGTCCTGCCATCAGTGGCGCACAACACAGTCACGTGTGCTAAGCACACATTCGTATCATAGCGGTCGTGTTTGTGGACCACACGGGGTGATGATGACTAAGCAATTGCCCCTGGACTAGCAGAAACTTAACATACACAAAAAGTACGTCGATGCTGTCCATTCAGGTCTGTTAGATTGCGCGCGTCTTTTTCGCGCCACCGTCGCACCCGAGATAATTCACTGTTTTGCTGTGAACTTCCACAGTAATGATGGGGGCTGAGGACTTCGATCTGTCAGAGAGCCACTGCGACAAAAACGAGCCGTTCGGACCGGGCCAGTCGGACCACGCCGTTGACGTCAGAGGCACGACACAGCGCTCAGCGGCAACGAGCAGTTCGGAGGCCCGTCCGACAGCGAGCAGTTCGGCGTCCCGTCCGACAGCGAGCAGTTCGGCGTGCCGTCCGACAGCGAGCAGCTCGGTGGCTCGTCCGACAGCGAGCAGCTCGGTGGCCCGTCCGACAGCGAGCAGTTCGGTGGCTCGTCCGACAGCGAGCAGTTCGGCGTGCCGTCCGACAGCGAGCAGTTCGGTGGCTCGTCCGACAGCGAGCAGCTCGGTGGCTCGTCCGACAGCGAGCAGTTCGGTGGCTCGTCCGACAGCGAGCAGCTCGGTGGCTCGTCCGACAGCGAGCAGTTCGGTGGCTCGTCCGACAGCGAGCAGTTTGGTGGCTCGTCCGACAGCAAGCAGGCCCATGCCACTGGCAGCGAAGATGGGCTGAGGCATGCGAAACATCAACGGTGCAGAGAGGAAATTGAGGTTTCACTTGTATTGCCCACGTTCGTGCAGCCTCGGCGAGAGGGACATGTCACGCGGTGCACTTGGATCCATCACGAGACATGGAGAGTGGCGAAAGGAACTAACGGGCCCACTGGTTAGTGGCAGAACTACAAGCGGACACGCTGATTATGCTAAGTATGTACATCACAGCCCTAACATCGCATGTTGCACTGCTGGAACACTTGTTTGTAGCTACACAAAGGAAGAGGGAACAATTTATGCGCCCGGAAGAAGAAAATTGTTGTCTTAATATCATTGAAACATCCAGAAAATTACTATATTTACAAATCGTTAGTGCACAGTTCTTCCGATTTCAGTTCTTCGCTGGAACTGAAATCGGATGACATTAGGTGGTCGCATGCAATAACTTACTACACGAGCGCGGAACCATCGCTTGGTACAGCACATTATGTTCTGACTGTTATTGTATGATGATATACTAACATTGTCATATAAAGCAGCTTTAATCAGTCTTCATTTGCCGGGTCAGAAAGGGTGTTCTCAAAATTATGTTCCGACTTTTAAAAACAGATGAAACGGTCCAATTATGTGCGATGTAGAAGTGCATGCATTTAATACAGCATATATGAGATCACAATAGTACTGCTTCTGACATGGAGAGTGGAGGATTTCAACAACACTTCATATCTCGTAGACTCTTAGAAGAACAAGTCGCGAGCTTTCAACACAGGTGAGAATCATGTAAAATTTGCACCCCAAAAGAAAGACATCATACTCATTATATGCTGCACCATGAGCAAGAGCGTCTTGCATCACAACTGCGAGGAAACCTAGTGAATCCCAGAAATATCATCGTTGTGTAAAAATATACATATGGGTGTGGCGGGGTGGAAATGTGGGGGTGCGGGGGTGGGTGGTCAGGAAGATTTGCAAGTGGCACTAGTCTAGTGAGGCACCAAAATTCGTACGTTCTGTCCACCGTTCAGAATATCCCAGAAGACACCCATATCACGAGAACCATCAATCAAACTGCTACGGACACCGTCTTCAAACCACTAATAGTGGACTGTGTGTGTGTATGGGTGGTGCCCTGCAGCATTGGTTAGAACGGCCAGGGTGCCTAAAGAGAAGGGCATGGAAGAAATAGAAGGGCATGGAAGAAAGAGAAGTAAACTGGAACAGCATGTGAACGGATATCTTAGATAATGTTAATAACAATAGGAAAGGAACAAATAAACGCATTGTTAGATGTCGGAAAGATATATGATGGGAAAATATGAAACAAATAATCAGAGTACACGAAATCAAAGTGGGACGTACTATCATAGAGGTTTTAGGATAGAGCTCCCTAATTCAAGAGAAATAGAGGAACCCTCGAATTCAAGAGAGCATCGGCCCAAGAGCATTCAAACTCAAGAGTAATAAAGGAACGCTCAAATTCAAGAGATCATGGGCAGAACCAAGAACACTCTAATTCAAAAGTGATAAAGGAACCCTCTAATTCAAGAGAGCATGGACCTAAAAAAGAGCACTCTAACTCAAGAATGCTAAAGGAACCATCTAATGCAAGATAGCAGCGGCGTTTTGAAATGCATGAGTGCGAAGAAGGAGGAAATAAAGCAGGAAAACCGAGTCAGACACGGAGACCCAGCCATGGCGAGCAGTGCTGCGCGTGGTTCATCATGTCACTTTCATAGACCACTCTCTGTTTCACTCCTCATTCCAACACTCGCTCAAAGAAACCATTTCTCCATTGGAGACGGCGAGACGGAAGGGGCACAGTGCACTGGACGAAGGCGACAGATGAAGTGAGAGTCCGGGACAGGGGAGGAGTGATTTTTAGAGGCGTGCCAGACCATAAAGATAATTTGCGCTGCCTTTAAAGCAAGTATGTTTTTCAAGCAAGTGTATATTTACGTTGAGAGAGTTTTACGCTATAGTGCATATGACGTTAAGGTACTGAACACTTTGGCTAAGGGGGCTTGGGGGGGCATCTCCCGAGTGTCTGAATGATCTTAGCCTTACTTTGCTCCGCCGCAAGGTAATTTGTAGTTGGGGTAGGAGAGGGGTGACGATAAAGTTAATTTTGCCAGGGTGCCGGCATTAGCCTACGCTTGTCGAAGAACGCCAATGGGTCTTTGCCACAGGAACCCAGACAGCAGCCAGCAAGCGCGAAGAGATCCAGGAAGGTCCATTATTTGATAAAGAAGGCAAACCTTTAGCGGCAGAAGCAGTAGAGTCTTGAAGAGCTCCAGGCACCCTAGACGAGCACTCCTGCGACTCTGAAGGAAAACTTCTCACACAAAATCACGAACTTCTCTCTGTCTCCCAAATAAGCTTTACCCACCGGAGGAAACCTACCGGTGTCGAACCCACTGTCTTGGGCCATTGTGGTCGTGGCAGGGACCAGAGGGCGAAAGCTCGGTCCACGGGTACAACGAATCCGTTTTTTTCAGTCAGGAGGGACACTTGCGGGGGGCCCATACACACCATGTCACCCACAACGTCGCCCATCGCCTGCACGACAAAAGTAGGCACATACACAGAGCCAGGCCTCACCATCACGCGAGAGTCGTCTTTTACTCTCGAGCGGACACCCCGCCACAGTCTTCAATCAACACACTTCACGATCACCAGACACCACACACACTCAGCACGGCTCCGTACCCACAAACAATGCAAAAGTTGCGTGTGCGAAGCACACCTATCAGCATACAGACAATCTCAAAAACAATACCGGTACACAATTCGAACAACACGCCAAAACTGTTGGCAGTCCTTTGCCTCTCAATGTAATAGGTTCACCCCTACTACAGAATATGGGACCTGGTGAAGTGTTTCCACCTAAAACGCCCACCGCCAGGCCCCTTTCCCAAGCTGGAGGTAAAAGGACAGCACATTACTGATCCACAACACGTCGTAGACCGCCTTAAGCTACACTACGCCACGGTATCTGACAACAATAACTACGACATCACTATAGAAAGCGTGCTAGACACTCTTGTTGCCAAAGCAAATTTTATCTTCAGGAACACAGAATTCTGCGGTCAATAATTTACCATGTACGAATTACACCTTGCCCTCAGCAAGTGTGGAAACATGTCGGTTGGGCTCTGACGACATTCATCACCAGTTTTTTTTCAAACATCGTAGCAAAAACTCTCTAACGTACCTACTAGCGGCCATTAATGATCTGTACCAAAGCGATACCTTTCTCACCGCCTGGCGGGAAAGCGTAGTCATTCCGTTGCCAATGCCGCACCAAGATCAGTCCACCCCAAAAGGCTATAGGCCCATCTTACTTACTAGCTGCGCTAGTAAGCTGGTCGAGCGCATGGTCAACACACGATTGAGACATGTTCTGGAGAACAACAACCTGCTCGACGAATTTCAGTTCGGCTTCCAGAGTCAAAAATCAACTGCAGACAATCCCATTAGACTAGTGCACGACATGAAAAGTGCTCTATGCATCAAACGCACAACAATAGCTGCCTACCTAGACATCATTGCCGCATTCGACCGAGAACACAAATCCGCACTGACACACAAACTCCACAAGATAGGCCTACGCGGACACAAGGCACACTTCATTCTCAACTTCCTCAGAGACAGGACCCTTAAGGTCCGATGCGGCAGTGTCACATCAAACACCGCACCTCAGGAACAGGGTCTGGCACAGGGGAGTGTGCTCTCACCAAGTCTCTTCATCATCATGATTAACGACATACTTGCTGATCACACAGACACTTCACTTCAATAGTTACTTTTCGCGGACGACATAGCCATTTGGACAACAACAAAATGCGTTCTAAAAGCTGACAAAAACATTCAAGCCGGTCTAGACCACATCGCAAAGTGATGCAAACCGTGGGGCTTCACCCTGTCCGCAGAAAAATCGGCCACTATCACATATAGTCGCCTCCGCCCCACACCCACATCTCTACTTAAACTCGATGGAAAGCAATCCGGCTAACAGGTGAAGAGTTTCAAGCTTTTAGGAGCATGTTTAGACGAAAAACTTAGTTTCAACACACACACACACACACCCACTACCTCCATCTCAAGGCGATGCGCAAAGCGCGTCAACGTACTCCGTGCACTTGCAGGAACAGATTGGGGCGGAGACAGGAAAACACTACTACGACTCTACAAATCAATCATACGACCCATCCTAGAATAAGACAGCATCGTCTTTGCCACCATTTCAGAAAGCCAGAGCAAACAGTTAGAAATCATCCCAAACAATTGCATCAGAACAGCCACAGGTGCCCTCAGCACCACACCGATAGCCAGTCTTCTAGTGGACACAAACACGCCTTCACTCCACTTCAGGAGAACATAACACCTGTACCGCTACCACATCAAAATTACATCCATTAAAAAGCATATGGCACAGACGCTACCTTTCGCCTGACAGATACGACACGAGCTGATTTGGGCGCCTACTTCCACCGTATAGCATTAAAATGACCACGGCTGTCTCAGCTCTTAACCTTACAATGCCAGCCACTTCAGTTCGACCGCCCACTAGGAAATTCTGGACACTCAGCCAGCCAAAGGTCGACTACGTGCTCTCGGAAAAGAAATCGACTATCACATCTGCGGATATTATTGGCATCTTCCACAAGTTCGCCGATGACAGCAACAACAAAACACTCGTATTCACGGATGGGTCGAAACACAAGGCTAAGGTAGGCATCGGCATCACTGGACCAGACCTTAGGCTTTCCAAGCGTCTACCGGATAACTTCTCAGTCTACTTCGCTGAAGCAACGGCCATTCTGGCCGCTATCTCTATTCTCATGAGGCATACAGCTAGAGAAGTATAAATTTACTCAGATTCCAAATCCGTCCTTCAGTCAATTAGCAACACCCACGACTGTCCACATCGAGTAATTGACAGGATACAACAAATCGGGACCCATAACGTAGACATGAACGTTTCCTTCCTCTGGATTATTGGCCACGCCAACATTCCAGGAAACGAAGAAACAGACTGGCTCGCAAAGCAAGCACTGAACACTTACCTCGGTATGGAATATTCGGTAGACAATGGACAAGTTTCATGTCGGGACAGACCGTTTTTTTCTTCTCAAGTTTTACCAATTATTTTTAATTTTAAAGATGATGGTTCCATTCACTGATTAAAAAAACATGAATTATTTAAATAATTCAAAGACGAGCCTCAAAATTCTTCGCTTTGTGATTAGTCAAAATATATGTGACGTCACACATGTTGAGTTCAGCGATGCTTGAATGCCGCCCGTTATATCTTCTATTCGGGACACTGCCAGTTCGTAATAATCGCCACAGTTTTAGCTTGAATCACATCCGATCGTCAAGGGCAAATGGATCGTAGGAATCGGCGCCATTGTTCTTGTTTGTGCCGAGGTATACAAATGCAACTGTAAGTAAGCCAGAAACAATATCATCAGCCTCCCGACGGCCGACAAGATGAGGAGGTTGTCGAGCGATTCTGCACGCCGAGACAGTCCGCTGATCTCTGCCAGTGGCCCCGCTTGCTGCGACGAACATTTCGATGTATATGTACCACTGCTAGACAGGGGTACGAATATTTTGATAGGCGTGGGTTCGCCTAAGGATGAGGGGAGGCTAGAACCATTTATATTTATATCTCCCTTTTTTCTCTTTTTTTAAGACAAAAATAATATCCCTGCAAGAAAACCCACTCAAATTCCATAATATATCTGATATTCCATGCCAATAATCCACCCAAAATATATGCCCTCCATTTAAAGTTCATTACAGTTCTTGCCAATGGATCAATCAATTTCTGATTGAATAGTCATCCCTTTTGCATGATCTACACCAACATCATCAAAAGATGGCAGCCATTACAAGGGGCATCTGACTCACTACTTCATCAAAATGGTGTTCGAAGATATTGGATGGCATTGGCCTACATCTACTGATCACTGATGATGTTGCTCTACACCTGCATATGATTGATCATGCCAGCCTAGAGCTGCGGATAGTTGATCATGTCTGACTACACCTGTTGATAATTGATTGCATGAACTGCTACACATGCACAATGTATATCTCTCTGCAAGTAAGCTCATTAAAATTACACAACATGCCTGGCATTCCATGTAAAGATCAACCTGAAAACATGTGTACATGGCGTAAAATACTTAGAATATGGCTAGATCATCCCTGCAATTTGTCCTTTGATAGCAGTCCCTTTTTGCAATATCTCCATTGACATCATCAATATATTGCAGTAATTGGAACAGGCATCTTCACACTATGTTTCATCGCAATACTGCTTGAAGGTATGTTATGGTACTGCTTGAAGGTAGCGAATATGCAAAGGACGATGATATTTGATGCAAAGGCATGCCTGTTTCTATGGCACATTTTTGGAATACATTTGGCAAGTAAACAGAATGTTGTGGTGCTCACAGCTCCTCTTCAATGACTTCGCTGGCCGTCGCCAGGACATCATCCTCTGAGGCAGTGATAAGCGGAATGTGCGGCAGATGACGCCGGCGATAAGTGCGCGGCACTCTAGAGCTGTACATTATAAGTATGTCATATGACACCGGGAAAAGACACTGTTCATCTGTCCCGTTTTAGCTGCGATACCAAAATAAAACATGTATTTAAATCTGAAAGAAGTTTCATATGATAACAGCGAGGAACATTTACACCAATAACCACTCTCAGTTGAGGCATGTATTGCTCAAATGAAACCTGAAACTAGTCATATTTGAGTAGTAGCCTCGAATGTTGAAACCAATAGCTATTCTCAAGTGAACTGGCTTCAGCGAGAACAAAAATATACTTGTTGAGACTTTGAAGTGTTCTTATAGGAGTCCATTCGCGACCCACGAAGTGCCAAAGTGAGACTTGGGACTGGTCTCAATTGAGTATAGCTGATAAATTGAGAACAATTGTTATTCTCAGTCTGACTGGTTTCACTTGAGACCAAAAGATATTGTCTTTCCTGAGTCTTGAAAGTGGTTTCACATGAGTACATTTGTAGGTCTCAACGCACTGACATTCTCGTCTGAGAACGGTGTTCTCAGCATATCGCGAACAGAGTGCTCGTTTTGTGTGGTCTGATTTGAATAGGGAAAATGAGAACGTCTGCTATTCTCACAGAATACATACGCTTCTCACATTTTTATCAGTGTACCGGCTCACTCGGCCACGGCGGTGCCCCACACCCGCTCACTCGGCCACGGCGGTGCCCCATACCCACTCACTCGGCCACGGCGGTGCCCCATACCCACTCACTCGGCCACGGCGGTGCCCCATACCCACTCACTCGGCCACGGCGGTGCCCTGTACCAGCTCACTCGGTCTCGGCGGTGCCCCATACCCACTCACTCGGCCACGGCGGTGCCCCATACCCGCTTACTCAGCTACGGCGGTGCCCCATACCCGCTCACTCGGCCACGGGGGTGCCCTGTACCCTCTCACTCGGCCACGGCGGTGCCCTGTGCCAGCTCACTCGGTCTCGGCGGTGCCCCATACCCACTCACTCGGCCACGGCGGTGCCCCATACCCGCTTACTCAGGTACGGCGGTGCCCCATACCAGCTCTCTCGGCAACGGTGGGACAGGGCATTGCGCGGTTCACACACACAGTAGCAGTCGCGCATGAATCAGGCGAGCCAGGTCTGGAAGCCTCGGAGCCGTGGCAAACGGCCCTGCAGTTGGTCCGGAGATGGAAAACACATGAGGTGGCTCTGCAAATTATTCGGGGGTGGCTGATGTCGTCATCAACTAAGCTTATTGTGTCGAGCGTCATCTACGTTTTCACATCAAAGAAGTAGCGGCCGATTATTGTGGTGGACCTGGAGACGGTATCACCAGGACTGCACCTACGACTGACCACTGTGGTGAGCCTGGAGACGGCGCCACCAGGACTGCACCTACGGCTGACCACTGTGGTGGGTCTGGAGACGGCGCCACCAGGACTGCACATACGACTGACCACTGTGGTCAGTCGCACCTGGAGACGGTGCCACGGAATTTCTCGGATTTCGTCACGAACCCTCGTAGGTAGGAGGTAAAGGGATCCCCTGAGGTTATCCAGGGATATCCTCTGATCCGCTGAGCGGATTCCTCTCAGTTTTGGCACAGAGGCAATTGTGACACATGCAACTTTTGATTTTGTCATCTCATGTCAGGTACTGACATGACCTATCAAAAGAATGAACAGTCATCTCAGTTGCCTTTTAGTTGTGTGGTGCCGTGAGCTACGACACCATTTTGCTTTCATCTCCAGTAACTTCTTTCACCTACATTTTCGAAGCTTAGCATACTATAATGGCCCAAAATGTTTGATTGTTCACATTAAATGGCATATTGCAAACTTGGAACAATCTAGAATCAACAAAGTCAATGACCTAAATTAATGTAGCTGGATATCAGTTAATTTTGTTTAGTTCACCTACACCCTGTTTTTGTTTCAAGCGCTGAATTCAAACACAGCATCCGTCTCCAGCCACAGCAAGAAATTATTTGAAGACTAATTCGGAAATTATATTGCATGTGGTTTTAGCCTGACCTGGTCACATACGTTGCACATGCAACCAACTTTGAATATCATACTCTGCTTCTATGACAAAGCCTCATGATGCACTGGTAAACGTTTTGAAACATATCGAGCATTAAGTACATATCAAGAAGAGCGTGGCTATCGGTTACCAATTGCTTTGATATTCTTTGAGGTATTTTTTACGCACATGGAAGTTTAGCCAGTATGGCCAGGTACATACATTTGGTATCACTTGCAAGGTATTGTCACAAGTAACACGATTCTTATTGTTCCGCCTCGCCAGCACGCTCCTTTCGGAAACCTCGGGGTCCCTTGCGACACCCCCTCCTCAACACTGGTAAGGTAGTAAGATACCGTGCTCGGGCAAGGACTCAATATTGTATGCGCATAAAACTTACTCAGCATTTATTCTTACAAGTTCTGATATACAAGTTGTCGTAGGCAGTCAATGAGGAAATCACCTGACCAGACGACCAGGAGGCTTTTATCAGCGGCTCAGTTTCAAGTGCGGCCCCGACAGCTCATGGTCAAACACAAGACTGGGTTAGATTCGCTTCACGCGCTGGCATAACCCCCGACTGGCAGGGTCAGTTGACAACTGGCCTGGTCAGGTCAGATACACGGCATAACCCCCGACTGGTAGGGTCAGTTGGCAACTGGCCTGGTCAGGTCAGATACACGGCATGACTCCCGACTGGTAGGGTCAGTTGGCAACTGGCCTGGTCAGGTCAGATACACGGCATAACCCCCGACTGGTAGGGTCAGTTGGCAACTGGCCTGGTCAGGTCAGATACACGGCATGACTCCCGACTGGTAGGGTCAGTTGGCAACTGGCCTGGTCAGGTCAGATACACGGCATGACTCCCGACTGGCAGGGTTAGTTGGCAACTGGCCTGGTAAGGTCAGATACACGGCATGACTCCCGACTGGTAGGGTTAGTTGGCAACTGACCTGGTCAGGTCAGATACACGGCATAACCCCCGACTGGTAGGGTCAGTTGGCAACTGGCCTGGTCAGGTCAGATACACGGCATGACTCCCGACTGGTAGGGTCAGTTGGCAACTGGCCTGGTAAGGTCAGATACACGGCATGACTCCCGACTGGCAGGGTTAGTTGGCAACTGGCCTGGTCAGGTCAGATACACGGCATGACTCCCGACTGGTAGGGTCAGTTGGCAACTGGCCTGGTAAGGTCAGATACACGGCATAACCCCCGACGGGTAGGGTCAGTTGGCAATTGGCCTGGTCAGGTCAGATACACGGCATGACTCCCGACTGGTAGGGTCAGTTGGCAACTGGCCTGGTAAGGTCAGATACACGGCATGACTCCCGATTGGTAGGGTTAGTTGGCAACTGGCCTGGTAAGGTCAGATACACGGCATGACTCCCGACTGGTAGGGTTAGTTGGCAACTGGCCTGGTAAGGTCAGATACACGGCATGACTCCCGACTGGTAGGGTCAGTTGGCAACTGGCCTGGTAAGGTCAGATACACGGCATGACTCCCGATTGGTAGGGTTAGTTGGCAACTGGCCTGGTAAGGTCAGATACACGGCATGACTCCCGACTGGCAGGGTTAGTTGGCAACTGGCCTGGTAAGGTCAGATACACGGCATAATTCCCGACTGGTGGGGTCAGTTGGCAACTGGCCTGGTAAGGTCAGATGCGCAGTATCGGAGAGGCCGTATCGGTGCAGTGCCTACACGTTAAGCTCTCGGTCAAAATTCTGCCGTTGAACTGGAAGTTACGGATCGGGTGGTGAGGCCGGGGTCCACGCAAGAGGCTCTGCTTCGCATGGGATCCTGGTCCATGCAGGCATCGCAGCAAGAATTGGGACTCAATTTCTTGGAAAAAAGAAGGAAGCTACGTACTCTGAAATGGATTGCAAAGGATATAGATCAGGTCGAAATTTTTCACAGATTAGATAATATCTGATTTTGAAGACATATTTTCAAATTGAATAAGGAAAATGTTAACTAACATTAGCAGGGTGCCAAATCCGGGGGTTCAGAACGTCCGTGCCACCCGTGATCTCCAGCCATGCTAACAGAGCAGAAACCGCTCGGAAGTCAATTCCTTTCATATAAAGCTACGGATATTCGCTAAAGTTTCCAAAAGCGGTATGAGTTAAGCCTCAGTGATAGCAGGTGGCACTTGAACACCAGCTCGATGTACATTAACATCAGGCAAATTTGGGAACATTAGCATTAGATTGATGGTGAGAAATATGAAAAGAACAGCTGAAATCTACCACCACATGAAAAGCAGCAGCTGCAATCATTGGAATGAAAATGGGTCACCTCACTGGCAGTTAGTAGTTGGCATTTGGTACCTCTTTCTTATTTGCCATCTGTACTGCCACATCTATAGCTGACGTGGCAACTGTGTACTTGGATTCAATGCATGCATCATACTCGTTGCCGTAAGGAAATCGCCACCTCGCTCCCAGCTCCATCCATTACTGGCGAGTAAATCAGAAGCAGCCAAAGGTCAACTATACCCAGCTGCATAGTGCCCGCATATTTAGCTGAAGATTCGCCCGCCGGTGGTCTGAACAGCGATTATGTTTCATCCAACGCATGATAAATCACCGCCAACATGGGCTTAACAGTGGCGGGCCACACACAGCGACGTGATGGTGCCGCTGATCACTGCAGCATGGAACACGAGACGGTACTGCTCGCTCCAGTCACACACTTCCTTTGTCGTCTGGAAGATGATTGGTGGAAATGCATGGTGCTCATGAAGTTAGCCTGACCTGGTCACATACGTTGCGCATGCAACCAACTTTGAATATGATACTCTGCTGCATCTGCTGCTCATGAAGTTGCAAAATAGCACTGCAGTGTGAGTGAATGAAAATGGGAATTGATTTGTTTTCAAAGGGTCATAGTTGAGATACAAAATGTGCTCTCCAGGCCAGCTGAAATCGCACCAGGAAAGCCAATCCTCGGGCAACAGTCTCGATCGGCTGGATTTAGGCTTCAAAATGCTTGAAACTTGATCTACCAGCCATATAATCTTACATGTGGTGACGCGAATAGGTGTATGCAAAATGTGTTCCGTGGTACTTGGCTACTCAAAAGTTTTCCGCGGGAAGGAAAAAGAGCATTAACCTTCGTTGTCATAACGAGAAGTACATTTGTGATCCTTCATAAAAAGATGATTCGAGCGTGTTTACAACCTGTGCAGTGGTTGTGTCAAATGGTGGGACGGCGCTCGGTAAAATATTATACTACTCAACATCGGTACCAAGTACATCATAGGCTCAAATGCATTTACCTCTCATATTCGAATACGATTATCCAAATTCATTGCCAAATTTTATTTTGCTGGGGCATGCACTAAACAAAATGGCCTTTCCTCATCTGAGACCGGAGGTGCTTCTCGTAGACCATGGACAGTTTCAATAGTTTTATGCGGATAACCAGAAGTTTCAGAGGACCATATAAGGTTTCGATATCCGCTCATTCTCTGAGACCATTTTCACGACACCATCCATGTTTCTCCAAGCGTCCTAAAATTATCTGCTGAGAATGGCATTTTACTTCATCGAGCCAAAAGTTCTCTTCCGAGAACATTGCGACGAGAACGATGCATGGACTCGCGATTTGTGTCTCGCATGATAATTCAGAATGGCATCCGAAAAATCGTAGAGTACTCTTCCGAAACTCCTTTGTCTCTGCCACCCGTATTCCTCTTGCCGGCGAACCACGTATTATCGTTGGAAATACACTCACAAACGAAAAACGACTATAATTTTGCTTGTCTGCTATTAACGTCCGCTGGCGTCAGACCCACCGCACTGGCTGCCCGGCACAGGTACATCAGGTACATTGGTGCATGCCCGACACAGGTAAATAAAAAACCAAATAAAACCGCATCCCTCGCCGGAGAAGCTCCTGCAGCATTCCTTGCACTTCCTTCGCCGGTGAATTATGCAATATCGCTGAAAAAGAACGCTCATGAAGGAACAATGAACTTTATTTCACGTCTGCTGGCCAGCGAGCCCCCGGACCAATGGCGCTGGTTTAGCCCATTCCGGTAAAGGAGGGGGTAGGGGCGGATTCCGCATCCATTCTGTTTCTTCTCCCGCCGTCCGCTAACCCTTTGTGAATTCGGCTACTTTTCCTATTTTCCAGTTTATATTTGGTATAGATATTTTAACTTGGTAACTATATCAGAGGCGGTTTCAGGAGCTAATATTTGGACGTACTTCTGACATTTTTTTTTGGGGGGTGGGGGGGGAGGGAGGGAACTCAGGATCAACATCCACACGTTAGTATTTTTTATTTGTTATTCAGGCGATTATCGGCTGGAATTCAACTGCTCATACAACTGTCATTACCTATGAAAATATGCAAATTGAGTCTAATTATGTTCGGAGCGGATCCCGGGAGGGCACATTGGGCAACGACTGACTGACCGGTTTAAAAAAGGCTGTGTTATTCACATGATAATTGAAAATCTGGTTTCAAGATATTAATTTCTGATGCAATAAAACCAGGATATGGCGTATCCTGTTATGTTCCATAACCAATGAAACAATTTGAATATTATACCATGGGCACATCTAGGGAACATGAATGGTAGGATATTTCAAAAGGCGGTGCGCGTTTGAATATGAGAACTTGCCCGCTACAAGCACATATTGATTCCGACTTTATATTCAAACTTAGCGACGCAATCATGGGAAGTTTCCTCAATAGCGGCCCTAGGAGATTTTCCCAATGGTCAATAGATATAATAGCCTTCGGGTTAAGGGCTCTCACGATCTCGCTAGCATAATTGTCTTGCAACGCATTAGGACAAAACCACGCAGTACATGGTATTGTGTAAGAATAACAAAACAGTATATATTTGAAGCACTGACTGTGAAGAACAACCGACAACAAAGAACAAATGATTCTTCTTAGACTCCTGGCTACGCAATTTCCTGTTTTATCTATGCACACATATACATCAAATGATTTATTTGGCCATTAGCAATGCTGACACTCATCCACGCTCTAGTTGACCAGTGTAAAATAAAAATAGCGTGAAACAATTTCCATCAATTTCCACCACTTTTGGTTTCCTGACTTCGCCATTGGGAAAATGCTTAGTTCGACATCATGAAAATGTGCATTAGACCAGGATAATTCGCTTCAGCTTTTCCGGTTTGAAATCGGTTCAATACATTCCGAGATGTCAGGGGGATGGAATCCGCCCTTTACAGATTTGGATATAAAACAGCCCTGCTGTAATAGGGTTAGCTCTAAGCATAAATGCGAGACATGTATAGCCCGCTATGGTGGCTTGCCAAACATCGTTGGTTCACTCCCCAAAATTGGACGGCCACTGCACACCCTTATGGAGGTCACCTTTTTACATATATAAGAGAAGGTGCTCGAATTGCACCACCGGAAGAATTAATGCCATGAAGAATGGTTGACCTGTTATGCTTGTCATGTATTGTTGGTGCCTGGTGGAGCATGTTAGCCTGTTATGAAGAATGATGCCTGAATAAAATTTTTAGCTTCTTTGTTTCCATCATATATCATGCGACGAACATCTAGTAAAAATACGAAAACCGAAATATTATTAGCTTATTTTTCCGAAGCGTTCTAAAAATACTAATTTCACCTAAAAATACAGCACCTTTGAACAAACCAATGTTGAATATGCTCAAAACCATATTTCTCCTCGAATTTCTCGATCACTTTACTTTGAACTTGAAACTTAAAAACACGATATAAATATGAAAGTAATTGAAAATGATGAATACTGGACAGCCATAGAGTGAAATGCCAATGTAACAGCTGTGGGACTGGTTCGTCAAAAAGCAAAAAAAAGATATCCTTCAGGATGCAGCTTGTTTCGATTACAATTGTGGACACAAGTTGTGTGGAAAATTGCAGGTCTATCGAACAAAAGTTGGAGGTCGCAGCAACTGCATTTTTGGTACCGTAACTTACGGAGGATATACAATAAGTCCAAGGCCCCTCGTAGCTTTTTTAAATAAGGGAGCCAGACAAATGACATTAGCACATTCTAAACATCCAAGTTTCTTCTCTTTATACGTGTGCCCATAAATGACTAACGACTTATGGTTGGTAACCGTATGATTATCGTACCGTATGGTACGTATGGTTATCCGCTTGGGCTTAAATTCCTGCACGAGGTAGTGACTACGCATACTGCGCCTGTAATGCTGCACTCAAACTTGTGTCGCCAATGGTAATCGAAGTAAAATGTATTCCGAACGATTTTTTACTCGGGTTTGAAGCAGCCTATATGAGTCTATCGTGCACGTGCCTGCTGGGATTGCCCATAAGCACACCATTTCCAGTGCATTTACACGCGGAATTTTGAAGAGTCCCCCTTATAATTTTCTACGCAATCAGAAGAATATCTGGCGGTTTTCGAACGACTTCTGGTATATTCATCTTTGCTACCCAGAATCTTCGGAGTAACTCAGCACCTGAGTATCTTCAGGAATGCTGTGTGGAATGTGCGTACAAAGAACTTGTCTTTGGTTGACTTCTATCACCTAGCAGTGAAAAACGCACTACGTTATTTCTAGCCGCTGAAGGCGCTCGAACTGACATCAGAAGTACCGATACCTGACACACAGGAGCTGATATCGGGAGCATCGGTACCTGACACACAGGAGCTGATATCGGGAGTGCCGTTGCAGGGTATGAAGGTGCTGACGTGAGGGGCGCCGGTATGAGGTATGCAGGAACTGATATCAACAGCACCAATGCACAGTAGACAGAGACAGTTTGGACCAACCTACCACAACCACATTCGGCCCGGTTGGATTCTGAATCCATTTTGCGCGCTGATTTCAGAACTGTTTTTGTGTTTGCTCTAGGGTCATTAGAAATCAAAATGCTTAACTTTTGAGCCTTCCTTTTGTCATATATGTAATCCGCCTTCTATGAAGTATTGTTTAATCCATGAGTTGAAAGCAAAAGTGAATCCTTTGACAGACCGGGGAAGTGGCGGTGTCCAGTCAATGACGGGCAGTCTAACTGCTGACAGCTGGCAGCACGATGAGACGCCCAAAGGGGAGCAAAGCTCCTCCTGCCAAGCTCAGATCTGGACCTGACAAGTTATTCGGGATCAGGAGGCTCCTGCCCATCAACAAGCTGCCTCTGAATAAAGAGATAGGAAGTGCCCTGGCTTTCGAAGCTGAGCAGGAGAGGATGAAGAAAGGGAAGAAGGATATTGATTGCAAGGACGCCACTGAGAAGGTTGTAGAAGTCTACAAGACTGCCAACATCCCTACAATAAGCAAGAAGAAGGTGAAGGAAAAGATGCAGAAGATGTGGCAGATGAGGAAAGAGAGTCTGAATGAGATAGCCAAGGGCCAGACTGGTATGGACAGGAAGAGAAGGAAGAAGAAGAATGGCAAAGTGAAGAGGAAGTTCAAAGATATAGAGGAGGAACTGTTTGATGTAGCTGATGATGACAACGTTCCTGAGATGGAGAAGGAGTTTCTGGTCGCCCAGAGGAAGCGTGGGAGGGAGGGCTGTATTGGTGGAGTAGACATTATAGAGTCCGCCAGGCTGCAGAAAACTAAAGAGAAGGAAGAAAAAGCAGCCAAGAAAAATGCTGAGAACAAAGAGAAGACAGAAAAGAGGAAGTGGAGAAGTGATGATGGTGTGAAAATAATCATGTCTAAAGTGGCAGTAGAGAACAGTGAGAGCGAGGATGACAATGAAGAAAAGGATGTGAATGACAATGAGTACAAATGCCAGGTGAATAAGAAAGAGAAAACAGAGAAAAAGAAAAAGCAGAAGGAAGCAGAGGCTAAACTCGGTGAAACAGCAGATAGGTTCAAGATATCCAGTGATGCAGTGGCTCATGTCACAAACACCATCAGAGTGGCAGACAACACTATAACTGCAGGGGATAAGAGTAAAGTGATCAATTCCAAGACAGTTGAGAGAGTAAGGAAGAAGTCTAGGGAGCAAAAGAAAAACAAATTTCGGGGGTTTGAGGCTAAAGGTCCGATGGTGGATGAAAGGATCAATGACAACAAAGTAGAGGTTGGTGTAGGAGAGAAGAACCATAAAAGGTTTGCCACTGTAAGGAGTGAGGACTGTGCTGTCATCGGGTACCCCGGCGAGGAGTTCCTGGGTCACGTGGCCCCGGTGGGGGGAGGGGGTGGACCTGGCCACCAGCCTGGTGGGGTTCGTGGAGGAGCGGGGTATCAACATCTCCAGCCTGCCGGTGGTCTTCAGCGATGGTTGCAGCAAGATGGGCGGCTACAACCATGGGTTCATCGCTGAGTTCGAGAGGCTGGTGGGTCGCCCCCTCCTCCACATCCACTGCATCGTCCACAGCCTGGAGAAGGTGTTCAACCACCTGTTCATCCACTACGCCGGCCCCACCACCGGCCCGGCCTCCTGGAGTGGGGAGGAGGCCAAGAGGCTCCAGGGCAATGTGTGGGACCTGCAGGTGGAGGAGTTCGAGGCCATCCCCAGCCCCACCCTCAGGGCCCTGCTGGACGTCATCCCCCCCGCCGTCATGAAGGAGTTCAACCATGATACCAGATATCTGTTGGAGATGGCTGGGGCAGTGGAGTCTGGACAGCTGCAGGAGAGGTGGGCCAGGGCACGGGCTGGTGCAATGACCAACGCCCGTTGGCAGAACACGGAGAGCAGGGAGCTGCGGGTGTACATGAGCACGGCCACCCCCAGCGAGGCACAGAGACGCATGACCTCCTTCATCATCCACGTCTACGTGCCCTCCTTCCTGGAGATCAGGCAGAGGAACCTGCTGCTGGAGGGTCCCCGCCACCTGCTCACCATCGTCACCAGGGTCGTCACCTACTGCACCAAGGAGGAGGTGGACATGCTGAAGCCCTACCTCCAGTTAAACGCCTACTTCGCCCAACATGAGGTAGTGCTGGCCTCCCTGCTGGCCTCCAGGGAGAGGGAGGAGAGGGAGCAGGCCTTGGCCATCGTCAAGAAGCTGAGGAAGAAGGAGCAGAGGAGCAAGAGGAAGACTGTTAGGAAAGTGAGGAACCCCGAGATCAACCTGGCGGCCACCAAGTTGTCCGAGCTGGTGGACCTGCAGAAGGCGACCTCCTCTCCTCCCATCCTGTTCCAACACACAGACCAGGAACTGGAACAGTTCCTGGAGGAGCCCTACTCAGAGCCCTGCAGAGCCCTGCAGAGCCCTGCACCACCACTGCAGTGGAGAGGGGTGTGAAGATGACCACGGAGGCGGCCACCATGGCCAGCGGGGCCTGGCAGCAGGACATGGTCACGTGGAACAGGCAGGAGGCCAGGAACAGGAACAAGTACAGGGGCAAGAAGGAGGAGTTCAACTGCTGAGTTATATGGATAATGATTTACCAATGTTTTTTTATGTATTACACAATATATGTGCCTTCTTGCTACTCGATAGATTACAAGTTAATACTTTGCCGAATGACAAAAGTTAAGCATTTTGACTTTTAATGACCCTAGAGCAAAAACAAAAACAGTTCTGAAATCAGCGCGCAAAATGGATTCAGAATCCAACCGGGCCGAATGTGGTTGTGGTAGGTTGGTCCAAACTGTCTCTGTCTAATGCACAGCATGTAGGACCTGACTGGATATCCAGTGTACGATAGTTATTGATTTATTTATTTATTTACTTCACGATACATGCCCTCCACGTCCTGTGGCTGTTATGGACAGTCTGGGTGTAACTCACAGATATTTACAAAGAAAGGATAGATTTGTGGTCAATAGCGGGAGCAGATGCGCAACAAACATTCATACACCAACATAATACAATACCCATATCACTATCTGCACTGCACACACCGTGCTTGCAACACGAGCTATAAACGAGTAGTTTATAGAAGTGATAGCGATCGCCTAAAAGTGAGTTCATAGTGTACACACATCCATGGTGTAAGTTTTTTTTGTGTGACTAGTGTTGTTCGCGGAGATAAGCTAGTGCATGTTTCTTGAAGTTAGACAGCCTTGATGTTTTTGTTTCAGTCGGAAGTTTGTTATAGTTTAAGACAGACGAGTAGAGAAATCTCCTGCGGCCCGCCTCTCTGTGTATGGCTGGCAGGTGCAGGTGGTCGTCTGCATGCGTATGACGGTTTCGCAGGGTAGAGTTTGCAGTGATTTGACCGGCAATGTGCGTTGGCTCACCCGTCAGAATGATCTTGTGGAGCAAAGTAACACTGAACACAAAGCACAAAACACTGAGCCCGTGAGTCTAATGGTGTATTTAATTGTACGTCTTGAGTCCACTTTCAGCCATGGCGCTTCTTCACACTCCAAGGCGGCGGCCCGTAATGCTCAAATCTAAAGTTATCACCAGGACACACGCCTAACGTAAACACCCCGTTTTCTCACTGCGGTTACTCGTGCCTTACTCCAGGAAGCGCAGCCAGCTTCTGCCGTGCGGCGCTCAGCTCGCCGCCGCGGTCGGCTCAAGGTTATGCCCTAAGGCAAGGTCACGTGACACACTGACCGCAAAATTATAAATTCCTTCACACCAATGCAAAATATGACCTATCATGCCCTGTGATTGAAGTTGGTGCTATGGCATAAGGGAATACAATTTATATGCGTATGTTTTCATTTTCAGGGAGCCATTTGATTTTGAGAACAATATGTTTCAATGCCATGTTTATCAGCATGATTAATATGATGTGACCACTGATGTCCATCCAAATGCTTCTTTTTTTTCAGTTGGAAAGCAAAATAATGCAAGTAAGATTGCTTTTAATGAGGTGATGTATAATGAAAAATAATGTAAGACTTTATTTTTTCACTCTACCCTTACGAAACCTGGTCTGCTCAGTATTATTGCCGTTTAATGTATTCACAAAACAAGTTTTCATACATTTTACCTTCATGAAGCAAACAAAATGTCTAAGTTTGATTGGGTTAGGTTAGGTTAGGTTTTTCATTTGAGTTGGAAACATTTTCACAAATGTTTTTGAAGTTGGAAAAAATATTGTTTTCCCTTCAATCAGGTTATGTTAGGTTAGGCTAGGATTTTTAAGTTGAAATTTTTCGAGAACATAACTTGTTTGAAAATTGTCCATGCTTTAAAAATAATTGGTTTTATTTGAAAGGCTGGCGATGCTTGGTTAGGTTATGTTACATTTTTTTTTCTTTGCATCATTTTGCATGCTATATTATCCAAACCAACGTCCCCTTGTGTGTGGTTGTATGTGTGGTAGCATCATGCTAACCACATCCATAAACATTGCATTTGAAAAAGAAATTCCAAGAATTCACAAAGTACCTTAAGGTACAAATTTACGGGCTGGTCTAGCCTGGCTCTGTGCAAAAAAAAATATGTAGTACAATATTTGTGTTCAATAATTTGAAAATTTTAAGAAACCTTTCTTAGCCTATGCTAGCCTAATTTGTTTTCAGATAAAATAATCAATCTTTGTTTGCGGGAAGTAGAAGGATCACATTTTCACAATGAAAACTAACCTTACGTAACCTATCCTAACATCTTGTTTTGTTTACAGAGGTAAAATTTGTGTAAAGCATATCTTGTGAGCACCTTAAGTTGTAACACTATCTAATAATGATCATTAAGTTCTCCATTAACCAAGTTATAGTATTTCTCCTTTCTCACAATTCCCTTCGTATGGTAAACAAGCTGGCTGTTTGCATAATAGATACCACAGCTTGTTGGCTGCTGCTCCATTTATAGCAGCAATGGGATTTAAGCATCTGCTACTTGTAATTGTTGGAGCTTGTAGTCAAAAGCTGTTCATGGTAGGGGAAAGGTGCAAGGTAACCATATACAACTGGAAAGTTTAAAAAAATGCTCATCCTCCCCAAAAGTACCTACGGTAACCAGCAATCATGAAGGAAGCACCAACAAACAGGGAATGGTAACAACAGATCGATTCACTCGTAGATGTTCTATTTTCACATAACATGGTGGCTAATGTTCCAAATTAAAAAGATTGGGTCATGAACAGCGGTGGATTCATAACAAACAAAACATTGATGTGATGAACAACTGCCTTCCAGCTATATGCATGTTTTGATATGCTGCACAGTGCATGGTTTTGGTATGCTGAATGTGACAAAGTGCATCGCCTTGCATGATTGACAACTTGGGTCCACATTTAATCATCTGTATTACCGTAGTGCATGGGAAGAAACTGCAGTGGACTTACCTCAATTTTTAAATATGCTCATCAGTTTTTGTATTGCCCTAATGGTCAGATGTTTCCATGCATCATACATATTTAGTGTAATCGTGGTTTAACAATACTGTTGACTGTGTTGATGGCTCTAATCTCTTGTACGTACCTGGCGGATCATTGGGAAATGTAATAATTTCAACAGAAATCTGAATTTGTCAGGTAGGAGTTAAACGGAGGTTATGTACGTGGTTCATCGAAGCTTACGTCATGCTTGACTGAAAGGCTGTAAAATGATGCTGTATCTGCACTCCAGTAACTATCTTGATAATGTATTGCAATATCACGTAAACCACTTGACTGTATGATATCTATCCACCAGAACATGACAATAGTATTTATTGTGTTTGCCACTGCATCAAGACAAAATTAAATGTTATGTTATGCTGCCTGTGACAGCATCTGCTTCAACATGTGACAGCCACATGTGAGGTGTCTGATCTTTTGTAGGTGACAGGCTGGACACTTTTTCACCTTTGCCGTAATTCCTTCTCCCCGCTCCGCCGTTCCCCTGCAGTCTCACCATCGCCCCTTCTCCCCGCTCCGCCGTTCCCCTGCAGTCTCACCATCGCCCCTTCTCCCCGCTCCGCCGTTCCCCTGCAGTCTCACCATCGCCCCTTCTCCCCGCTCCGCCGTTCCCCTGCAGCCTCACCATCGCCCCTTCTCCCCGCTCCGCCGTTCCCCTACAGCCTCACCATCGCCCCTTCTCCCCGCTCCGCCGTTCCCCTGCAGCCTCACCATCGCCCCTTCTCCCCGCTCCGCCGTTCCCCTGCAGCCTCACCATCGCCCCTTCTCCCCGCTCCGCCGTTCCCCTACAGCCTCACCATCGCCCCTTCTCCCCACTCCGCCGTTCCCCTACAGCCTCACCATCGCCCCTTCTCCCCGCTCCGCCGTTCCCCTGCAGCCTCACCATCGCCCCTTCTCCCCGCTCCGCCGTTCCCCTGTAGCCTCACCATCGCCCCTTCTCCCCGCTCCGCCGTTCCCCTGCAGCCTCACCATCGCCCCTTCTCCCCGCCCGCCGTCCCCTGCAGTCTCACCATCGCCCCTTCTCCCCGCTCCGCCGTTCCCCTGCAGTCTCACCATCGCCCCTTCTCCCCGCTCCGCCGTTCCCCTGCAGTCTCACCATCGCCCCTTCTCCCCGCTCCGCCGTTCCCCTGCAGTCTCACCATCGCCCCTTCTCCCCGCTCCGCCGTTCCCCTGCAGCCTCACCATCGCCCCTTCTCCCCGCTCCGCCGTTCCCCTGCAGTCTCACCATCGCCCCTTCTCCCCGCTCCGCCGTTCCCCTGCAGTCTCACCATCGCCCCTTCTCCCCGCTCCGCCGTTCCCCTGCAGTCTCACCATCGCCCCTTCTCCCCGCACCGCCGTTCCCCTGCAGTCTCACCATCGCCCTTCTCCCCGCTCCGCCGTTCCCTGCAGTCTCACCATCCCTCTCCCACTCCGCCGTTCCCTGCAGTCTACCATCGCCCTTTCCCGCACCACGTTCCCCTGCAGTCTCACATCGCCCCTTCTCCCGCTCCGCCGTTCCCTGCAGTCTACCATCGCCCCTTCTCCCCGCACCGCCGTTCCCTGCAGTCTCACCATCGCCCTTCTCCCCGCTCCGCCGTTCCTTCCCCCTCTCCGCCCGGCCGTTCCCTGCAGTCTCACCATCGCCCCTTCTCCCCGCTCCGCCGTTCCCCTGCAGTCTCACCATCGCCCCTTCTCCCCGCACCGCCGTTCCCCTGCAGTCTCACCATCGCCCCTTCTCCCCGCTCCGCCGTTCCCCTGCAGTCTCACCATCGCCCCTTCTCCCCGCTCCGCCGTTCCCCTGCAGTCTCACCATCGCCCCTTCTCCCTGCTCCGCCGTTCCCTGCGGTCTCACCGTAGTTGTTTCTTCCTGCTCCGCTGTTATCCTACAGGCTCACCGTGGTTCCTTTTCCCCGCTCCATCGTTCGCCTGCACCGCAGCATTGTCCCTTCTCGAATACGTGACAATGAGTCTGCCTTTTGCACTGCTATATTTTAAGGCTTTTCGTTGGCTGTTACAACACCATTATAGCTTGCAGTGCGCTATTTTGGTATACCAGCATACCCTTTATCTTGTTGATGACATGATGTGCGTGTAGTAATTTTTAATCACCAAAAATGTATCGAAGAGTCATGTCATGAGAATGCTAGTACATTCTAGTTCTTAAAAAAGGAAGTCATCGAACTCGCATACTCAGAATGCTGCAATAAGAGATGCCAAATGGTGAAGAGCAGGCTGACTATTTGGCAGTCAACTTTTGCGTATGGTAGACTATATATGGATAAAATCATAGTTATTGGTTTTGATAGTATTGGTATACTGGCTGTAAGTCATTCATTGACACCGATGAGGAATTGTATTCTTTGAGGTGTACTTGGGCACTCGAAATGTTTGCAAAACACCCATAAAACTAACATGAGGCCCTAACAACGGACAGACCTAATTGTTTGACATCCTTCGAGCACTAGCATGTAAAAGCACACCTCACCCATTTATTGATTCTCCACTTAAGTTTATGGGGCTGTCTATAATTGAATGTTGGCACAAACGCGTAGTTCGATGAAAACATGCCAATAATCCAGCGTGAATCAGCATTTCAATCTTCGAACATCCGAATGACAGGCTTAGTACCACGTTTAGGACAACGTTTAGGGCTTAGGACCACGTTTAGTGTCAACCGGCAAAACAGCGCACTGTTCGAAATGGCGCAGCTTCGGAGAATACGAGGAACACATCACGACTTGAGTCGGGCCTCGTGTTTCGGAGCCATGCGGAATTTGGAGGTGCGGATTAGCTTACCCTCTCACCCATGGAAAACCCCCCGTTAGCTGAGGTTCATCACGTGGTCGTGAGAACACCAGAACACCAGGTCCACCACGTGGTCATGGGAACACCAGAACACCCTACCCGTCTGCCATTCAGTCGGTAGTTGGCCCAACTTTGTCAAGGTACGAACGATCAATTCCCGGTGCAATTTTAATGACAACTCGGGGAATAAGGACACGTCACAAACGCACCTTCGGAGAACTTGATAAGTGGGTCAGGGACAGTGTTGTCGATCCAATCGGAGATACCACCGGAACTGAGGTGCTCCCGCTGACACGTTCCATTGCACTTGGAACATTATTAGAGTTCTGACGTGTCGCCGAATTGTGCAAATTACGCCGGCGGTTGTATGTGCGTATTTTCCAGAAAGCGTGGGCAATACATTGCCACCACACCACAGGCAAAACGTATGTCACATCGCTCGATTGCATGTCTCGGAAAAGCTCATCCATTATTTTATAATTCACAAAAGACGGTCCGTGCTGAAGAAATGAACGACAATTTTGATTGCTTATCCATGAAACGTTTCTTGGAAACGCCATCGCCATCATAACCAATCCTTGCTGCGTTGCAAGATACGCAGTCTGACATCTACCAAACCTTGTATTTCATATGGATGAGAAGGAAGAAGTGAGTGATACAATTTTTTTTAATCTCTTATATCCGCACTCTAAAAAGCTTTTTCATTTGACCAGCCCGAACGCATGAACTGATGTCGAAACCCTTGATGAAGTGCAGGTGTTTCGGACAACCCATATTAAAGGGGCAAAACGCTGTATTTTTAACACGTTTTCTTCAGTTCTATCTCTAGTTGTGTTGCTTAAAGATGACGCCAGTGATATTCTGTGATTCTGAAGTCAAGTTGGCACATTCGGAATAATTGAATGTCATGTTTTATATAGCTACTACGGCATATTTATGCTTCCGTGTTGCACAATTGCAACCATATTGCTGAAAAGCACCCCTTCCCTCCAAAAAAACGTATTCTTGGCTTGCTCAAAAGAAGTAATAATTTTCAGGGGAAGAAATCGGAAACGTAGCCCAGATTTGATTAATGCCTATTGGGTTGGTTTGCTTATTCGATAGATTAAAATCTCTTCAGTTAGCTTTCATCATTTCTAGACAGTGGGACAAAGGAAAGGAGGGAGGCAATGTGGAGAGAATAAGGTAGGATAGGATGTGTGACGAGGTAGAATAAGCGAATGCCCTTTTAAGCACAGAGTTTTTACCCCAAATATGGGTTTTTAACACAGAGTTTTCACATCTTTTCCCCAAATGTGTGGTAACAATAGTTAAATGTGGTATGTTCTGATACGATAATGTTCTGTATGGTAATGTACAGAACGTTGATAATGTAACGCTCTGATAATGTGGTACGACGCAGTTTACGTTTTATCCTAACTACATTACAGCAGCGTGATGCGTCATAAGGGACACTGGATGAGCAAGAACAAGAGTGGAGTGTAGGCTCTCGTGTCTTAGGCACGGCGGACAGCGCCACGCACAACGACCGGCGCCGGGAGGTGGCCTATAGGCTCTCGTGTCTCAGACACGGCCAACAGCGCCACGTGCAGCAGCGCCACGTGAAACAATCCGGCACAGGAAGCTCGTCCGGCTCACTTTCAGAGCAAATACTGCTTGAAAGCTAATAAATATTAAAATTTGAAGGCAGAATATAGTCTTAAGTGAATACAAGAGGACTTGAAGCGTTGCAACGAGGGAGCTCTTCGGGTTCCAAAGTTCTTCAGGTTCAACCCTACCAGACCCGACCATCAGGGCTTGGTCCGGTCGTTCATGTGAGCTGCTTCTTTCGCACACAGACGGAAGTTTGCCTGGGCTTTGTCCTCACCAGTAATCTGACACATCCAACCGTCTTATGGATGAAACAAAGAAGTAAAATGGAACTGCATTGTGGCAAAAATGTCGCAAATGAACGTGCCGTTCCGCCCATGTGTGTTGGCATTTTCTCCGATAAGGCGGCTATTCGACATCCAGTCGGCGGGCTTGGTGGGTCGGCTCGACATCCAGTCGGCCGGCTTGGTGGGTCGGCTCGACATTGAGGTTTGTTCAGTGAGCCGATAACTCCAACGTGACGCCAACCCCACATCAGCACGACAAGCAGAGCTGCTCTTCGTCAGAGACACCTCCACTTCACCAGCTGTAGCACACCAGTTGCAGTGTTTAATGGTAGACAGTTCAAAATTAGCATAGGATGGCTTTGTGTATTATATTTATTCTTAAGATGAGAACACGAATTCATAACAGTGCCCAACGTTTCGGTGTTATACATTATCCAAGGGTAAAAACGATATGGTGCATACCATTGCTAACATGGTAACAATGTACTTATTCTGTGATTGTTCCCATTTTGATTGCACAACTTGTTCGTCTTTTGCAGTTGAAGAAGACATAATACCGAAACGTCGGGCAGAATCGTTATGAAATCACATTCTCATCATAAGAATGCAATATTGCACGATCGTCAGATCGCAAGATTGATCGTAAGATTGATCGTAAGATTGATCGTAAGATTTATCGTAAGATTTATCGTACGATTTATCGTAAGATTTATCGTACGATTTATCGTACGATTTATCGTAAGATTTATCGTAAGATTTATCGTAAGATTTATCGTAAGATTTATCGTAAGATTTATCGTAAGATTTATCGTAAGATTTATCGTAAGATTTATCGTAAGATTTATCGTAAGATTTATCGTAAGATTTATCGTAAGATTTATCGTAAGATTTATCGTAAGATTTATCGTGAGATTTATCGTACGATTTATCATAAGATTTAGCGTAATATTTATCGTAATATTTATCGTAATATTTATCGTAATATTTATCGCAATATTTATCGTAATATTTATCGTAATATTTATCGTAATCGTATTGATCGTAAGATTGATCGTAAGATTGATCGTAAGATTGATCGTAAGATTGATCGTAAGATTGATCGTAAGATTGATCGTAAGATTGATCGTAAGATTGATCGTAAGATTGATCGTAAGATTAATCGTAAGATTAATCGTAAGATTAATCGTAAGATTGATCGTAAGATTGGTCGTAAGATTGATCGTAAGATTGATCGTAAGATTGATCGTAAGATTGATCGTCCGATTGATCGTACGATTGATCGTAAGATTGATCGTAAGATTGATGATCGTAAGCTTGATCGTAAGATTGATCGTAAGATTGATCGTAAGACTGACCGTAAAATTGATCGTAAGGTCGTAGGAGCTGCAGCACACCAACACCAGATGCAGTACACCAGCGGTAGTACTGCAGCTGCAGTACACTAGCTGTAGTACTGCATCTGCAGTACACTAGCTGTAATACTGTAGCTACATTACATCAGCTGGAGTATTGTAGCTGCAGTACGACAGCTGCAGTGAAGCAGCTCTGCAGCACACCAGTCGCAGTACACCGGTTGCCGTACACCAGCTGCATCATATGTAGAAGATGACCAACTAAGCTCCTTTTTGTAATTCCAGATCTTGCCATAGGAAAATACTGGAGTTGCGAAGTGGGCCAGATGATGCAAATTCAGCCGAACTTGGTGCTGCAGCTGCAAAAGTAGGTGTTCAGCCAAAACACCTGCAACTCACCACTCTCAGTCCACTGGGCCACCTGGACCACTTCCTTGAACATGTTAACTGCAAAAGTCGTGCCCCCACCCCACTCGTGACCGCCCACTCTCCAATCAAATCACATTTGCCATTACTTAGGCATTACTGTGGGCCGGGAGCTCGTAAGGCTGGGATTTTGTCCCATTGGAGTCAATTGTAGCGTCGCCCCTTCCCCTGCTCCATCTTATTACACGACGCCCTGACATAGTGCAGTTGACCAGTCGAGAAACGCTACCCACAGCTCTCCGGGAGTGCTCACCGGGCGTCCTCATCATAGGGACATGACGGTGGCCCGGGGCTGTGTACACCCCCGGGAGTGTTCACCAGGTGTCCCAACCACGGGGACATGACGGTGGTCCGGGGCTGTGTACACCCCCGGGAGTGTTCACCAGGTGTCCCAACCACCGGGGACATGACGGTGGCCCGGGGCTGTGTACACCCCCGGGAGTGTTCACCAGGTGTCCCAACCACCGGGACATGACGGTGGCCCGGGGCTGTGTACACCCCCGGGAGTGTTCACCAGGTGTCCCAACCACGGGGACATGACGGTGGCCCGGGGCTGTGTACACCCCCGGGAGTGTTCACCAGGTGTCCCAACCACGGGGACATGACGGTGGCCCGGGGCTGTGTACACCCCCGGGATTGTGCACCAGGTGTCCTCACCACGGGGACATGACGGTGGCCCGGGGCTGTGTACACCCCCGGGAGTGTTCACCAGGTGTCCCAACCACGGGGACATGACGGTGGCCCGGGGTTGTGTACACCCCCGGGATTGTTCACCAGGTGTCCCCACCACGGGGACATGACGGTGGCCCGGGGCTGTGTAC
Source organism: Ashinkailepas kermadecensis (assembly GCA_034440615.1). Classification (NCBI taxonomy): domain Eukaryota; kingdom Metazoa; phylum Arthropoda; class Thecostraca; family Neolepadidae; genus Ashinkailepas; species Ashinkailepas kermadecensis. The sequence continues at coordinate 188,049 of JAOTOM010004468.1, forward strand.
ACCCCCGGGAGTGTTCACCAGGTGTCCCAACCACGGGGACATGACGGTGGCCCGGGGCTGTGTACACCCCCGGGAGTGTTCACCAGGTGTCCCAACCACGGGGACATGACGGTGGCCCGGGGCTGTGTACTGGGGTGGATCGAAAATTATAAACCAACTTCCGCGGGGTCAAAACGCGTGCGCGTGAATGTTAATAGACGGAAAATCGCGGCTAAACATTTTTCAAAAATATTCTAGATACCGCGCACGAAACGTTTTTGAAACGGTTCTTAGCCCCGCCAAGCGTTGAAGTCTCCATTAGTCTTTGCCTTGTTATAAGAACATAACACCATAAGTTTTGTTCACGCTATTCCCCCACTAATTCTCGGCTACCGTTGCCAAGCTTACTAGTGTCTGCATGTCTATAACACCGAAGCTTTAATTATGTAATGAACCGTCAGCAACAATTACGTGATTAGAGGTGCACAATATTTATATTTTTGGCCACGTTTTTAGTTTTGCATAACAAGAGATACGTTCAACCGAGGTTTATTGCAGTTATTGCATTGCAGTTTTCGGAAACTTGTGATCACCACCATCTATGTAGGAACATAAATACGAGTCTGCCTAACTCTGTACTTGCAACCATTTAAACACACCATATCAACTAAACCATCATTTCAATCATCAACAGACGTCCTGAATATCGGCTGTGCGTTTTGTCTAGGAAACACTTTCAACTTTCAACATGGCAATAGATTGTGGTACCAAATCATGGCGACAGGTCACCTCAGAATGGCGAAGCTGAACTCAGGAACGACCGGCTCCCTGAAGCCAGCTGTAAAAGTCCTTCTTTGTATCCATCACCGGAAGATCGGCTCTGGACCGTGCTTTGGCCAGAATCAGAGCATGGCGTGCCGAGTACCCGGCCTTCTTCTGTGCCGCATCTGTCACCTCCTTTACCCAACGTTCCACGCCTTGTGAGTGACATGGAAATGCGCTGAAGTCCATGGGGTGTTCACATTTGCACAGCCGCTGTGATTTCCTCGTCTGACATGTCCATGGTCAGTGGTGGCTCTGTTGCATTTGTCCAGTCGATCATTTCTTGGTAGTCATCGGCATCGAAGTTGATGTCGGAACGACGAACTGTCTGATGTCATCCGGGTCATCGTCCTCGCGTCTCTTGGCTCGGCACATCCTGATCCGCTCCCACGGCCGCCACCCTCGTCTCTTGTCGGCTGTCGGTCAGCATAGCAGCGAGGATGTTCTCACTGTGTGCCAGAACCCGTTGCGTTTCAGAACCTTTTGCACAATGTTGCGGTCATCTTCAGGCAACTTCCTCGACAGACGGATCAGTTCGAACAAGTTTTAGCTCCATCACTGAGTGTGGGCGAACTCTGTACATAAACCACCCAGGGACGTACTGGTTCAGTATCATGAACACCACCCCTCACTAGCTTCGGCGTTGGCGACTCCGTCGACACGTACAGGCGGAGGGATCCTGTTCGCCAGAGTCACCCAGCGGGCCTGATGGATTGGACCAGGGTCTGCAGACAGCACACGCTGGAGGACTTGTCCTGGTCCTGCTTGGACTGCCATGCACATGTTGCACAGGTACTGCTGGTCTTTGTTCATCTCCTTCAGAACATCGGCTGGAATGGGAGGCACTTGACCCCTCACAGGCTTAAACTGAGCAAGGGAGCAGTGCAGTCAAATCACCCTGAATGGCCTTACCAATCGGCCCTTTGAAGGAGGACGGGCCACTCGTCTGTCAGCGTCCTTGAACACGTGTCTGAGCGTCAGTTCGTTGGGTGTGTATGCCGCAAATAGCTTGCTGGAGAGGACGACCAACACCCAATTCAATCCTCCTGTTAACACCGCTATTGCGGCCTGTATTCACCGATGTGCCGTCCGACCCTATCACCACTGGATGGGCATCATTTTCCTGAATGACAGCCAACATCTCTTTGGCTATGTCCGCAGCACCGGCGCTCTGTGGAGACACATGGTCGACGTACCGGTAGCCTGGTTCAGCAACATTTACTTCATGCAGTTCTTTGACCATCTTGTTCTTGTTACCCACTCTATTCAGCGTTATATTTTCCCTACCATCATAATAAATCCCACCAGGCGATCACGTCGGTTTCGCTGAGCTCTCATCCACTTCCTTCTTACCCCATTTGTCTCTGTCGCCGGATTTTATTGCGGTCAACCAGCTCAGCCTTGCTGTTGTGTGTGTGATTATCCCATAATCTACTAGAGCTGCGTTCAGCAAGCCGGCAGCGGAGCGGTCAGAGGTACCATGCTGATCACACATTCGCGAGAAGTTGGGAAGCTGTCGGCGGTTTTGTCCTCCACTACCACAGACGTCGTCATCAGGAAGCTTAGCGAATCAGAATAGCTAGCACCAGCTTCCTCCCACTATCCATTTCAGAGTCCTCACTGCTCTCTTCCACGTCTGCGTCCATGTCACTGAGCTGCTTCGCCTCTGAACTCTGCCCGCGCGCCCTTTTTGTCAACTGTTTTCTTTCCCGTCCCTCTTTTCTTTTGTCTCCGGATATTTTCCTCGGTTGTTTTCCGGTCAATGCCTCTATGTGCAGTTTCCTCTCTGTTCTCTGATCCACCAGAAAAGCCACCTCTTTGGCACGGGACCCTCTTAGCAGCGGGACATCGGGCACACGGAACGTCAGTATTAGTAACGTCACACCGGCACCACATGATGTCGAATAAGCCATCGTATGCCTGCATTTACCTGTGTACTTTTCACCTTTGCCTTTCTTCCGCCCTGAGGACCACTTCTTGAGGTCCAAACCCATCCCAGCTAGGCTTTCGATGTTACGAACAATCCTGTCTTCGCTAATGATGTTCGTCTTTTCCCCTTCGTCCGACCAGCTGATGAGATTAGCTCTATCCATGTTTCAATAATAGCATCTTTAACGACTTCAGCGACCTCTCGTCTTGTCGGTTTCTTGCCACTAGCACTCGTCATTTGGTCGCGTGTCTTTACGTAGAACGAATAAACGTCCATTTTGCATGGTAGCTGGGGCTGTGTACACCCCCGGGAGTGTTCACCAGGTGTCCCAACCACGGGGACATGACGGTGGCCCGGGGCTGTGTACACCCCCGGGAGTGTTCACCAGGTGTCCCAACCACGGGGACATGACGGTGGCCCGGGGCTGTGTACACCCCCGGGAGTGTTCACCAGGTGTCCCAACCACGGGGACATGACGGTGGCCCGGGGCTGTGTACACCCCCGGGAGTGTTCACCAGGTGTCCCAACCACGGGGACATGACGGTGGCCCGGGGCTGTGTACACCCCCGGGAGTGTTCACCAGGTGTCCCAACCACGGGGACATGACGGTGGCCCGGGGCTGTGTACACCCCCGGGAGTGTTCACCAGGTGTCCCAACCACGGGGACATGACGGTGGCCCGGGGGGTGTACACCCCGGGGTTGTTCACCAGGTGTCCCCACCACGGGGACATGACGGTGGCCCGGGGCTGTGTACACCCCCGGGAGTGTTCACCAGGTGTCCCCACCACGGGGACATGACGGTGGCCCGGGGCTGTGTACACCCCCGGGAGTGTTCACCAGGTGTCCCAACCACGGGGACATGACGGTGGCCCGGGGCTGTGTACACCCCCGGGAGTGTTCACCAGGTGTCCCAACCACGGGGACATGACGGTGGCCCGGGGCTGTGTACACCCCCGGGAGTGTTCACCAGGTGTCCTCACCACGGGGACATGACGGTGGCCCGGGGCTGTTTACGTCCCCGGGAGTGTTCACCAGGTGTCCTCACCACGGGGACATGACGGTGGCCCGGGGCTGTTTACGCCCCCGGGAGCCTGGTCACCTGCTGACCTTTGACCCGCTGACGGACGGCAGCAAACCTGAGAGCCCGGAGCAGGACTGCTCTCGGCGGCACTCGCTGGCCAAGGACAGTGTTACTGGTGCGAACTGACACAGGATGAATGCGGCGCAGTGTCGCTGGCGTGGCGCGGGGTAACAGGTGTGGCACATAGTTTCTAATGTGGCGCACATATCACCCATGTGGCAAAATAATCACCAATGCAACAACAGGGTCCATAGTATGGCACACGGGTCATATGATGTGGCACAAGGATCGCTGCGGTGACATGAAAGTCACTGGCACGGCATAATGGTCACTAGTGTGGCACATGGGTGACTTATGTGGCACAAGAGTCACTAACGCGGCACAAGGGTCACTGCTGTGACATGAAAGTCACTGGCACGGCATAATGGTCACTAGTGTGGCACATGGGTGACTTATGTGCCACAAGAGTCACTAACGCGGCACAAGGGTCACCGACGTGACATAGGAGCGTGGTGGTACTTACGTGGCACAAGAGTTACTGACGCGGCACAAGGGTCCCCGCCGTGAAAGGGGGGAAGCATCCCTTGTTGTGGCACAAGGGCCACTCGCTGTAGCCCAGCAGTGACGTGACGTGATACAAGGGCATTGCAGTGAGCCGTGGTCGTTGACGCTCTCCGTCGGCTGTCGGAGAGAGCCGACGGTGTCAGGCGACGACAAGCCGGCCGCGCGAGAAAAACCGGCCCAGCTAATTAGCCATTGGAATTGCGTGTCGAAGAGGCCGGCCCGAGCGTCGCCGAGTAGGCGGAAAATCAATACTGAGCCCGGCTTTGGCTGTTGTGCCCAGAATTGCCGCAGGCTGAAGAAGTCAAGCAAGCACACGCCACAAAAACACATGTGTTATCCTGCCTTCGAATTGCACGTGCGAAGGAAGATGGTGCGGATTCCAGTCACGAATGAGGCGATGACTCTGCCTACCAATGTCCTGGACATTTCACGCCCGACAATCTATGCTGCAGGGATATCGGCTGACAAAAAGTGGCACACTATGCATAAAAAACGCACGGATTATATGTCTGCCTATGCCTATGAATGTTTTTGCACACGGTTTTGGCAGTCCTGCTTTTGGACCAGGTGGATCATATCAACCGACATAAGTATTTTGGATAAATGTTTCTAATGCAGACAGAAGTGACATTGATAATATCTACGAACCACTTCTTTTCCATAGCATCGTAATTGATGCATCAAGGAACTCGCGGACCTTGCCGTGCATGATCCGCCACCAGTGCCAACTAATTGTCACACTTCTGCACTTATTCACTGTCAATAATGTAGAAATAATGGACTACCCGGTGTGCTAACGATACGGAAAAATGAGGAAATCCTACAGTCACCCAGCCGTACGACAGAAATGGCCCTTGACGGCGACACAATACTACTGGGAAACCCACCTGAGGCTGACTCACACACACCGTCGTTTCACTCCCCCGACAATCCTATACTGCACTGTCAATCACCTGCACTTTGCAAACACGCATCAGCGGTGCAATTGCTCTAAATGGGACACATCCGTGTTTGGCGGGGAGAGGGAGGCGGAGATAGAAAGAGAGAGAGAGAGAGAGAGAGAGAGAGAGAGAGAGAGAGAGAGAGAGAGAGAGATATATATATATATATATATATATATATATATATATATATATATATATATATATATATATATATATATATATATATATATATATATATATATATATATATATATATATATATATATATATATATATATATATATATATATATATATATATATATATATATATATATATATATATATATATATATATATATATATATATATATATATATATATATATATATATATATATATATAGAGAGAGAGAGAGAGAGAGAGAGAGAGAGAGAGAGAGAGAGAGAGAGAGAGAGAGAGAGAGAGAGAGAGAGAGAGAGAGAGAGAGAGAGAGAGAGAGAGAGAGAGAGAGAGAGAGAGAGAGAGAGAGAGAGAGAGAGAGAGAGAGAGAGAGAGAGAGAGAGAGGGAGAGAGGGAGGGAGGACACGGCTTGTGCTCGCAATGATGCGAGGAATACTGTGACAGTGATCGACTGTAGGTGCTGTTCAATCAGGGGTGTCCCAGAAAGACATCGAAACCGGAGGAAGTTCGACGGTCAGGTTATTGCCGTCACGTCGCACCTGTCTGGCTTGATTTGTTCAAAGGGGGCCTTGGAACAATAGCCGATTTCCGGCTAATTATGCCATTCCTGGCGAGCGTATCCCAAGTGGCTTCGTGGTTCAAATGCACGTGCTGGCTGACGACGTGATAAAAAGGTGTTTCACTTTCCGGCCAGTTGCGTGGAGCGAATGACTGACATGGCTGCGGTTCTCATTCGGGAATCCACAAGCAAGCTAGTAGAGAGTGAATTGTTAGCTTGCGTGGACACCTCCAGACACGCGACTACACCATGCACCGTGGACGGGCCCTGCTGCTCTTCGTCGCTCTGCTTGCAATGTGCAGCCATGCAGTTCTTCCGTGCATTCCTCGCCCGTAGATATTCAGGATCGACGCCGACGTGCCGACGATTTGCAAGAAAGAGCTGGTGACGTCACACCACAGTGGCTGATAACGTCACTGTTCTGACTCAACTAGCACATGTGTATGCGTGTGGAAAGCATGCGCAGGTGTGCTATGCGTCAAGAAAAGCCTTTGTGGTGCTTCCTCTGCTTTTTCTTCAGCAATCAAGCAGCATCATACATTTGTATTGTCCAGGAAACTGGCAAAGTATGTATGGTAAGCGTGTCCACCTACTGCGATTTTTCACGTACCTCCGTGGTCTCATTTGTATTGAGTATAAATACGAACTCAGCTGTTTTTGGTTTGTCGACGTGTGAAATAAATAAACAAACGTGGGCATTCTTAGTCAACTTTCACTGTGAGGTAAATTGACTAACAGTTACTTGTATCCACAAGATTGAGGTTGAGGCTGAGGTTGAGATTGGGTATCCTTGTCCATCGGCTTTCATCAGTATTCACGTTAGGTTGAGTATCATTGTACACGTATGTACCTATACACAATTTGCGCTTCCGCACCAGGCGATTATGCACCTACTCATCAGGATGACATTATCCGTCGTTTGCTGCCACTTTTGAAGTGTCCAGATAGCACGAATGATTAAAAAGACAATAATGATATACCGATGGTGTTTTACAATACAAATACTGCAATTGCAGCAATGTATATTTTTCAAACATCGTTCTTACCAATGCATGGTGTGAATGTGGATGCAATATGGTGGACTCTGTGCCCCTGGACGACGTTAGCTGTGTGGTTAACACATCTAGGTCATAGATGTCGTGTGACTGGCAATGAGAGCTTTTCCTCCGGATCTCCACCCAGGCATACCCGGATGTGAATGCGGATCTCGTGTCAGGCCAGGACAAGTGCTGTGAATGATGCCGGAACACCTCCTGGAACTAGTTGCCCTTGAGATACGCTTATTTCCGAAAATAGCTGGAGCGGCTTTCGATTCTTTCGCCCTTTCACTCTTCATAAATGCTTAGCGTACTTACATAAATGATTATGGCGGTGGCCACACACCCTGATCGGTGTCCAAGCAAGATGCGCTTGAGACACACCTCTGGGCAATAATGCGGCTGATATGTGGGACACAGCCCTGCAGGACAGCCTGTCAGCAATGTAGGACAGACCTTGGACTGGCTGAAAGGGAGGCATGACAGCCCTCACCATCCGCAGATCTCGCCCGCGCTACCGAAGGCTCGGCGCTGCTCAATAGAAGCTTTGTGAATGCATTGGGGCGCTGTGGGTGTCTGTAAAAACTGGGCCTGTACACGACTGGCGATGCTGCTGACATCTGGCTGAGAGATGAGCAGCTGTGACCTTCACCAGCCGCTCTCCATATTCGAAGCACTTTGTGGTGTGTCAGTTGGTTTCATCAAGCTATGTAATGCCACAGAAGGAGAAAATCAGGTATTTTCAGGTTTCCATCGCACACCACATTATACGGAAGCGATAAAATAGCAAGTAGGACGGGTCGAGTGAAATCGGGTATGCCCGTTGATCCTCTGAGCAGCAAACATATCTTGTTGTGATGACATAAGATGGACGATTCTATTTAATTTGACGATTTCATTTGATGCAATTCCTGGATGGCGAGTTGAAGAAGGTGAAATGCTTCGGTTTGACTGTCTTCTCGATGAAATAAGTTGACATATGGATATATATATATACCTTGAATACCTTAATATATCATTACTATGAACATGTTTATTTAATATATGTGCATGCACACAGATAGTTAGACAGATAGACAGATATATAGATGTGTAAATAGATATTTGGATGTAGCCTGCCCATGCCAGTGTACTGCCTATCCCGGCAATTTAGCACCGTTCCTTGCACAAGTGGAATAATAGTTAAAGAACTGTAGCTCCTGGCTACAGTTCTCCTGTCGATGCACTACCAATATTTTACGACACATGGCAGCTCCCTGCAAAGACTCCCTGCATCAACATTCCAAACAGAGTATATAGCTGGCAGTTACCAATGTCACATACCGCTATGGCCGTCCTCTTTCAAGGCATCACGATTTTCTGTCGGGTGCTACTGTCTTCTGTCAAAGTGTTGCTGTACATTCGTACAAGAAGAGCAAGAAAGACAGAGCAAGAGAGAGGGAGAGAGAGTAAGTGAGGGAGAGAGATGGGGAGGGAGAGAGAGGAGTAGAGAGAGGCGTCGCTATCGGCGACTGACGGTGTCGGCCGGCCGTGTCAGCCGGGTCGGCGCCGCATCTGCAACACCTCTGGGGGCAGAGCGGGCGGCCTGTCGCGCGATCGGCCCGTGCTCGGATTGTTTACCGCTCCCATATCGAGGAGACGCCGGCATGTAATTGGCGCCGAGCGGACCTGTCCTTGGTGGGCGAGAACAAAGGCAGAAACGGCGACCACCTGCGGCGTATCGGGCGCTCGGCCGAGCTGTATGGGGTTGAGGAATTGCGTCTAAACCCTAACGTGGCCAATTCACATGTGGTGAAGCTATTTGAGTCGCATATCAGTCGCCGCGGAGAATTAAGCACGTGCTATTCGGTAATGGTCGCCGTGTTTACGAGCCGGCGTCGGCGGCGCACGAGCAGCCCGACTGGACGGGATGTGCGGCACATGTGCTGACCACGAGCAGCCCGACTGGACGGGATGTGCGGCACATGTGCTGACCACGAGCAGCCCGACTGGACGGGATGTGCGGCACATGTGCTGACCACGAGCAGCCCGACTGGACGGGATGTGCGGCACATGTGCTGACCACGAGCAGCCCGACTGGACGGGATGTGCGGCACATGTGCTGACCACGAGCAGCCCGACTGGACGGGATGTGCGCATATGTGCTGGCGGGATGTGCGGCACATTGCTGAACCCGACTGGCGGGTGTGCGGCACATGTGCAGCCCGACTGCGACTGGACGGGATGTGCGGCACATGTGCTGACCACGAGCAGCCCGACTGGACGGGATGTGCGGCACATGTGCTGACCACGAGCAGCCCGACTGGACGGGATGTGCGGCACATGTGCTGACCACGAGCAGCCCGACTGGACGGGATGTGCGGCCATGTGCTGCCAACTGGTTCATGTGCTGACCACGAGCAGTCCGACTGGACGGGATGTGCGGCACATGTGCTGAACACGAGCAGCCCGACTGGACGGGATGTGCGGCACATGTGCTGACCACGAGCAGCCCGACTGGACGGGATGTGCGGCACATGTGCTGACCACGAGCAGCCCGACTGGACGGGATGTGCGACACATGTGTTGAACACGAGCAGCCCGACTGGACGGGATGTGCGACACATGTGTTGAACACGAGCAGCCCGACTGGACGGGATGTGCGACACATGTGTTGAACACGAGCAGCCCGACTGGACGGGATGTGCGGCATATGTGCTGAAGTGCTGCGACAGACATCGAAATAAACAGAGCTGAGTTGTCAGCCGGCCATATTGCGACGCAGGATACCCGGAGCCGAGACGAATGTCTTCTTTTGATAGACGTAACCATCAATCACGTGCCCAGTCTCACCGCCCCAGAACGCCCCTAGATAGGGTGGCAATCTTCCCCAGAATTCTGCTTCAATCATGGGTGTAGGTGACAATTAGGCAAGTGTGGCAGCTGCAGAACCAATCATTTTGGCTTCCAATTCTGGGTGTAGGTGCCAATCTGGCAGGTGTGGCAGCTGCCGGACTATTCATTTTGGCTTCTATAGCATGCTAAACCAATGAAAGTATCGCAATCGCTACTGTCTGCCAGAGGGTTATTTAATCATCTAAATAATTATTGCCAGGCTTGAATACTTCAATATGGCAGGTGTGGCATAGCTGCCACACCAAAGCAAGATTGGTGTGGAATGTCACGCCAATAATTTGAATGAAAAAATTATTTAGTAAAGAAGTCTTACAGCACACCATCTCCTCCTCCACCTCGCGCAACAGTTATTTTTATTGGGCTCAAGCAAGAATTTGCAATATTCTGACTCAGGATCAATGCTTCTTAAATTTACTTGATATTTGTCAAACCGGAGGTTCCTCCCAGATCTACATCCCTGTTTCCGATGGAGCAAATTCATCGCAGTAGGATACAGCTAGGGGGCAGCAGTATGCAGCATGCAGTGCAGCATGCAGTGCAGCATGCAGTGCAGCATGCAGTGCAGCATGCAGTGCAGCATGCAGTGCAGCATGCAGTGCAGCATGCAGTGCAGCATGCAGTGCAGCATGCAGTGCAGCATGCAGTGCAGCATGCAGTGCAGCATGCAGTGCAGCATACAGTGCAGCATAAAGTACAGCATACAGTGCAGCATAAAGTGCAGCATACAGTGTAGCACGCAGTGCAGCACTAGTGCAATATGCAGTGCAGCATACAGTCCAACATACAGTGCTGCATCTTGCAACAATCCTAATCCGAATTTGTGCGCTTGGTTTCACCTAGTCACGGCCAATACTGAGGAACTTAGTCTACGGCAAGCACATAAACCTCAATACCGTCGGTGCGCTGTCCGACCAGGGCACAACTTCACGCTCAGTCTGAAATAAACGATGCCTGTCTTCATGAAGCTGCCTTACGCCAACATCAAGTGAAATTTTCGAAAAAAAATCGACCAACAGATACCGTGCTTATGTAACTCACGAAGCGACTGAATGTAGAGCAATGGCTTCAGCCTGCAAGTCATATTCATAATTGAAAGTATTGAATTCAAGGTATTGAATGTAGAGTAATGGCTTCAACCTGCAGGACATATTCATAATTGAAAGCATTGATTAAAGGTATTGAATGTAGAGCAATACCTTCAGGTAATATTCACAATTGAAGTTCTTGAAGTGAGCTTATTGAATGTATTCAATGTATTCAATGTATCGAAAGTATTGAATGTACTGAATTGAATGCATTCATAATTGAATTGAACGAAGAGCAATGGGTAACGAAGTCAACTTTGGACCCTTCTCTGGGAATGCGTTTCGCTCCTATGTGTCCGGACTTGTCGAGTCCAGTGATGAACGCTCCGAGCGGAAGCTGTCGCCGAGGTGCCGGCGCTTAACGCCTCGAACGGTGGCTGTCGCGGGGTGTGTTATGCCTAAGTCAGATCCGGTGCTGGCGTGCCGACGGCCGCCTGGCGGAGGCTGTGTCATTGCGCAAGGACACAGTCGGAGGTCGTTGTGACACCCGTGTCACCATTGCACCATGTAGTGCATGTGGGGCGGGGCAATGGCAGGGCAGGGCGCTAACGCCTCGGCTCTGCCATGGGGAAATTGGTACCCCTCTCTTGCGCGCGGCTCGCCCCAGACACGACTGGACGGTCGAGGCGGTAAGATGTAACCGAGCGGGTGAAGGTGGGCAGACGTGCAGGCGTTGGACGGTTGACCATCACTGGTGCCTGCAGAGATTGTTGAGCCAGGAATTTGGAAGCGGCACCTGTCAGTGTCAGAAACTGTTGAAGCTGTTGCACATGACTTGTCGCCGTATTGCGACTAATCTGCCCGGCCAATACAAGGGCTGTTGGCCTTGAAGAACGGCTCTTGTATTTGAGAACTTGGTGGTTTTGAAGAAGGTATTTAAGTTGAGAACCAGTTATCGCGACGTGAAAAAGCATTAGATTGTCACTGCCAGGCGAACTGAACTTGCCTACAAATGACTATAGTAACAGATTATTATCATAACAACATATTGATGCAACAATGTGATGAGATGCCTGGGAACGCCGGTAATAAGCATGACGACATATCTAGCTAGCATGCATCACGACCTGCATACATGACGAAATACATGGGCAACGTGCATGGGAACACGCGTGGTGATGTACATCACATGTATCCAGGTCAATTCAAAATATCTGTACTCTAGACCAGGCTTCATACAGACAAGTGGCATACATCATCCGCAAAGGGATAAATTCAGTATCTAGATAAACATCTACCTTCAACTCCGACTAAGCAATGCCCCAGAAGACGCCTGTGGAACGAGGCCATCCGGACTGAATAAGCTTATGGAAGCCATGTCAACCAAGCCTTAGACATGGAAAGGTGGCTCGACAATTAGGTCAATTAAGCCACAATGACAGGACCACGGCTTGGCAAGAACGCAGACTGTGTTAATGAATGATTGTGGATGCTATCCAGGAACCGAGTGGCTCTAGCAGATCTGACCATGAACGGATCTTCTGCAGCCTGTCACATGATCTCAGGAGGATTGAAACATCCTATCAATGACAACTGGCAGCCTGAAGCAAGCACACTTACCACAAAGTCTTTGCGATAGCCCCATCGCACTCCGATGGTCGGTAGCATTTAGATTGTGCACACCGATTATCACCGAAAACCGTGCGCTTTCTGGACAGCAATCATCTCGCAGTCGGTCTACAGGTCGGCGCATCGCGTCGGGCAGAGCATCGATCTGATTGTGAAAGCCACGCCTCTGTCAGGCTCGTCACGGTCTCTTGTGAACCAGGTGTGGCTCGCCCAGCGGAGCTGCAGGCCTGAGTCTACCACGTCAGGCGTCAGCCCAGCCTCAGTGAGCGCCAGCACGTCCCACGCCTGCAGCTCACCAGCGTGAGCCCGCAGCGTGTGCAGCTGGTTGTGGACGCTGCCAACGTGCTGGCAGACGGCCGTGATGGTCTGAGACCGCGCCGACCGTGAGACCGCATTTTGTTTTCATTTGTTTTCACGTTATTCATGTTAAGTTACAGTATGCAACAAGTTGCATTTCAAGCACGTGACCTCCGTTGGTTCTGTTCATTAAATCTGGAAGAAAACTGGCAGTGCAGGTCATTTTTTTTTAGTCAGCGAGGTAAACAAACCGCAACAAGGTTGTTCTGGTTTGGATTCATTTGTAGGGGAACATTATAATGGGTCAGACGGAAAGAGGAGACAATTTGTTCGATATATTTATATATCTATGTTGCATTTGAAGTCGCTTTCACCACAAATGTCTGCTTCTACGCATGGGCAACCAATGTTTACTTTGTTGACCCTTGAAAACAGACCCTGCATAATAGACACTAATAGGACGCCCAGTAGGTGGAGATTTACATTACTCAAGGTCAGCAGCATTTGCTTGCATTTGAACTGCATGCACGTTGAGAAGCTGGTAATAGTACTTGTTTGTAATCGTGATTTGTTGCTTGGCTCTTCTATTCTTATTTGGTTGTGCTCTACTTTCTTTTTTTCTTGTATTCTAGTTTCTTTTTTCTTGCATTCTCGTTTTTTATTTGTTTTCCTCATAGTCGCATTAACTAGGTAAATGGACTGCACACATGATTTGAAGTGAAATTTCATGCCGGAGTAAAACATGGTGTTACTGATGAATTAGTTGTAATATATATTTTTTTATATATATATATATATATATATATATATATATATATATATATATTGTACAACAGGTCAAGTTAATTTTTATCCATGTTGCTTGTTAAAACATTGAATATTATTGATGGTCTTGTTGCAATTTATTGCTGCAATCAATCTGGCCATGGCTGTGTTACGTTTCTGAAACGAATTGAATAATGGATAGAATGGACGGATGGAACTCTACATGGTACGGATGATACGGATTAGAGTGCCTCATACGAATACGGGTTGGATCGGATTTGAAAATAGCAATCAGTGTTATGAACCAACATGACACACACACATGCGCGAACACACACGCACACACACACACACACACACACACACACATACACATACACACACACAAATGTATATATGTATATATATATATATATATATATATATATATATATATATATATATATATATTATATCAGGGGTGTCGATTTGTGAAAAACATTGGGGGGCGAAGTGTCAACGTACTAGACCCCCCGCCCCCAAACAAAAACTCATCGGATTTCGCCCACTGTATTTTCAGACTTCAATAATTCGGATTTTTTTTTTGACAATGTGTATGTTTCTCGCCAACGGGAAAAATCGCCCAGTAACAGATCAAGTCACATAAGCAAAAGAGCAGTACACAGTACATGTCAACATAAAAACTTTGAGGCATAGCATGCGACTACAGAGTCATACAATGGACTCGGGTCCATCGTAATCGTCAACGTCATCGTCATCGTCAACGTCACCCTCCCCTCACCCTACACACCAACAAACACACACCGGCTTAAGTAAAATATGTCCGCGCCCATATGCAGGCTAAAACACACCGGCCTTGATGGAGCATCGGAGCACAGCAGGCCTGAATTGTGATGACGATGGGTGAAGGTATTTCCTTGGTGCCTAACATTAGGGAGGGGCGAAGCCAAAGTTTTGGTGGGGCGAATTCGGGGTCGGGGAGGGGGCACAGCCTCCACAAAAGCATAGAAATCGAAAACAATATCCTCTGATCAAACATGTGCATTGACGTAGTCATGGTGATCGCCGAGTCTAGTCAGTCACCACTCACGACACCAAGCAAACTAAAATTAACAACGGATCATAGACATCAATCAGCGCAATCGTCCTACTACTTTTTTTTTCTCACAACAATCTAAAAACTCCACCCGTACCCAATGGCGCAGCCAAGAGCAAGAGCAGGACACACCGGGTACATGCCTCTCCGGTCACGGCCAAGGAGTCCGAAAAGGTCAGCCCAGGAGATTCCCAGAAGTGCCATCCGACGGCTTTGAAATTGATATGTCGGCTGGAATGGTTCCTTTGCTAGAGTCGGAAATAAAAAGTACAAAACTTCGGAAAGTGGGAATAATGGCAGAAATCAAAGCAGTTTTCAATGGAATGGTCCCGCAACAGGTGTCGCAATAGGGGAATTTTTACTGCAGCCCTGTTAGTACTTGTAATCCTTTCCCTCCAAAAGGTTAAGTGCGGAGTTTTCTATACCTTTGGTGGTGCTTGGACCCCTCCATATTTGCCTTCTTGACCTCATTCACCAATTTGATTTATAATTCCCCTTGAACTTGACTTGGGACGGATCAAGGAGGATAATATTCCAAAATCTTCAAAATGTCGAGATTTGCAGTGGTTCCAGAATAGCAACACCAAATCCAGATCATACCGTTCTTTCATTAAATCAAATAACTGCTTTCCCAAAATTGTAATCAAGGCCAAGGTTACTAAACGGAGGTCAGGTCAAATTCTTTCTTCTTATCGCAGTGAGGGGAAACTTTTCGTGCAGAACATGATGAAAGAATGATATAGACATTTCGGCTAAATCAAATAACTGCTTTCCCAAAATTGTAATCAAGGCCAAGGTTACTAAACGGAGGTCAGGTCAAATTCTTTCTTCTTATCGCAGTAAGGGGAAACTTTTCGTGCAGAACATGATGAAAGAATGATATAGACATTCGGCTTTCAAATATGTGACAAGGTCAATGGTGTTAGGTCAGGTCAAGTATTATGCATATTCTACACTGCCGTATTGTGTGTGGAGTTTGGATTTTTGTGCGCGTCAGCTGCCTTAGCGACATTGCGCGTCTTATGCCGAATGCTTCTGCTCCTTGTGAATTGAAATTTTAATTCAGTTTTAGAGCCACCGAAGTAGTACACCATGACATTGTGTGAACAATGATCCGAGATGACCCGACTTCGTGTGACCGGATCTTATCATATAAAGCAAATATAAAGCATATGAAGGGCAAATATAAAGAGGTGCAAAATGTCGGACAGTAGGAACACATGACAGACGTAAGGAGTCTTCATATAGGTTCGAGGGATACTAATAAGGCCATAAGGATGCCGCACCCCAAGGCATTTCCGGCCGCGCTGCTGTTAGTACCTGTAATCATTACCCTAGTAGAAGTAAAGTCAGTCTCGCTGCTGACAGAATTTGCTTTTCTGATGGCATCAATATTCATCGCTCGAAATGCACAACAAGAGCAGCTGCGTCTGAATCAGATGCAATGGCTGTGACGAATTGGGAAATATTAATGTATGGGTGACATTGGTACCTATTAATGGTAAGGTGAACGGTAGAATGCGGATAAAGTGACAACTAATGCACACAAAACTGCTCGGAAAGATGATGGAAAGCCGTGATGGATTTATGCTTTGCAATCCTGGGTGATGAGAGGACAACTTCTGAGTGATGGAATACGGAGAGGATATTTTCCTTCAAACCTTGGCATCAGAATATCACTTTGAAGTTTCAGGTGAATCTTGAGCACTTTACCACAGGGCAATTCGTTGTCGAACAACACCATCGGACGTCCACGTTGAAAACGCATGGAGGAAACAACATGGAAGATAATTTTGCGAAGACGATAATGCTATGGATGGCAAAAATCCAGGAAAACCCCGTTTTTCGACCCTGACGTCCACTGTGGCGGGCCAGGGTCGCAGAGCAAACCGTCCACTGTGGCGGACTGGGGCTGTGGAGCACACCTTCTACTATGGCGGACCAGAGCCGCGAAACACACCGTCCACTCTGGCGGACCGGTGCCGCGGAGCACACGGTCCACCTTAACGGACCGCAGCCGCGGAGCACACCGTCCACTGTGGCGGGCCAGGGCCGCGGAGAACATCATCAACCGTGGCAGACCCGGGTCGTAGAGTATACCGTCCACTGTGGTGGACCGGTGCCGTGGGGCACACCTGCTATGACGGACTAGGCCACGAAGCATAGCGTCCACTGCGGCTGAGCAGGGCCGCGGAGTACACCATCCACTGTGGTGGATCAGGGTCGCGGAGCAAACCGTCCACTGTGACGGATCAGGGCCGTGGAGTTCACTGTTCATTGTAACGGACCGGGGCCGCGGAGCACACCGTCCACTGGCGGATCAGGGCCGTGGAGTATACCGTCCATTGTGGCGGATCGGGGCTGCGGAGCACATCGTCCATTGTAGCGGACCGGAGCCGCAGATTACACCGTCCATTGCGGCGGATCATAGCCATCAACAGGTTAAATTATGTCATGCCATGGCAGTGGCGTACCTAGGATTTGCGAGAGGGGGGAAAACTGACTTGGAAGGTGCCCAGCTATCCTCATTAAAAAAGTCCCCGGATTTCCAATATGTTTTTCAAAGAGGGTTCTTTATATTTTTGTTATATAATAATTAGTGACCGAATTAACTGTCCTGTGGAGGGGGCCTAATCAACCACCATTATTTCTGAATGACCGGATTTCAACCCTAACTCCCCCCATCCTGTTTGAAGGTTTTTCTTTTGGAATCCCTTGAAAAGTCACCTCACACTGCTGAAATTGCACCTGAACAAATCACTAAAAAATGTTAAATTTCGCAATATCAGGCATTCCAATTAATAACGCCCGGTCGCCAAAACGCCAACGTTCGTGCACGTGCACACCTGCCTTGCGCAGTCGGCGCATTCGCCACTCTACGTGCTGTTCTCCGGTTTCTGCTAGGCCTCCCACGTTTTGCTAATTACTGTTACATGATAGTCTTGTGCCACATTTGACATGTGGAATGCCTGGTATGGCGGCTCGCTGGAACAAAAAATCTAAAAATTCAATTCGATGTTCTATTCTTCCCACATTTTCTCGTGATTAAGAAATCCGTAGACACACTGAGCTTTGATGCACCTCATCTCTTTGGTTAAATACGCTCCCAGATTGGCTACCGAGCCGTGACCCTGGCTAGGTGTTCGTTTTCTACCCGTTGCGTTTTTCTTCTTCTATGGATGTGTTGTAGGGCTCCAGCCAATTTTTGTTAGGGGCCCGGCACATGTTTGAGACCCGGATCTTTTTTACAGCTTTGTTGCCTTTTTATACACCGATTATATTTTTGTGGTATGGGCGCGTTTTCGAAGACGCCGATGTGTTTATTTAGTGTCCGGTCTATTTGTTCCTTGTTTACGATCGATTCCCTTTTTGAGGGCCCAGCCTGTTTTTGAGGCCCCGTGCGGTCTGATGGCCCTGGTGTGCCTCGAGGGCCTTCGTTAGGCTTTTTATTTAGCGCTCCCGGTGTGTATATTTCGAGCTGCAGCGCATATTTTAAGGCCCTGTCGATTTTTTGCGAAACTCGGGACGCTTTTGATTACCGACACTAAATTTTGGGATTACCGACGGAATTTTTGGGCCCCGAACGCGATATTTGGGGGCCCCGTGGTCACTTGTTGGGATCACTAGCTCGAGCTTTAGTGGCCAGGACACGTTTTTTTGTGGCCAAACACGCTTTGTGGGTTTTGGAGCGGTTATTGGGACCCCAGAGTGATTGTCCATGTCGGGACTGCTTTTCGTTGCCCCGGCTTCATTTGTTGGGTCATCACAATGAGACTTTTGAAGCCCCGGTGCGACCTGTCATGCCCCGAGCGTGATTTTCAGGTCGGGCGAGAATTCTTGGTACCCCTAGGCCCAGCGTGACTTTCCAGGGCCCCGGCCCGACCGTTTGTGGCCTCCGTCATGATTTTCTTGAACCCCAGCACGACTCTTTCGAGCTCCAAGCGTGATTTTCACGGGCCCAGGTGGAAACTTTCGAGGCCCCAGCGTCCTTTTCAGAAGCCCCTACGCGACTTTTTCGCCCCAGTGCGATTCTACGGGGCTCCGGTGCGATTATTGGGGGGCCCAAACGGGATTATTAAGGAGACTGGCGCATTTTTTTCAGGAGCTCGACACGATTATTGGGGGCCCCACAACCTGTCAGGGGACAACTGCCCACAATGTCCCTCCCATCCGGCATGCTACTGGGCCATGCAATTCTCCAACATAAGCATTAGGAATAGCTCATCTGTTTCATCACTCACACGTGATTTCAACTCCAAAGCTCTCCAGACAGTTTGAGGAAAGTCGAACATCTCCTACATGGATAGGCAAGGATGGACTATTAGGCAACAGGGATACCATGGAATGCAGATCATAGTACTCTTGCTGCAATACATACCTTGTTCCGCAGGCTGCGTTGGAGATGAATGCGCTCCTGAAGTTTGGTCAGGGCTGGAGGTGGAGGTGGATGGAGCAGCACTGTGAAGGACATTACATATGGCTCAAAGGACTTCTTTCTGTTTGCATTAACAATGCATGTAATGGAGTAACACTTTCATTAATTGACTTCTACAGTGTCTTAAGTGAGCAGTAGAATCGAGATGGGCTCTTGTGATATACGTTATGCGTAAGGTTATGATGGAGCTTTTAGACTCCAGTGGGAATGATATGAATTGACTCATTAGTAAATCCATACGATAACCTAATAACCATAACAAACATAAACTAATCTAGCATATCCTAACCTCCTTTGGAGAAAAAAGAAAACAATTTTAAGCAATATATTCTCTGAAAACTTTCTAAATTAGAATACCGAACCAAACCTAGCTGAACCTAACGTCAGCTGCTTTTGAAGGAAAAAATGTCCGATTTGTAGCAAATTTTTGAAAACTTGAATATTTTCCAACCTAAAAAACTCAATTAGCCTAACCTAACCAAACCGGTATTTTCCTGGTTTAATGTGGTAATAAGACAAGTTTTTACACATATTTGTTTCCATAAAGCAAACAAATGGGTTAGGTTTGATTAGGTTAGGTTAGTTAAGGCTTTTTAAGTTAACATATTTATCAATTTTTCCCAATAAAAAAAATGCGATTGCACAGAAAATAAGTGGTCCCCTCATCTTAGTCACCTTCATGAACATAGTATTCTAAAGAAAAATTTACAAAACAATTAATAAAAACACCTTAAACTGCAAATTTACAAATAATTTTGTATTCAAGAGCAACTCATGTTAGGTTAGGTTAGGTTGGGTTAGGTTTTGAAATTTTGAAATCTTCAGAAAATAAAATGCTTTAGCTTTTTCGAATTTTATGTTTTTGATTTTGTTTTCGCCAAAGGCAGTTTAGGCTAGGTTAGGTTTGGTTATGCTGAATTTTTTTTAGTACATTTCTTTTTATGCTATGTTACCTAACTCAAAGCCTCTTTTTTTTGTTGTTATTTTGGTTACAACCTGAAAAGTAAGCATTTGCACAGAAAATGAATGGCCCCATCATCTTAGTCACATTCATAAACATTGCATTCGAATGATAAATTCCGAGAATTCAAAAAACACCTTAAAGCACAAATTTACTACCAAAACTAACCCATTCGTTTGCTGTATGGAGGAAAATGTGTGTACAAACTTGTCTTGTTACCACCTTAAAGCACAATAATACTCAAATATGGTAGGTAGGTAGGTAGGTATCTGGCATTAATATAGAAACACCGTGCAGAAATCAGAAAAAGACATGGACTGGACTTGTTGAAGCTTACCTGCCAACTTCTTCCTCTATTGTTTCTTTGGGAATTAAATATCAGTCAGAATTAACTGCTTAAAATCACACTAATCAGCAGACACATCGGGTGTGAAGTATAAAAAATGAAGCAGCGCGACGCCACATGAGTTTGGCCACCGGATTAAACATCGCGCGCAATTGCACCACAAATGTCTCACCTCCGTCATATTTGTCGACCACATTCTCTAGCTCGAGATTCTAGGATTTTCCACTTTGACTTTTTATCTTTCGATGCTACGGTTTTGGATGCTCTGAAGAACAGACGTCACGACCGGTGGCCGCTATACCCAATTGTATTTTTAAGGAGGGAGACAGGAAATTTGCAACTTCAAACACGTAATTACTATATTGCTGCTAATTACTGATTATTGATGAGTGGTATTGTCTTTCCTCACTCAAACGCATCAATGAAAGCATTCTCGGACTATGCCTAGCTGCGCCAGCATACAAATTACAAATACAGGGTAGTCCTCCATTTTGACGAGAAAAAATCATATAACGTGCAAAATATATATGGGCAATGCATAAACTTCGTATGTTTCAAGCGCAGCCCCGCCCCAACCCAAATTACAAAATATTTTGTGCAGGAGTAAAGTAAAATTAAAGCCATTTAGACATCAGGGAGATGTCCAAATCCCAGCCTCCGCCTTCAGCACCTAAAATATCACAAACTATCACGTAAAATTCCGTTAACGTAAATGTCTACCTGCCTGTACCTGGATCGCACACACTCGCTTTTATAGACAGGCATGTAACGTACTCGCTTTAAAGGGCGGCGCCAATGACCTTTATGGTCCGGCACGCCTTAAAAAAATACCCCCCCCCATGCGCAGCAAAATTGAAACATGCCTGATGCTACCAATTTCTGCAATGAGGAAAAGCTGTGACGTCACCAAGGCTTGAAGCCGAACTTTGGTGGGTAATCTTTACCTTTCGGCCGACACATACTGCCAAGGTTAGTGATTTGTAAAGAGGTGTACAGTGGGTAACAGTGACGTCACAGGAGTCAGGGAAGTGACGTCACAGGAGTCGGGTGTCGGTAAAGATTACCACCTAACCTAGAATAAGATAATGTAGCATAATATACAAAATGTATCATAGCATAATATAATCTAACCTAACCGAACCTAACCTAACCGGAAAAACAAAATCCTCCGAAGCCAATCTTTAGGCCATGACGTCATGAAATATATGCGACATTGTATAGGCAACTCTTTACAAATCACTAACCTTGGCAGTATGTGTCGGCCGAAAGGTAAAGATTACCCTTTGGTGTATCTTTTAAGGTTTGCTTTGGAAGTCATGTGAGCCATAGCTGACCTCTAATAGCATCATTTCTGTTGGATTCAAATATTTCACTGAGATATCCCTAGACATAAAAGATCAGTGCAACTATGAGCCACAATGGCCCTTCTTGGTTGCACTCTGGACACTGAACCAGTTGCCCAACAAATCTGTTGATCAGCCCTCTCTGGAATACTGAAAAGTAAGCCCTCTTTTCTTATAATGAGTGTCTATGCTGTTTTAAAGATGTTCAGTGTGCTGCTACTGACAATGGTTTCTGGCAGCTGGTTCCAATGTTCTACTACCCTGTTGGTGAAGAAAGACTGTCTTAACCTTGTCCTGCTGTGGTTAACTTTAATTTTGAATTGATGACCTCTAATTGCATCATTTCTGTCAAATTCAAACATTTGCCTGAGATATCCCTGTTCCTGGCCATGAACAAATTTAAAGACCTCGATGAGATCTCCTCTCAGCCTTCTATATCTAAGTGAAAACATATTCAATTTCTTCAATCTTACCTCATATGCCAGTTTGCCTATACCAATACCATTAACCATTTTTGTTGCCCTCTTTTGTACTCTCTCTAAATTCCAACAATCTTTTTCATAACTAGGGGACCAAGCTCGGACACAGTATTCCAAATGTGGCCTGACATATGCACAGTAAAGCTTCCTGATGACTTCCTCACTTTTGTATGATACATTCCTATTTATTTCCCCAAGCATTCTTAGTGCCTTCTTCCTGGCTTCTTTGGTCTGTTCTGATACCCCCAATTTTGTGTTCAAAATAACACTAAGTCCTTCTCCTGCTGAGTCACTGATAGTACTTGGTCACCCATCAAGTACAGAGCCTTGATATGCTGCCTACCTACATGCATGATTTTGCACCTATCAAAATTAAATTAAATTAGCCATTTTTCGGACCACTTCACAAGCTCGTCTAAGTCTTTCTGCAGCATGCACCTAGGTGCCTAGGTACCAGGTAAATATCAAGCTGATAGTGTGATGAGTGGGCTGTTGAAGATAATTATAGTTTGTGTATCATCAGCTAATCTCAACATTTTATGATGTAAGTTGTCCTTCCACAGTGGAGGGAAATCCAGCTATTTTGTTTTTTTTGCACACCATTTTGAATTTTGTAGCAAAAAGTGGAGAGTCAGTCCACTATCTAATCCAAATCTGTTTTTTTTCAGTACAAAATGTGCTGGTTAACATCAACTACATTGTCTATGTACCGAGCATGGTGTTTTTCTTCTTTTTTCCTTCACCTTTTTTATCAGCATAAAAATAGCATAGATTATTGGGGGGGGGCCCAAATCAACATTGAGAGGGCCAAGATCAACATTGGTGGGGCTCTGGCCCCCACAAAAGGATACAAATCGACGCCCCTGATATATATATATATATATATATATATATATATATATATATATATATATATATATATATATATATATATATATGTGTGTGTGTGTGTGTATATATATATACATACATATGCCAAGTTTCTAGTAGTTTTACTGTTCCTCTTGATAAAGATTTTCGGCTCATTTTAACAACCACTGAAATCCGTCGTATTGATTTACGGCTGTCAGCAGCACGACCCACAGGACGGCTCCAACAGGACCATGCAGGCTGGACCGCTGCGGTCGTGCCGTTTGGCGTCACCACGGGCAGGTGTTCGGCGGCGGCGCGCTTTCCCACCCTCTGGAGCGGAACGATCTCCTTCTGCGCCATTGTTCGCGCGGTCCGAGGCGAAATCGTCGCGGAACACCAGACCGCCGTGTAAACGTGTTTGCGCGGTCACGTGGGTGAGACGTCAGAGGCGCGACTCGGACACGGAGCGGCGTCGTCACCAATTCGTGGCTTGAGGTGGCGCGCGACGGAGTGGGGAAGCTCTTCCAGCGATTATCTCTTTATTATCCAGATAGTAGCAGATGCAGGTGGAGAGCTGTGGGAGACAAACGAATACCAGGTTGCATTTACGATAACTTGTTGGCACTGAAACGGTGTACTTAGTTGGGACTGATCATATGCGATGCCGGTGTGACGTATAATGCGAGTAGGGAAATGCATGGTGTGTGCGAATATGAACACGTGCCTGTCGCGGCATAGCAAACACGGGTAAGGAAGCGTGAGGAGCGAGCAAGAAACAGACAGACAGCATCAAAACAGAAAAGACAGAGATAGATGCAGAGACAGAGACAGAGAGATGCAGGGAGGGAGGGAGGGAGGGAGAGAGAGGGAGAGAGAGAGAGAGAGAGAGAAAAAAAAAAAAAAAAAAAAAAAAAAAAAAAAAAAAAAAAAAAAAAAAGAGAGAGAGAGAGGAGAGAGAGAGAGAGAGAGAGAGAGAGAGAGAGAGAGAGAGAGAGAGAGAGAGAGAGAGAGAGAGAGAGAGAGAGAGAGAGGGTGAGGGCACCGAGAGGTTTCAACTAGACTACCTCCCTGCGTTGTTGGCTCAGTCACCTTTTGTCTAACTATCTATGCACCCTCCATTTAGCTGCTGGTTTCTTTCCCTTCTTAACATCCGGGCTGACACGGGACACGGGACTTCTGAATATCCGGGCTGACACGGGACTGGCTTTCAGCAAGACACCAGCTAGCAATTATCCGATCAGTTAGATATATTTGCATCAGCCACAGGGCCTTGCTGCCGCTGGCAACGTTATCTGTTCATGGTGGGTTGTGCCTGGCGCCATACATCAGACGATAACTATAAGGTACTCTCACCATCATACTCTACAGCTCTGGTTGGAGCATTTATTAAATCTTCATATTAGCTCATTGGCGCGTTTTTGTTCACCGCTGTGCCGATAAAAATAAATACTTGTCTGCGGAACGGGAAATCAATCGATGCTTGTCGCCAGCATGCATTGTAGACACGCATCAAGTATATGCATTCGAATAATATGAATGGTATGATTAACGGCACCATGTCATTTACATTGCTACAAAAACGACCAACAAAGCACAGCCACGGACCGAGACGGACTGGTTTATATCATGCTGGCAGATGCAAGTGACCCTTGTAAGGTCATCGGTGCAAGGAATGGAGGGAGCTCTGCACCAGAGATGGGTCTCGTGTCGCCGATATAATGACCCGTAATGAGCGGCGCAGCGCTGCCCGCGTGGGAAGAAACGTTCCCGGGTCAGACGTCCGATGCCCCGGGGCGGCACCGTTGGCGAGTGAGACGGGTGCGGGGCGCGTGCGGCTCCCACACTAGCCACCGCCACTGCAGAAGGTCACAGGTCACACGGACTGCAGATGAGGCCGATATCTACAGATCAGATGCCGCCGCAGCCGTGCGGTTTCTGTGGTGAGTGACTGTGGGAGAATTTCCTCCAAACGCGCACGGATAGCAGTCTGATGTTGTGACCTGGTTGGGCGATTGACCACCAAGGTCACCAAGGCCAGGTCACTTAACATATGGATGAACGGGTGAGGCGCACCGAACGTAATCAGCATTAAGTCTGCCAGGGAGCCCTAATAACTGGCCCCGGACACTGCGGCGATGCAGGATTACTCTATACCAATTTAGCCCAATTTATCATCATCGGTGATTTTAGAGCAGCGCTTCGTCGAGTACCACTAACGATTTTATAATGCCGGATGACGGATTCATTAAGCCTGCGCTGTGCACCAGGCAGCGTGCACTGTGCAGACAGGGGAGCACAAAAACTGCTGGCGGAGTCTTGCACAAACACTGGCTACGTAAACAATAAATTTACAGACTTCCAAGCAAATCTGGTCTGATAGATGTAACGAAATCTAACGACATTATAATAGGTTCAGCTAATAAATGGATATGCTTACACGCAGGTATTGCTACATACATTTGCAAACTTCCGTTCTATGTCGGCTATTTTGGTGTATATTAGGGCAGGCCAGTATTCCCAGAAATTATGACATGGCGTGATTATAAATAGGGTCTGCCTACATCTATTCTTTCTATAAATTTATTTATTCATCATGAGGGATGCTGTTCTGTGGGATACACTGAGTACATACTGATATTGTTAGATGGAATGGATTAATGGATGACAATGCATGTTCCAATGCGGTGGTTGTCCGCTTCACAAGCGGTCTAGATGTATGTACAATTCGTGTGATTGTGCTTTAAGCTGTTCGGTGCAAGCGTGGTAGATGGAAGGTGAAATGATTTTAAAAATCGCATTGATATACACCGGCTGTTGTTATGAAATAAATCGGGTGACACATACCAAGGTCTAGCGAATCATTAAAGATGGAGAGACAGTCGCCACGAAGCTAAGCATGTACATGTTTCTCCACATAAAGCCCTGTCTTACGCTAAGTTCATGCAGTCTTTGCCCGCTCGGCATATTTTTGCTTGCTCCCTCAACCCAGCGAACTTGCAGTTCGCAGGTACTTGCACTTGCTTGCACTTGCAACTTGCAGCTTGCTGGCGTCCTCCGTCGACGCCAGTTCAAACCCACGCTGGCAGGTATATTTACAGGCAACCCAAATCTGGTAAGAAATCGAGAATAACCAATGCTTGGAAAGTTTTGCTGTCAGACCTACTGACCCGACTGCCTCTTCCACACTCATAATTTGATCACTGATATGTACTCAGTGTATCCCACAGAACAGCATCTCTCATGACCTAATAAATGAATTTATAGAAGGAATAGATGTAGGCAGACCATACTCGACATCACGCCATCATTTCCGGAAACCACGGCCTGGCCTTCTGTCCGCAAAATAACTAACACAGAACGGAAGTTCGCAAGGGTATTTGCCAAAACTTCCGTGTAAGCATATCTATTTCTCAGCTTACCCTATTATAATGTCCTTAGATTTTGCTACATCTATCACAACAGACTTACTTGGAAGTTTCAGAATCAGTGTCAGCACCAGAAGTACCAGGCGCTCTATGTATATTTAGGACCATGCTGTCTCACATAAAAACACGTTAAGATCTTGATGTTTCTCCACCCTCCCTGTACTGTTCTGACCACCGATTTCGTTCACGTGCCCACTACCAGAACGGCCTGAGAAGATGGTGCTGTTGTGGCACATTGTGACTCAGCTGGTCGTGGCCTCACCCAACAGACGCCCCGCGGCGCGGCCCGCAGACCGGCCGGCATTTCGCCTGTTTTAACGGTGCGTTTTATTGGCGCGTTATCATAATAATGCCGACCCAACAGTGCGACGGAATTTATTGAGATGGCCGGGATAAGCCAATGCATTATACCGAGATGCCGGGCCCAAGGAAAACGTGGTATATTGCGCCTGTCTTTTTTTCTGAATGAGCACGGACCATTAATTGAGGTGTGCTATGTAGGCATGAGTTTATTTCCCACATGCAGACGTTCATCTGAATACAAACGCAAAATAAATGGAATAAGGATTGCGCCCGAATGCTGCGTTGTCTCAGGGAATGCTGCGCGGTGTCAGGGAATGCTGCGCTGTGTCAGGGAATGCTGCGCTGTGTCAGGGAATGCTGCACTGTGTCAGGGAATGCTGCGCTGTGTCAGGGAATGCTGCACTGTGTCCAGGGAATGCTGCGCTGTGTCAGGGAATGCTGCAGTGTGTCCAGGGAATGCTGCGCTGTGTCAGGAAATGCTGCGCTGTGTCCAGGGAATGCAAAGCTGTCCTGCAAGGATGAAGCGTCACCGATGATTGGGTTGTTGTGACGCGACAGATGACACCAGACGACAGATGGTGACGAGAAAATGACGTCTGGGGCCATGCAGCGTCTGATGATAATTACGATGTGCCGAACGGAATTTTTCCCGCGGTTTTAATGAGATAGCGCGAAACAAGCGGCCTGTTCAATGGGGCTGGAGTCCCGAAAAGAGGCGGTTTTCAGCGGGGATGTTGATGAGGGCCGACAGCCCATTGTGACCGAGACCATTCAGAGTTCCGACGTTTACTGGGAAATAAACTGCGAATGAGGAACAAAATAGGGGATAAAATATACTGCCATATCGGAAATAGTGCATCCACTTTGCGCAATTACCTCATAACAAGCTTGATATTTCATGTAATGCGGTTGTGAATAATTATTGCTGCTGTAAACACGAGAATAATGGCTTTCGCTGCCGGTATTCACCATATGAGATGCTGCTCTTTTTGCATTGCATCACTGCACTGCTTACATGCGTCACTTCAGACGAGCTGGTTGGAGTATCGTAGAAAAAGTGAGTGTGAGGAATCGATGAAGTCATGTGGATTACAACACAACAATGCTTTTAAAAACACAAAAGACACTTTCCTTTTTCCCATACAGCCGGGACGGCAGCGGCTACACCAACGCCTCTCTGATATCCGCAATGTTCGGCAGTCAAGCTAGTCTGCG
The DNA here is from genome assembly GCA_034440615.1 of Ashinkailepas kermadecensis. NCBI lineage: Eukaryota > Metazoa > Arthropoda > Thecostraca > Neolepadidae > Ashinkailepas > Ashinkailepas kermadecensis. The sequence goes on from JAOTOM010004468.1 coordinate 216,193, forward strand.
GCCACTCCTACGCCACTCTGAAACCCACAATGTTCGTCAAAACTAGTGTGTACCATAGGCACTTGCTGCACTGTCTGTGAATGATGTAGAACTTCAAAGAGGTGGCTGAGCCGCACATAATCCCAGAGCATGCACCTGATAATCCCGACTATATTCAAACAACGATGCGCGTCACCGGACGTTGAGCGCCACGTATGACACCGAACTGTAGCATGCAAGTGAACTGCTGCCGGCAATTCAGCTGCTACTGGCCGCCATTACAAGCCGTCACCCCAACCTGTCACAAAGTGGCGACAGCATAGTGTGCGGTAGCGTTCGCAACTCATTGTTTCCGACATGGGGGGACCTCCAGCGTCCCGGACGCGCTGCTCCGTGATGAGCCGGGCGCCGACCATTACGGACAGGTGTCACTGATATTCCCGGCACTTGACAAAGGCGGCAATTACGGCGTGTAATCAATTAGGCCGTCAGCGGGCAGGCGGGAGGCTCGCCACAGGTGCACATGCACGGGATTACCGCCGACCGGCCTGAGGTACAGGCCGGCCCGGCCTGAGATGCTGCGCCGGCGTGGCGGCGCGCGGCAGGTGGACGGGTGGTGGAAGCCGGGCTCTACTGTAGGCCCAGCGGGCCATGTGCTACGGAGTCACCCCCGCCGGCGGCACAGCGAGAGATCACAGAGGCGCAGACAATATGGGACAAACGCACTGATGGGATAATGCCGGCCCGTGGAGAGGGCACTGCTCGCCGGCCGGATCTGGATAAGCCTGTTTCATTAATTCGGTAAAAGAGGGTCGGTGGCGAGCCCTCCGACAATGTTCGATTCATTAATCACGTCGGATATGTAGACAGTCAGCAACTACTATTCATCACTGGACATGACATGATACTGGCAGACCACATTGGATGTCTACTCAATAAAATTAACTCGGCATGCTTAGCAAACACGCCAAGGCATATGCACGAAGCCTTCTGGACATTGAAAAATTAAGCGAGATGCACCGAATATATGAATCTAGATATCTTTTGGTTCAATTTATAATGTAGATATTTCAGATCATTCTAATAATCGATCTCAGTGTCCATTATTATAAGTGGTATAGAACAAACCCTAGTATTGCAGAGCTTCGTATCGCAAATCTTCGCACGCAAATCTTAGCATGCGCAAATTTTCGTACGACAAATACTCATACGCAAATCTTCCTTTGCGCAAATCATCGTACGTCCAAAACGTCGTAGGAAAATCTTTGCATGCAAATTTTCGTACGTAAATCTTCGTACGTAGCTGCTGGTATGCGCAAGCCTTCTGAGTGGTCACAGGGTGCCGAAGGTGCGCTGAAGTCCAGGTTAGCGCCATCTGTTGATAGGCTAGCTCCCTTCTCGTCGAGGTTGGCGTCCTCTGTCCCAGATCGGAACCACTCTGGTCGAGGTCGGCGCCCTTTGGACTAGTCCGGAGCCATTCTGAGCCAAGACAGCCAGCAGCCCTTTGTACTAGTCCGCTGTCATTCTGGTCCAGGAAGGCGTCCTTCTGGACTAGTCCGGCGTTTCTCTGGACAAGGAGGGCGCCCTTTGTAGTAGTCCGGCGCCCATCTGGACCAGGAAGGCGTCCATCTGGACTAGTTCGGCGTCCCTTTGGAACAGGAAGGTGTCAATCTGGACTAGTCCGGCGCCCCTCTGGACCAGGAATGTGTTCATCTAGACTAGTCCGGCTCCCTTATGGACCAGAAAGTCGCCCTTTGTACTAGTCTGGCGCTCCTCTGGGCCAGGAAGGCGTCCATCTGGACTAAGAAGGCTCTTGAATAGCAGGATGTTCCCCGAGAATTTGAGTGTCCCTGAAGGGACGCTTTTTCCAGTCAGAGAGGCACCTTTCGGGTCCCAAGAATGGGGCGGGTGGTCGCTTATTTTTCCCCCACCCCTTGGATCCATCCCCTCCAAGAGGGGCCATGAAATATCACGGGGCGCCATCTTGCCCAGAATTACGTACCGTCGAGGGACGTTGTTGATAATTGTTAGCATGAAGAGGCATATAATTAAAATGAAAGAGTTATATATATATATATATAACGCTTATTGCATGTTAAAATGTACGACCTACGACCCTCAACTGTAAGTCAGCTCGACGCGGATGAATGCGCTCCGGTGCGCAACGGCGGCGTGCTGTTCGTCCAACGGCGGCGTGCTGTTCGTCCAACGGCGGCGTGCTGTTCGTCCAGCGGCGGCGTGCTGTTCGTCCAACATTGCTCATGTGTCGCGGCCACAATATTACACTGTCGGACAAGTGAGACCGACGTTCGTCCTACGTCCGCTCCAACACATAGGTTTACATTTCTGACTCCAGTAGTTAGAAACAACTGCCGGCTGATGAGGTCAGGCTACACTTTGTTATTTGTACCACGCGTTTATTTATTGTTTCTTTATTCATGTACCATTGAATGCATAACTTAACAAGGGCTTCCAGATTATGTGTTATTATATTTGTGTCATTGCTCTGCCATGTATGCATTTTATTTTTGCACACCAATTATTTATCTGTTAATATGCATTTGTTCATGTAGCGCGTGACTTGGATGTTGTGACGTCACCATATGTCGGACCTAGTAAAAGGCGGGACGGATCCCCCTGGAAGGAACACCGGGACGCAGCTGGTGTTAGCTGTGAGGCGGTCAGTGAATGGAGCCGGGCAGCTGATATGCATGTGTAGCGGGTATTGTGCACCTCTAGCACCATCAGCAAAGTGAATCTCATGAGGTGCACCTCCTCCACCGAGTGAATGGCTATAGTGTAAGTAGTGAGGTGTTGCTGACAGAGACGTGTGTGGTGTAAGCAGACAGACCAAGACGGCGCTCAGACTTGACCACAAGGTCGTGTTTAGCGAAGGACGACAAAGCAAAGGAAGCAGTTGACGCCTTTTCCGTACCGTACCAGAGGCGAATGCAAGGGGGCACTGGGGGCATGTCCTCCTGCACCCCTCACGGGAAGGTGGCGCTTTGGCGCTGGAAAAGGCACCCATCTGGGAAGGCTCGATTGTACCCCCTTGAATATTTCAGCGAGAGACACACTTGAAAGGCAAAGTCGCCCGGCGCATCTCCCGGTACTTTCGAAGTCGCGAGGCTCCCGATATGTGCCCCCATGACAATTCCTGGATACGCCTCTGACATTTCACTGTGATATTGCGAGACTGAGCAATGACATTCCGTGTAGCGACATCCAGCACGGTGAAGGTAATCGTGATCTGACGCCTGCTCGATCGTGCTGAACTTGTGTTTCTTACCTTTACCTGCGAAAAAATAATTGGATGGTGATAATAATTTGTTTGTTACCAGGTGTAATTCCCCAATTAAGGCAGCTTATGGATTGTCCAGCGACTTATTCTAGCTGTTACGTGTAGTTACTGTGGCCTTTGCTATTGCCGTAGCTTTTGCTATTGTTCGGAAGTCGAAGGAGTGCTCCACATTTAATCATAATATACGAGTGGCATCACTGATAATATGCATAGTGCCTGCGACGTACCTCTCTAGGACGACGTCTAGTGAATTTTTACTGGGGGTCTCGTCAATTAGCTACTGCAGGGTCACCCTTCTCGCCAACCAGACTCCTCCATTTTCCAGTAATGTGATAGCACTGAGGAATGTTCACTGACTGCAGGAGGTGAGGTGAGTTTGGGGGAGGTGAGGTGAGGTGAGGTGAGGTGAGGTGAGGTGAGGTGAGGTGAGGTGAGGTGAGGTGAGGTGAGGTGAGGTTAGGTGAGGTGATGTGAGGTGAGGTGAGGTGAAATAACGTGATGTGAGGTGAGATGAGGTGAGAAGGATGTGAAACCACAGACCCATCTCCACAGAAAACTTGCCAGAGGGGTGTTAACCTTCCCTCACTGAGATTGGTCTTTTGGTAGAAAAAGGCTGCTTTGTGACATTGGGGTATATCTCGTCAGTAAAACGCAACTATATGTCCAAATATATTTTTGGTTCAGCGTAAGATGTCATGAGTATGATGCAATATATTGTGGACATGAATACGTAGGGAGGGCGTGGATCACGTGCCCTCCCCGCTGCTACACATACTGTTATCACCGGTGAAAAATTAGTGGTGTCTGCTGTCGTTCGCACCCGAAAGTGTGGAAAACCTCGAAGGAAGTGGGATCCAAGTCATTATTTCCGGGTGAATAAAAAAAGAAAGAAAGGTAGTTGGAATTGTTGCTGGGAAGACTTCACGGAATCAGATAGCATGTTAAACGTATGCTTACTACACCAACCCCACACCCACTGGCGGATCTAGGAGGATGGAGCACGCCCCCTAAGAGGCTGATTGTGCTGAGATGTGGTACTAAAATGGAATTTTCGCGAAGTAGGAAATTATTTTGAGATAAATATTGTTCTAAGTGGACTCGACGAATGTTAGTTGCTCAAATCTGAAGAGTTTTTTAAAATATAAATTGGATAATTTTGTATTGCCCTCCCTAACCGGTCCCAAACCAGGCTTCTGGCTCCACCCCTACCTATATCCATTCCCCGATCTGATCTATATTCATTCCCCGATCTGATCATCCATTCCCCGATCGGATTATTCCATGCCCCGAGTGGGGCACGTGTCCCGAGCGGGGCACGGCCGATCGCCTGCCCCCTCCGACCTTGCATGGTCAGTCGTCAAGTGGCCACCGCAGCTGGTCGTGGTAATGGCGAACGCGTCTCAACACGTCAAGCCAAGATGAGGAGAACTTCGTAGGCCAGCGATCCACCAAGTTATTCAGGCGATTCTCTCCATGCAAGGCTGCTACTGTTAGTGGTGGACGTAGGTACCTGAACATGGCGTCCATCGGAGGTAGTTCTCTGATTAAGGCCTCTTAGGCATGATGCTGTGGCATCTGAGCATCTTAGGCCTGTTTTATAGCAAATTCGGATAATTTTGTGGGCCGCATGTTCCTTCTATTAAAAGAAGAGGCTTGCTTCATGTTTAACTCTAATATGGCTATATTATTACTGCCATTAGACTTAAACACAGTGCAACCCACCTTCACGATACTTTTCACTGCACAAACACCACCCGGTGCAACCGACCTTCACGACACTTATTGCTGCACAAACGCCACACAGTGCATTGGCGTTGTCAATATTAATCCGGCATTGCTGTTGTATGTACTCAACATTCAGCGATCTTAGTCAGGTGGGATTAAGGAGCAGTACCGTACCTGCCGAACGATTCACATCAGGAAGGTTGACAATCAATTGGTCGTCTTATAACAAACAGCCTACATGTGGATGAGGGCGATCCAGGGAGAGTCGCGCAAGTCAAGCTCAGCGACTCGGCGCGACATGTCATGACGCTTTTGAAAACTTAGCAACTTTCTGGTGAGCGTTGAGCGCCTTTTCTACTCAGATTGATAGCTGGCCATTTAATTTGGGACTTATGGCAGCCTTCACCACAATATTATCTTTAGAGTACTCACATGCGTTGTTCAAAAGCAAAGTTTAATGGCGGAGCTGATGCGGTGCCGGCTCAACCCACGGGACACCGACCAAGGGCCAGCCTGGCAGCCTGTCAGCCAGGCAGCCAGGCAGCTGCCAGTCACCAGCCAGTTGCCAGTCACCAGCCAGCTGCCAGTCACCAGCCAGCTGCCAGTCACCAGCCAGCGGTGCCGGCTCAACCCACGGAACACCGACCAAGGGCCAGCCTGGCAGCCAGGCAGCCAAGCAGCTGCCAGTCACCAGCCAGCTGCCAGTCACCAGCCAGCTGCCAGTCACCAGCCAGCGGTGCCGGCTCAACCCACGGAACACCGACCAAGGGCCAGCCTGGCAGCCAGGCAGCGCCAGTCACCAGCCAGCTGCCAGTCACCAGCCAGCTGCCAGTCACCAGCCAGCTGCCAGTCACCAGCCAGCTGCCAGTCACCAGCCAGCGGTGCCGGCTCAACCCACGGAACACCGACCAAGGGCCAGCCTGGCAGCCAGGCAGCCAGGCAGCCAGGCAGCTGCCAGTCACCAGCCAGCTGCCAGTCACCAGCCAGCGGTGCCGGCCCAACCCACGGAACACCGACCAAGGGCCAGCCTGGCAGCCAGGCAGCCAGTCCAGCCAGCTGCCAGTCACCACTTCCGAAACACTACCAGCCAGCTGCCTGCCAGTCACCAGCCAGCTGCCAGTCACCAGCCAGCTGTCAGTCACTAGCCAGCTGCCAGTCACCAGCCAGCTGCCAGTCACCAGCCAGCGGTGCCGGCTCAACCCACGGAACACCGACCAAGGGCCAGCCTGGCAGCCAGGCAGCCAGCCAGGCCAGTACCAGCAGCTGCCAGCCACCGCAGCTGCCAGTCACCAGCCAGCTGCCAGTCACCAGCCAGCTGCCAGTCACCAGCCAGCTGCCAGTCACCAGCCAGCTGCCAGTCACCAGCCAGCTGCCAGACCAGCCAGCTGCCAGTCACCAGCCAGCTGCCAGTCACCAGCCAGCTGCCAGTCACCAGCCAGCTGCCAGTCACCAGCCAGCTGCCAGTCACCAGCCAGCTGCCAGTCACCAGCCAGCTGCCAGTCACCAGCCAGCTGCCAGCTGCCGTGTCGTGACCCTTGCCCGCGGCTGGACGGCTCTGTGGCTAGGTTCAGGCCGATGGGGGGGGGTGTTGCGGTGAACTGAGCGAGAAGGTTGTGGGATACAAAGGACCAGAAACTATGTCCTGAAATTAATTACTTTTCGTTGAGTAGAGGGTAGTAGGCGACGATATCAAAACTCCTAATGTACGTCGAGATAGTTTAGGAAATAGGATACGAAGAATTGTGGCCTGGATTCAGAAAGAAATCAGAAATAAAAGTTTCAGAAAGAAAACCAGAAGTAATCAAAACGAAAAGGATGCTATTCATAGAAGAACACGCACCGGCGGGCACGATTGGCATGCCACAGTTACCAGGAGTCGAGTATGGTGAGAGCACCAACAGTTAATACAGGTGAATGTTGTGACGTTCAATGAAAATCAATTTAGGAAGTAAAAACTCTGTCCCCAGAAGCCGAAAGCAACTTCCTGATATATGTCGTTTTCATCTAAATATCTTAATTCCAGCAGAATGACCACAAAGGACACAGCGTGATAATGATGCCAGAGTGAACAGCGTGTACAGCCAGAGTACACAGCGTGATAATGATGCCAATTCGGCATAAAGCAGAGATGAAATACATACAACACATTCGACAGATGAAGCGATGGTGGCAAGATCTCGGCGAATTTCGACCAAAACAGCTTTTTATGCAAATATGCCGACATTGAAGGCACTATTTCCGAGGTCTGGTTCTTCCGCCGAATACCGAGCACATATCCCCCAAATTTGATTTACTACCTAACCAGTTATAAATTATTTGTGAAATAGGGTGGAATACACCACTTTCTGAACACTGAATCGACATCCTTCCCAAAGAAGCATGAACATCATTCTTCTTGTGTGTTTATGAAGTTTTCATGCCTCGTTTCTAAAGGTATCTCGTGTGTAGCATACGTACGCTCACCATGACGGATCGTGATACACAAACGTCTTACAGTGCAATTCAAGATAAAAGGATTTCCTATGGTCTGGTCTGTTGTACAATACCAATTCATAGGATAGGTATTTGTATCGTTATCCTAAATGTATGCATCCCAATATTGTGTACCTCTCAAAACAAAACAAAAAGTTACATGAAAGTACGGAAAAAAAACAAAAATGCATGGCAGGGAATGCTCAAAAGACGAGACGCATCATTGGAAATCTGATGATCAGCTGAATACGAATGTGTAATTTTAATCAAAATATTTTGATCGCTATTTTAAGATGTAATTTTGTCAGATTTTACAATGCATTCACATAATTCATGCAATTTCATTCAATCGGGTCGGCTGCTTAAGCTATGGCTACGCAGCTGTCTTGTTTGGTTTCCATCAACTCCTGAAACGGTAGGCCACAACATCCAGTGTGTTGCAATTCCTCGAACCACCCACAGTGAGCGCAACAATTAATAAACACCGGATCATCCATGCATTTGCATTACCTCTTGCCTTAGCCTGCACCTTCTAGGGGAGGGGGGGTCATTTTACACCACCTTAGTCAACGATTTAGTCAAAGTCAAGTGAGGTGACCTCCAAAGAAATTCAGCCAGTCGTCGCGCTGTAATGGATGCAGATATGTGGATGAAACCTTCAGTGTTTGCATATCTTTAGGAAAAGTATGCACAAGAGGTTTTTTTTTCGTTTTTGATGACTTATTAGTGTTGCATATTTGCCTATTAGGGCTAAAATCGGAGATTCTGGCTACAGTAAGCACTTTTTATGACGGCAAGTTCAATTAAAACAACGTTTTCCGGTTTGCCCTACCCATTACAAAAAGAAATGAAAGAAAATTGAGTTCAAAATTATTTTTTTTTAAATCCAACAATTAAAACATCGATTTTGGGTGGGATAAATTTTGGGGCCATGGTCGATTTCGCCGTCCTTCCCTAATCCCAGTTGCTTTATGTTTTGTAAAATATCCCCCAAAATAAACTCCCCAGTGCCAAAAACATGATGTCAGTCGTGATCCCACAGACTCCCCAGTGACGTCACGTCTTGGGAAACACCTTTTAGGGGTGGTTTCGGCCCTTACTCGTCGAACGCATTCTGATCACATCACCTCCGTTTTCGTGCGACGATCGGTTAGAGATAAAGGTGGATATAAGTGGACCCCCCCCCGAGATGGGGTGTGAGGATCTGAGCAGAAAGACGGCGCGGGTTACGCTGCATATCGGCATAGAAACGTCCGCAACGACACGCCGGCTGATTATTCGCCCCAGGGAACTAATTCACCTACACGATATTTGATTAAAGATACGCTTTACTGTTGAATATGCTGGAATTAGCACATGGTATCAACGGTATTTAATATTGTCCTGGTCAAACCATACACTATTTCTGTCATAAGCTCCTTTTATCAATGTCATAAGTCACAGGCTGGTTTACCCCAATGCCACATGTTACGGGCTGGTTTACCCCAATATCACAGGTCACAGGCTTGGTTACTCCAATATCGCAAGCCGCAGGCTGCTTTACCCTAATGTCACAGGTCACAGGCTGGTTTACCCCAATGTCACAGGCCACAGGCTTGTTTACCCCAATATCTCAAGCCGCAGGCTGCTTTACCCCATGTCACAGTTCGCAGACTGGCTTATCCCAACGCCGACATTGTTCCAGTTATCGTATTGGGTTGCGACATATCGCAAAGCGAACTGAATTCACCAAATGCACCCAAAAACAATTATAAGTCGGAACAGATGCAACAACCCACCGGGCCTCGCCCGTGATCTGCAAGTGGTTTCAGCGCTGACATGTTGCGCGATTGAAACCTTGTTTCAATCGCGTTAGGTGCACCCGTTCCCAACACTGACCAGTTTTCCCGAGATATTCAATATTAGTAGTGAGTAGTACCGTACGCACAGTGTGTCGCAATGCGGATATGGGATTGACGGCACCAGAGAATCTCCTGGACCTGGGCGGTTGGACTTTATAGTGACGGTGCTCTCGGGCTCTACAACTTTTTCAGCTGATAAATGAGAGGGGCAGCGTAACAAGCGACTCAGCGGGCCCATCATCCGTCATACACCCGCTGAACACCCCTTCATTCGGTTTTTCGCGCCATTTATCGGTGTCGACCAGCTGTACGCGCCATATATGATCCAGGAGGCTGCCTGAAGGGAAACACCAGTCCCATCGAATCGGAGGAACGAATCGAGCCTGGTCACCCCAGTGAACAGCATAGGGGAACGAGAGCGAGGGTGGGGTCGAGAGCGAGAGCGAGGACGAGGGCGAGAGCGAGAACGAGGGCGAGCGCGAGAGCGAGAGCAAGAGAGAGAGAGAAAGAGAGAGAGAGAGAGAGAGAGAGAGAGAGAGAGAGAGAGAGAGAGAGAGAGCGGACGATAAAAAAATTAGTGTACCTCGTGTCTCAGAACTGTGAGCATGGAATGAATGTGCATATATAACCACATGCATACACACATATATGCATGCATACCATTTATTTCTGCAAACAAAATATTGCAGGGAGATGCATAAAGGCAATAGGCGAGCCTAGATGGATTAGGGGGCCGACCCCATAAGGTCACATATTAAAAAAGTACATGATTGCGGGGGAGGGGGGCAAAGCAACACTGAGGGGCCAATACCTGCTCAAAAGTATACAAATCGATGCCCATAATACATGCACCCATGTGCACATGCATTCTTGCAAACGGACACACATACATGCTCGTCTCTGCATTTGTCAACTTAATGTACACCCAGTGATGACACGTCTCCATACATGACCATCTCCTCGCCCCACTTAAATATGCTCGGCTTTGAATGGGCGCTGGCCTGTGACCAGCTGGCTTTGTTGGCCTTCACACCGTCTCTCATCACCAGGTACTCGTACACCACCACCACCGCTGCCATCTGCACCGCACAACACCCACCGCCGCCACGCCAAAAAAGGCGGCAACAGATGCGAACTCGAAGGTCACCTCGGCGCTCGTGAGTCAGCCTGCACACGAGCGCGCGCGGTACTCACGGGAAAGCAGCGACCATGAACCTGGCGCCGGCTCGCCGGTGTGTTGATGGGTGAGTCAGTGAGCGGCCGCCGCCACACGGCCACCTGAAGTGTCCGGCAGACGGGCCACCTGATGTGTCCGGCAGACGGGCCACCTGATGTGTCCGGCAGACGAGTCACCTGATGTGTCCGGCAGACGGGCCACCTGATGTGTCCGCCACACGGCCACCTGATGTGTCCGGCAGAAGGGCCACCTGATGTGTCCGGCAGACGGGCCACCTGATGTGTCCGGCAGACGGGCCACCTGATGTGTCCGGCAGACGGGCCACCTGATGTGTCCGGCAGACGGGCCACCTGATGTGTCCGGCAGACGGGCCACCTGATGTGTCCGGCAGACGGGCCACCTGATGTGTCCGGCAGACGGGCCACCTGATGTGTCCGGCAGACGGGCCACCTGATGTGTCCGGCAGACGGGCCACCTGATGTGTCCGGCAGACGGGCCACCTGATGTGTCCGGCAGACGGGCCACCTGATGTGTCCGGCAGACGGGCCACCTGATGTGTCCGGCAGACGGGCCACCTGATGTGTCCGGCAGACGGGCCACCTGATGTGTTCGGCAGACGGGCCACCTGATGTGTCCAGCAGACGGGTCACCTGATGTGTCCGGCAGACGGGCCACCTGATGTGTCCGGCATACGGGCCACCTGATGTGTCCGGCAGACGGGTCACCTGATGTGTCCGGCAGACGGGGCCACCTGATGTGTCCGGCGGACAGGTCACCTGATGTGTCCGGCAGACGGGCCACCTGATGTGTCCGGCAGACGGGTCACCTGATGTGTCCGGCAGACGGGCCACCTGATGTGTCCGGCAGACGGGTCACCTGATGTGTCCGGCAGACGGGCCACCTGATGTGTCCGGCAGACGGGCCACCTGATGTGTCCGGCAGACGGGTCACCTGATGTGTCCGGCAGACGGGCCACCTGATGTGTCCGGCGGACGGGTCACCTGTGATGTGTCCGGCAGACGGGCCACCTGATGTGTCCGGCAGACGGGTCACCTGATGTGTCCGGCAGACGGGCCACCTGATGTGTCCGGCAGACGGGCCACCTGATGTGTCCGGCAGACGGGCCACCTGATGTGTCCGGCAGACGGGCCACCTGATGTGTCCGGCAGACGGGCCACCTGATGTGTCCGGCAGACGGGCCACCTGATGTGTCCGGCAGACGGGCCACCTGATGTGTCCGGCAGACGGGCCACCTGATGTGTCCGGCGGCATGTGTCCGGCAGACGGGCCACCTGATGTGTCCGGCAGACGGGCCACCTGATGTGTCCGGCAGACGGGCCACCTGATGTGTCCAGCAGACGGGCCACCTGATGTGTCCGGCAGACGGGCCACCTGATGTGTCCGGCAGACGGGCCACCTGATGTGTCCGGCAGACGGGCCACCTGATGTGTCCGGCAGACGGGCCACGCCCGTGACGCTCCCGTCAGTCGCGACCCGCGGCTGACATGACGTGTTGAAGTCAACGCGGTATCGCCGAGCACGTGTGCGCACAGTCACCGAACGGCTGTCACGGCATCACGGGACACGTCGGCACAGCGCCACGGAACACCTTGGCCCAACGCCAGTCGCGACACGCAGCGCCAGAATCACGGCACACGTCGAAGTCAACGCGGTATCGCCGAGCACGTGTGCGCACAGTCACCGAACGGCTGTCACGGCATCACGGGACACGTCGGCACAGCGCCACGGAACACCTTGGCCCAACGCCACGGAACACGTCAGCCCAGAATCACGGCACACGTCGGCCCAGCGCCACGAGGTGAAGAGCACAGGATCACGAAGTGGTCAGTGCAGCACCACGGGGTGGTCATCACAGCATTACGGGTTGGTCAGCACAGAATCACTGGCAGTTAGCACAGAATCACGGATTGGTCAGCACATAATCACGAGGCCGTCAGCGCAGCATAACGGGTAATCAGCACAGCAACAAGGGGCAGTCAGCACAGGATCATGGAGTGAATATCACTTTTTGTTGCAAAAGTTATAAATAAATGGTTCGATCCTGGTGCCGCCGGAGAAACAATGGGACAAAACAGTGGGACAAAACAGTGGGACAAAACATTGGGACACAACAGTGGGACAAAACAGTGGGACACAACAGTGGGACAAAACAGTGGGACACAACAGTGGGACACAACAGTGGGACAAAACAATGGGACAAAACAGTGGGACACAACAGTGAGACACAACAGTGGGCCAAAACAGTGGGACAAAACAGTGGGTCACAACAGTGGGACAAAACAGTGGGACACAACAGTGGGACAAAACAGTGGGACAAACAGTGGGACACAACAGTGGGATAAAACAGTGCGATAAAACAGTGGGGCACAACAGTGGGACAAAACAATGGGACAAAACAGTGGGACACAACAGTGGGACACAACAGTGGGACACAACAGTGGGATAAAACAGTGGGACAAAACAGTGGGACACAACAGTGGGACACAACATTGGGACACAACAGTGGGACAAAACATTGGGACAAAACAGTGGGACGCAACAGTGGGACACAACAGTGGGACACAACAGTGGGACACAACAGTGGGAAAAAACAGTGGGATAAAACAGCAGGACACAACAGTGGGACAAAACAGTGGGACAAAACAGTGGGACAAAACAGTGGGACAAAATTATGCAGTGAAATAGGTAGCCGTTTCTCGGCTTCAGTTCCATTGCTGCCCTGATCAACGGCCACTTGGGTTGCATCTGGTTTTCGATTTGCTGATTTTTATCGTGAATATTCGTAGCGTGAAACGAGGCCATAGTTGGAAACAACCTTTTCCGTGAGCAGACAATATTTCACTTCGACCCTGTGTAGCCACTAAAAAAATGTCTCGGACTTTTACGGTAAGGTATTAGCGCGATACCAAAAGAAAGGCTTCGTGAATGCTTCCTGGTTCAATCTCCAAACATGTGCGCTGTTTTTCTCAGTGTGCGTTTTTCTGCTGTAGAAGTAGCGCACTGACAGGGAGGGAACAGGAACAGGATCGGATGAACAGGATGACTGATCCCCTGCAGCCGGCAGTAAGGGTTGTTAACTTGATGATCCCATTAGCATTGGACTGGATATGTAATTACCGCCTCTCGACTGCCAGACAGTTAAAAATCACCCCCATTAGCTGTGGAAGCACACCGAGCACCCGACCTAAGTCCATGAGTGGTCGCGGATCTTAATTGGCGGTTTGTGTTTGTTTGTTGCTGTGCTAACTTCCTGCGCCGTTCAATTTCTTTTGTGACAGAATATGTCCTCAACAGGAACTTTGGTACGCTTGGTACACAAGCATCTGCCGTAGCGCTTTTTGATTCAGAAAAGAGGAAGAAGAAAACATTAAATGTGCATCGCCTCCGCTTGTTGTGAACGACAATGTACTAATGTTCAACGGTGGCTTCATCAAGTGTCTATTGCCTCCGCTTATTGTGAACTACAATGTACTAATGTTCAACGGTGGCTTCATCAAGTGTCTATTGCCTCCGCTTGTTGTGAACGACAATGCACTAATGTCCAGCGGTGGCTTCATCAAGTGTCTATTGCCTCCGCTTGTTGTGAACGACAATGTACCAATGTTCAACGGCCCTTGTGTCAGGTGCTCCCGGTACGCCAGTAGCTCAGTGTACTGGAATCGAATTGTTGTAGAGTAGAAAGCTTAAGGTCAAGAAGTCAAAGCACGTCAAATGACGTCAAAAAGTCGACAATGCGGCATGTATAAAGCGACGTTAATATAGATATATATATATGTGTGTGTATATGTATATATTTGCTATTTTACTGGATATCACAAGTTAAATGTCTATGGTGCAGGATACAAAAAAAAACTATATTTCAGGCCATATCGATACAGAGTCCAGGGATGTTAGCTTCCATTTGTGACTGATGTGGATAAAAGTACACCATGGTGAGCTTTTCATGCGATATATTAAGCACAACCAATGCATGATTACGTAAAGCTAAACAAGGGCGGATCCAGGTAGGGGGAACATCTCTGGCATGGTCTCTCACCCAAATCGCGATTAGCGAGGGTCAAATAAGCATTTAACCTCCCAAAGCACAAGGCTATTACCACACACACCGACAGAGCTTGAAGTCGCTGGACGGAACTGAAAAAGAGCGATCAGCGAGCCGTAGCTGTGTCTCGGGACAACTGCTCATATTTACATGAAGGGAACATTTCATATGGAATCCATCTGGTAACCCTGTAGCCGCTGTTCTTGACGTAAATTATCGTAATGAATTGCAACAAGTGGTGCAGCTGATTAGTTATGCAGTTGAAGTGAATTGCATTAGACGACCACCACTCGGTGCTGAGAGCAAGCTGCCAAATTTATGTATCGATCGAGAAAAAAATATTGCGTCAGTTGAAGGGTTAATTGAGTGATAACTCGCCAGCCGTCAAACCTGGAGTTGATATTTAGGTAGAAAGTAGGAATGAATTTCCGTAAGTTATCGCAGATTGTTGAGACGATTGATGTCATCGTTTTTTTTTTGCCAGGGTTTTGCATACATTGTAGGTGTAGGTGTATTTCTGAATACAGGCACACATGTGCATTTATATCCAATTTGAATTGCCTATTGAGGAGAGGCGATTTTTTAAGAACCTAGTAGATCATTATAAATTAGGTACCTAGGTACACACATGGGAGCATATTTGAATGTTTCTGTGATCTCCGGGCCTCTCAGTGCTTTTGAATTTCAACGTAAGTCCTATGGGAGTTAACTGTAAAAATTGCACCAATTCCCCAATGGGCCCCCTCAACAATTGAAATATACCCCTTGAGTACGTGTGCATGTTCACAAAGGTAGGTAGGTACCAAGGTGTGTGTGGGTGTGGAGGAGGGGGGGGGGGGAGGGGGAAGGGGTTCTAACAAGCTTAATTTGAAATGCACTTTTTTAAAGGGAAACTGTGAAAATGTCCCCTAATGTCGATTTGTTGGATTTTTGTCCTTCTTGAACACGGTGGAAACCATTTGGCTCTGCTTGGGTGCACTTATTACCTTTCCCCAAGCGCCATTTGTTTCAAAATAGTCATCCTCAACAGTTCATCACATATTTCCAAATACTTCGCCTAGACGAGATCGGTCACCTTGAATTTCAACGTGTCACCTGTGTCAGCCTATGTTTTTATGTTGAAATGTCATGAACATTGAAGCATGGAAATGTATTTGATTCGAGAACTACGACAAAGATGGATGATCGACTGCGCGCTGCCGTTGACCTGTTTGATCTGACCTGCAAGCTCAACCAAAGGAGATACAAACAATGTTCCGGGTAACGGTAAGTCCATGGGTGCAGTCGATCACATCATACTACATCATACTTTTGACCGCATCTCTGTTTTTAAAAAAAATAAAAGTTAGTATGGGCGTGATCAAATGATCAAATGATCTCCACCCGTAATGCGAGCGTGAACCACGCTGAAGCTTCCTCCACGCAAGCTAATCCATGAGCATCACTGGCGACTGGCAACACGACATGAATACAGATGGTGACCCAGGTCATTGCCCAGCCGAGGTCACTACCAGATCGCAGCTAAATGAATACGAACTACTGCAAACATGGATGTCTTCGAACCCGAAATGGCAATTGAATCTCAAGGGACAAGGGGACAAGGGATCCCAGCCACTCCAACTTCACCCCGGCGCACGCCACGGGCCAGCAGAGTAGCGCCCGCTGACCCAGCTTACGAGCAGTCGCGGAAAACTTCCGACAAAACCGACCGGCCAAACAAACCACCTCACGTCAGCACCTTAATTCGATAGGTACAATTTGTAATTACGTCGTTAACATTTTCGGCGCGTTCAGCGTGCCCTGGACTTATCGTGACCACATCCATTAGAGGTACTTACCTACCTGCAACTGAGACAATGGCATCATAGCCATGTCATGCCCCCTGAGTGGGCGAAAGTGTTTTTCTTTTCACTTGGAAAAATGAATTGATGATTTTTTGTTTGATATTTTTTGGCACGTGATAATAAACACAATGATTGTTTCCTTGTTTTCAGTGTAATTTTGCTTCTTTGGGCCTGGACGGCTTTTGGTTTATGGAAAACATCATCTTGCCTCAACCGACTGGCTAGATCCGCCCTTGTACTTAAGGCAGACCTGCCTTAAATAGCACTGCCTGTATGTGTTATTCCATGGAATAAAACATACAAGCGGTAGAGCACATGGTATCGGAAGAATCATACTTGAAGAAGCATTTAAGACGCACAGCTTAATTTGTGACATCCAAAGATGAGTCCTACAGGAAACCCAGTTACCACATAGCGTATGGCTGGCGCTGGCGCGTGTTATTATTTTTTGGTGCGTACGCCCAGAGGCTGGGCTCGAAACAAAGACAAATAATGTATTCTTCGGAAGAATATCTGGAGGTTCGTCACCGAAGAGGGGCATCACACTTACATAATGCAATACCGACGTGCTTTACATCCAGCACACTCTCACCATCACGTCTCGGCCTTCCACGCAGCTGATCCAGCCAGCGCAGCTCGCCACTTCACCTTGATGGCGACGGCACGCCGTGCGGCTGCCGCCATTCAGCACGCGAACATCATTGTGCCAACAACTGGGGCCGGCCACAGACCTACCATCCGTCAATACAGCCAGCAACAGACCTACCATCCGTCAATACAGCCGTCCAGCTCAGCGGCGCGGCGGGGGTGCCGGCGTAATTGGGTGTAGCCTGCTCACCTGGCCAGACGAGAGCGGGCCGATTGTGCGTGGTCAGTGGTCCGGAGCCGGGCGGGCCGCCTGGCCAGGCCGCCGGGCCGGCCGCCGACCGCCATCAGCATCCGCGGCTCGACCTGCCGCAATTTGTTAGGCTCATTACGGCCCTTGTTGCTGCGAGATCGAACGCGAAAGCGAGCCGTGGGAACGCCACCGGGTCCACTCGACTCGTTGGGGGTGTGCGGTCGTTAAAGTTGCACCCACTCTGCGAGGAATATGGAGCGCCACCGGTCCACCCGACTCGTCGGGGGTGGCGCCGCTGAAGGTGCGCCAACTCTGCGAGGAGTATGGAGCGTGTTCGACGTTCTGAGGTGAACGTATTCAGAAGTGAAGACTGACAACTGTTGCAAGCTGTCGTTGCCGGCACTCCGCGAAGATTACCTCACGACTGACATGCAAGCGCAGATCTTGGTGGGTGCAAGGTCTTGAATCTTTTCTCCAGATATGTATACATCATACAAAGCATGCAATTGGCTACATATCTATGCCTGTTTTGTGCTGTTTCGGCCTACGTGTGAGCAGCAGCATCAGCGCCGGTCTAGTGCTGATGCTATCGGCCTGGCCAAACTGTTTGTGAACAGTTTGGCCAGGCCCTCTGCGTGTTGTAGATCCACAAATCGTGTCATTCATGCGCGGACCTGCCAGGAAGCACTGCCGAGCTCTCGGAAATATCGACTCGCGCCACTGGTGAAGCCGCACAACAGCCTGCCCGGCTCATTAGGCCCGGTCGGTATGACTTCTTCAGTACTGAATGGCCACTGCCGGCGGCTGGTTGCTATAATTACCGGCCATATACGCACACAGAGCACCATGATTACGCTGAGCAGACAACGCTCTAACGCCAGTTTGAAATTGTTTCAATTATCGTGGATGCGTGAAGTCCACGCACCCTCGTCTGCAACTGCACTATGACATAATTATGACGTCATTAGCCGGCATCCATCACCGATGCAGTGAAGCGGGCAGGCAGGGTGGGCCGGATCCGGTACAGGGGAGGCGGGCAGGGCGAGAAGCCCTTCAGTCGACGGCTCGGTCGTCAGTACTGCCGCCCACCCTGGGATAGCAAAGCAAGTGTAGAGACACGCAATTACACATAATGAACTGAGCTTGTTGTTAATAGCCTGCCCAGAATCATTTTCTTCGCTGACTGCTTTAGACAGTTCCAGTTTAAGCGGTGAAATTAAGCGTGCTCGGGCCGCAAGATAGTCGACGCGAGAGGAGTATGGGTGTTGTGCAAGAACCAGATTTAGCGCACATTGGAGCTCCAGTATACATGTTTGAACTTACTACCGAAGGCGGTTTGTAATTACATGGGTTTTCATCACAGTTGCAGCTTTATCATCATAAACATGGCCTTCAAGCGTGCACCGGTCGTTTGACGTTGCCCATTTCCTACAGCCGTGGTACTAGCGTATTTCTGAATGAAATTAAACATAATTAACATCGCCTTATAACGAAGCCATCAGATTTCACGAACCCAGCCAATGATCGGTGTTTGTTTACCAACTGGACAATTGAGAGCTGAACGTTCTTGAATGTTCGTTGGCCATCTTGTTAGTTTTCCAAGGTGATTTTAGCAGATGTGCGTACACAGTCAGCGCTGTCAATCTGCTGTAGGTCGGTGCCTCTTGCCACGTGTGTCACTCGCCGTCACGTCTGCCAGCTGGTGACACGCGCCGACCACGAGGCGAGCGAGGCTGGCGCCGGTGACAGCGGCGCACGCACGCCATTTAGCGACACGTGTCGTCACGGCCGGCTGACCGGCACGTGACGCCACGTGACGCACTCCCGCCACGTGACACGCGGAAGGGGTGACTGCCGGGCTGGCTGGTGGGAATTGATGGGTGTGCGTTACGTCTGTGGGCCCTGCGGTACGCCAGGCCACCTGCTAGACGGCAATAGCGGTCAGCGAGGGTCTGCCCATTTCTGCTTATGTGTGTGCTTCCTGTGCATGGCCCACTGTGTGTGTGCTTCCTATGCATGGCCCACTGTGTGTGTGCTTCCTGTGTATGACCCACTGTGTGTGTGCTTCCTGTGCACGACCCACTGTGTGTGTGCTTCCTGTGTATGGTCCACTGTGTGTGCGCTTCCTGTGCATGGTCCACCGTGTGTGTGTGTGTGTGTGTGTGTGTGTGTGTGTGTGTGTGTGTGTACTTCCTATGTATAGTCAACTGTGTGTGTGTGTGTGTTTTATACGGATGGTCCACTGTGTGTGTGCTTCCTATGCATGGTCCACTGTGTTTGTGTGCTTCCTGTGCATGGTCCACTGTGTGTGTGTGTGTGTGTGCTTCCTGTGTATGGTCCACTGTGTGTGTGTGCTTCCTATGCATGGCCCACTGTGTGTGCTTCCTGTATATGGTCCACTGTGTTTGTGTGCTTCCTGTGCATGATCCACTGTGTGTGTGTGTGTGCAATGGCTTCACCCAGCAATGGCTTCAATCTGAAGAAGCATCGCACACTGCAGATCATTTGGAAATTGTGTCTGTTATTGTTTTTAAGCCATAGTACTTAACAATCCGTATGACTTGTCCTAATTCCTTCGATCAGATAAGCAGAACGGAACATACAGTGAGTTCGGTCCTGACAAAGCGAGGATGTTCGTTCATGGTCTGTCAACGGACCACCATCGTTTAAGTGAAAACAAATATAGCACTTACATTCCTCTGTAGCTTATCTATGACCTATTATCTAATGGCATACCATGCTTATCCAGGGTGAAACCACGATTTTCGAAGTGACAAGCACTATATCAACCTTTAGTTCAAAGGTGTAACAATACCAACGTAAGTGATGTAAATCACGCCGTCCATGATGAAAAAGCTACGCCGAGAACTTAGCGGGGTTTTACTAACGGTGCACGACTTTGTCACTTTTCCAAAAATGTCTTAGCGTCGCCTGGCGTCGCATCTAAAGTACGTCCTATGTGTGACCTGGATTTAAACGGCTTTTGAATGGCATTGGTTTTAAAATCTCCATTACTGCTGGACTTATCAAATCATACCCGGGGTTTTGAAGGTCCAGGACAAGCAGAGCAGACTTTAAAATTCGGTTGGCCACGAATAGGAGAACGTTTCCGGTGGGTGATCGAAAAACACAATATTGTATCATGTATCAAGAGGTTATGGGCCTTGGACACAGGCCACTGGGAGGGCACACAGGCATATGCACCCCTAACCTTGGATCCGTGAAGGATGCCTCCCCAGGATATTCTAGTTCACCCCCTGAATTTCTCAGCCGGAGGTGCCCCTCCAGGGGCACCTCACATTCCTCACTTTAAATCTTTTCAATCCAGGGCGCCCCTCCAGATATGTGTCCCCCGATACAGATTCCTAGATCCGCTCCTGCATGCACCCCCCGCATATTCACGCCAAACGCATCTTGACGACTGGAACCAGTCATCTTGACGACTGGAACCAGTCATGCCCCATTGCGGTGCTGTGCAACGTTCAGTCCTTAAATTAGTAGGCACTTGAGGACAATGACAATGTCCATGTATAATGAATCTCGTTATTTTGTAATACAACATTGAGCCTCACACGATCGAAAGCTCAGGAGGATTGCTCGTTGGGCACATTACCACTAAAGCAATGCTTGCCAGCGTTCTCGGCAGTGTATGCCCACCGAGTACAGTTTCGAAGACGAGTCAGGGATCCGAGCACACGTCTCCGACATGGCCTCCAGCCGAGGACAAGTCAGGGATCCGAGCACACGTCTCCGACATCGCCCTCGGCCGAGGACGAGTCAGGGATCCGAGCACACGCCTTCGACATGGCCTCCGGCCGAGGACGAGTCAGGGATCCGAGCACACGTCCCCGACATCGCCTCCGGCCGAGGCCGAGTCAGGGATCCGGGCACACGTCTCCGACATCGCCTCCAGCCGAGGACGAGTCAGGGATCCGAGCACACGTCTCCGACATGGCCTCCAGCCGAGGACGAGTCAGGGATCCGAGCACACGTCTCCGACATCGCCCTTGGCCGAGGACGAGTCAGGGATCCGGGCACACGTCTCCGACATCGCCTCCGGCCGAGGACGAGTCAGGGATCCGAGCACACGTCTCCGACATCGCCTCCGGCCGAGGACGAGTTAGGGATCCGAGCACACGTCTCCGACATCGCCTCCGGCCGAGGACGAGTCAGGGATCCGAGCACACGTCTCCGACATCGCCTCCGGCCGAGGACGAGTCAGGGATCCGAGCACACGTCTCCGACATCGCCTCCGGCCGAGGACGAGTCAGGGATCCGAGCACACGTCTTCGACATCGCCTCCAGCCGAGGACGAGTCAGGCCATTGGACCACTGGGACACACACGCCACTTGTCCTGTCAGACCGCTGTGTATGGCAACATAAACTACACGGAGCCCTGAGCATAATTCCCTTCCATGATTTGTTAGGACACATGCCAATATAATTGCTGTTCGTGACAGCTATTGTAGCAACATTTTTATTCTCGAATTGACAGAATGCGTGAATTATTAATAACTGCTGTGAATTTGCATGCGCAATTATTTACTGGCAGGATCTGTGCAGGTCAGTTATGTGATTAGCTAATGGACATTGACGCCACGCTAGTGGCATAATTATGTTTATTATGTCGTGTGTTGGTTCTACATCGGCAGCAACATTAGTTTTACATTCATTCGCAGTTGTACAACATTCGCAGTTGTATCCAAGCTTCCCTTTTTTCGGCCAAGAGAAAACTAGGACACGAACTAGGTAAGATCTGTGTAAGTCACGCGGAAAAAAATCACCCCGTTTGCCATCCATATGCTACCGAATAATAGTGTAGTGCAATCTGTCAGTGTTTCAATAAAATTAGCTGCCAAGCAACCGCTTGCGATTCGTGCTAACTTTCAGTGAGTATATATACATACAAAAATACATATATATATATATATATATATATATATATATATATATATATATATATATATATATATATATATATATATATATATATATATATATATATATATATATATATATATATATATATATATATGTATATATTTGACATTTGTGTTGGCTTTCAGTGAGTATACATGACATTCATCTTGTCAAGGACAGGCACACGACAAATCTCAGAAGGGCTGTCAGAATGAAGTGATTCGCAGAGAAGTACGTTTTCTGCAAAAGCACGATGATTTGGTACAACCTGTACATACTTAGCAATGCAGGATTTCAAGCAAAACCAGGGCACAATGTCCATACGGTGGTCGGGGTGGGAGGATGTGGCGGTGGTGTGGATGCGCATGCATATAGAATAAGGTCCTCGAAATTCTCAGTCGTGGGATAATGCGTTTTGAGCTATTTGTTACTAACTTAACTAACTTGCTCATATTTTATCGCTGAGCGCACCGATGAGTAAAATTGATGAGCACAGTAAGGAAAATTAAGACAACGAAGTAAGAATTCAGGATAACAAACATGTGACGAATGCCAGAAAGAAGCAAATGGCATGGTAAATATCGCCCTCGTTCATCCATGCTGTAGGTAATATTTATTCAGGGATGCTTGTTCATCAGCTCAGACACGCTTTTATCATCCATATAATCCGTCACACTATCCATATAATCCATCACACTACCCATATAATCCATCACCCTCACCACTGATGATGCCCACCACTCGGTGTCCAGTAAATGTGCAATCACCAATCAAAGGATATTGGTTCTTGGGTTTTTGCTGCTTGCATAGCATGTAGCCTACTGTTCCGCGCTGTCTCGGAGGAGATATCCTTCCTTATCGTACCGTACGTTGCAGGAGGCATGGATTGTGTGCCGCCCCACGTGGCTGACTAGCTATAGCCGGGCTCCCCTCTCCCGTCCCACTGCAATGACTGATGACCATTATCGAACTGGGGCCGATAGCCATGCGGCTACCATCAGGGGTAACGAGGAACATTCGTAGCTGTCTCGGCTTCACGATCGGCAATGCTCTCCAGAGACGCGGCTGTAGTCTTACCACTCCTGCCCGGAGACCAAGGGGAAATACCACCACTCCCGCTCGGAGACCGAGGGAAAATACCACCACTCACGCTCGGAGACCAGATAGCATCACTCCCAATCGGAGACCAAGGGAAATTACCCCCACTCCCGCACGGAGACCAAGGGAAAATGCTTCCACTCCCGCTTGGGGACCAAGGGAAAAGTGCCACCACTCCCGTTTTGAGACCAAGGGAAAATACCATCACTCACACCCGGAGACCAAGGGAAAATATCACCACTACCGCTCGGAGCCCAGGGGAATACAACACCACTACCGCCAGGTGACTAAGAAAAAATATTACCATCCGTACCAAGAGATCATGGGGGAATCTCGCCATCCGCACCCTGAGACCGAGCGAACTCACCTCTCTCTCCCTCTCTCTCTCTCTCTCTCTCTCTCTCTCTCTCTCTCTCTTTTTTTTTTTTTTTTTTTTTTTTTTTTTTTTTTTTCTCTCTCTCTCTCTCTCTCTCTCTCTCTCTCTCTCTCTCTCTCTCTCTCTCTCTCTCTCTCTCTCTCTCTCTCTCTCTCTCTCTCTCTCTCTCTCTCTCTCTCTCTCTATCTCAATGGTAATCTATATCTTCGTTTATATTCTTATTTTATGTTTGTATAGGTACCGGTGTCTGCATGGAAAGAGAGTATATATTGTTTGCAGAATGTAATAGAATCCAGCTTCTGCAACCTGAGACTATGTAAGATCTCACGAATCGCATGTAGATACCAGAACAAAATCGCATTAGTTCCAATGGGAGATCGAGGTCGCGTTAATTAATCATCCCTGAGAAGGAGGACATATCACTCGCATGGACGACACCAGGGCTGGTCTTCGGAATGAAACCCGGGGCCTTACTACTTCTGATTTCATTTGTATATCTTGCTCTTTCTCTCGTTCTGGTTTTCTCTCGCCATCTCCTCCCTCTCCATCCCTCCCTCTCCTTCTGCATTGCTATGCGTGCCTATACCGTGGAGTTTTCACAGCATCGCTGCTGACCCGGCTTGCCATCGCTGCTGAACCGTTTTGCCATCGCAGCTGACCCCCTATCATCGCTGCTGACCCTCTGCCATCGTTGCTGACCCCCTGCCATCGCTGCTGACCCCGTGCCATCGCTGCTGACCCCCTTGCCATCGCTGCTGACCCCCTGCCATCGTTGCTGACCCCTGCCATCGCTGCTGACCCTCTGCCATCGCTGCTGACCCCCTGCCATCGCTGCTGACCCCCTGCCATCGCTGCTGACCCCCTGCCATCGCTGCTGACCCCCTGCCATCGCTGCTGACCCCCTGCCATCGCTGCTGACCCCCTGCCATCGCTGATGACCCCCTTCCATCGCTGCTGACCCGTCTTGCCATCGCTGCTGACCCGTCTTGCCATCGCTGCTGACCCCCTTCCATCGCTGCTGACCCCCTGCCATCGCTGCTGACCCCCCTGCCATCGCTGCTGAACCGTCTTGCCATCGCTGCTGACCCGGCTTGCCATCGCTGCTGACCCCTTGCCAATCCGCGCGGAGACCAAACCTGACCGACAAGAGATGTCCTGCCAGGAAGCACAGTGCGCCCACACCATCACCATCACCATCCACACCATCAGCTCTTCAACTGACGTGATCTCTTCTCGTCGTCCTGCCGCCCCTTCGACAACGGAGCAGTGGCAACGAAATCAAATAAAATTCCGCCGTTGCCATGGTGACGACTCGTCGAAACGTCGGTCCTGTATGAATGCCCACATAATCGGCACAACAGTGATGGCACCGGACGCAGGCCGAGGACACGTGCCCGCCAAGAATAGCCATCAACAAATTTCGCAGTCACCCCTCATACAAAAGACCTGAAATGAATGTTTGCTATTTACTTTTTCTGACGCGCTACTGGACAATGGTGGCGTGGGTATTCAGTGGCGGTGATTTCTGTAGTATTGCGACATTTATCGATGGACAGGGATACGCTGATAAATCGAATAGTCCGGGAGCCGCTGGTGGTGTGTCACAGCACCAGAAGGAGATAAATGATAATTGCCTGCATCACGTGTCTTCATTTGGCGTGGAATTCTGGCCAACGCTTTCCCCTTGTCCACAAATGGATCGGAAATGTCTGTGCAGGCTTAGCATGGGGAGCGCAAAAGCCATATGTGTAATGCATATGTTAATGATCGACTCCATCCAAGGATAACGTATTGGAGGGAAAGCGTCGGACCTCTCACTAGGATCAGTAGCATCACCCATCCTGACAGATGGCGTATCTTTGTGGACACGGTTGCGGGATATCCTTGCGTAAAATATTTCGCTTCCCAGCTGCATTTCCACACTTACTTTCAGAATCTGATAGTTTGCTTCAGTTGGCCTACAGACCTCTCAGAAAATGTTTCTAACCTAAAACAGTACACTCCGGCATCTATAGAAAGCCGTTCAAACTTCAAGATGTGTCGATACATGCACATATGTGTGCTTTATGTAACTTTCACATGCTTTGTCCTACCATTCTAAGCAGGTAAGGCAGGTGTGCATGATGGGAAAGATGCGGATGTGTGCATTTATTTTTCGTTGACGTACCCTCTGACACTACAAATAAATTACCATCGGTGGCTAGTAAACTGACTAGATTTGCTGCAGCCCAGCCACCATCAGCCTGCTGTGAGTTCCTCAGCCCAACTTGTCATCACGTGGCCCAGCTGGACGTGTTACCTCGCTTTGACCTGCTACTTAGAAATGTGAACGCCTGTTCTGGAAGGAGAACGTTGTTCGGTGCCATCCAAGGACTCGCGACTATTACAACGGATGCGTGACTGTTTCACAGATTTCGATGTAGATGAATTTCTGATTGCGAAGATGAATTTCTGATTGTGAAGATGAATTTCTGATTGTACGTGTGATAAGTAACGAGTATTGTACATAATCTACACCGCACTACCTGTGGTGCAGATGTCATAAGCAAGCTTTAGACGGAATGAACCCCATTTTGATTTGTTGGACACCCTGCTGATTTCATCAAAGTTGTGTCATCAAGCACGCAGTATCTGAGGACACAGTCACCAGCCACGTATCGCATATCCTTTCCGCACACACAAGCCGAACAAATGAATGGAAACAAACGAATCTTGGATGGAAACAGTAAACACGGTAGAACATGCCTCCCTACCTCCTGCCCTTAAGCCGTCCCTGATGGCAGAACATGCCTCCCTACCTCCTGCCCTTAAGCCGTCCCTGATGGCAGAACATGCCTCCCTACCTCCTGCCCTTAAGCCGTCCCTGATGGCGGAACATGCCTCCCTACCTCCTGCCCTTAAGCCGTCCCTGATGGCAGAACATGCCTCCCTACCTCCTGCCCTTAAGCCGTCCTGATGGCGGAACATGCCTCCCTACCTCCTGCCCTTAGCCGTCCCTGATGGCAGAACATGCCTCCTACCTCCTGCCCTTAAGCCGTCCCTGATCGCGGAACATGCCTCCTACCTCCTGCCCTTAAGCCGTCCCTGATGGCGGAACATGCCTCCCTACCTCCTGCCCTTAAGCCGTCCCTGATGGCAGAACATGCCTCCCTACCTCCTGCCCTTAAGCCGCCCCTGATGAGACTGGCACTTCTGGGTTTTAACGGGATACATACAAAAGGATAATCAGGATGTCGCCAGGCTCGGAAATTGTATGTGGAGATGTTTCGCAGATTTCGAGGTATATAAATTTCTGATTGTGAGGATGAATTTCTGATTGTACGTGTGATAAGGAATGAGTATTGTACATAATCTACACCGCACTGCCTGTGATGCAGCTGTCATAAGCAAGCTTTAGATGGAATGAACCCCATTTTTATTTGTTGGACATCCTACTGATTCCATAAAAAAAGAAAAGAGCACATGGGAGAAGGCGGATCCCGCAGTCGCATGTGTGGGATTATGGTTATAATATACATTTTATTTAAATTTTATATAAATAAATATATTTTGCATTTTATAATGTTCTTGGGATAATAGGACGTGGTACCTGACTTGGGATGTACCGGGATGACTTTGTGTGTACTGGAATGACTTGGGATGTACTGGGATGACTTGAGATGTACTGGGATGACATGTGATGTCAACAAGCAATCCAATATACAAAGCTAAGATGTGTATCAATAACATGGTACTGTCGCCGTCTGGACGTGCGTTGGTTCAGTGGCTCGGTACTGTCGCCGTCAGGACAGTGTTGGTTCAGTGGCACGGTCCGTTTGGAAACAGGGAGGAATCCCAACGGACCTTCGCACCGGGAAACTGGGACAATGCTGTACACGAGCCGAGGGTGAAGATGGGGTTCTTCAGAAAAGTGAAAACGACACCCATCCCAATGGATGCATACATACAGAGCAATATGGTTGGCAACACGGGAAAAACAAGGTCAAAGAAAATAATTGCGTTTGTTTCTGCTGGTGCTGGTGTGGTAGCGCTATGGCGCTGCGTTAAAAAAACCAATGCTTCATGACATCCTTTTTCTGCAAACGAATTGGATCACAGGTAATCTTGTAATGTGATAGGGATTTTGATTGGGTATGTGGAGTCCAGCATGGATCAGTTGGACCGAGTAAGCTTCCCTGCTATTTTTCAGCCTAGTTCGAAGCATAGTTATTTGCTTAATATTCGCGTAGTTGGCAGAAGCTTTGTATCTAGCTTCTGATGTCGTTTCCAATCCAAACATGATCAATAGCTCGCCGGCCGCCGCGGGCCGTCACGCTCAACACTGGACGGCCTTTCTGATCGACACGATACGGCTACCGGAAGCGGCGTGGCCACGAATCAGCTGAATTATTCACGCACAGCCAGTACGGCAATAACGAGAGGGTAGCAGACGGTCCGCGACAGTTATGCTGCGGTGGACAAATGGTGTTGGCCGCGCTGACGCGTGGCGCGGTGATACCGATGCGGCGCGGCACACGGAAGTGCCCACCACACGTGTCGACCGTGGCGCGCGCTGGTGGCATGTGTCGTCGTTCAGATAAATGTACAGCCGTTGTGATGTATGTTCTGCCGTTGGTATATCCAGCGCTCGGTAGCCTGCTGTACTTCAAGCCGGACTCCTAATTCTGTTGCGCTTCTGCTGTATGCGCTAATGCAAGACGACGCCGTTCCTGCCGTTTCTATCCCGGAACACATATCCTCTCCCGGTGCTCTTATGATACAGCCTCTCAAGGTGCGCATTTCGTCAGAATTACGTATTTTCCCCTACTGCATTTGTTTGGATCTACCGTCGGTGTTGTGGCTCGCCCTGATATCTCCAGTTCTCAGCGGGTACGGACTTCCTCTCTTCTGGAGAGTGATGTCCAACTCGACTATTCTGCTCACCTCCGCTGATCGCAGCAGAAGCCCTTGAGCCGCTGCAACTGAGAGCTTGACAGTGGCAAATGGCGTATGGTAATTTCTGGCTCGCGTCGAAGACAGATTACACTAAATCTCCATCAGTAATAGAGGAGCACGGCCAGATTAATTATCGACAAACTACCCGCCCGCTGAATATTCAACAATGCTACACATCTAAATCAATCAGGGACTGAAGGGATTCGGATGCTAAATCGGCAGATCTGGGTTGTGCGATAACTCGATTTGCTTCTTGCCGAGAGCAAGCATTACATGATGTATAGGTTACATGATTAAATGCATTTTAAAACACGAGCTGTTCGAAAAGTTAGCGAGTAGCAGACAAGCGTAATTGCTGGGATGTTCATTATTGACGTCATCATCCTTTGGGTGTGCTTTCGACACATAAAACTACGAGAACAGCCCATTCGACTAGACGCCAGGGAGGTGCACTTCTGCTCGGAAGAGATGGAAAGTGATGAGTACATCTAGCCAGACATCGAAGTTAATCACCCAATCTGACCAGACATGGACAATTATCGGGGTATCTAGCGATACGTGGTCAGTGGGCGACACTCCCGGCCCGAGCAGACGAGTCTGTCGCAGGTGCTGTGTCAGCACTCCTGTGTTTCTCCACTGAGCAATGTCGGCCGCTCTGTTCCGCCCACCCGTCCACGTCCAAATTAACGGCAGTCGGGGGAATTCGGAAGGTGCGTACAGCTTACGCTCCCTCCCCCGAAATGTACCGGAAGTCACTAATAAATATATTGCTGCGCTAGTTGTCTGAACACAGCTCGATAAATAGAAGCCTGGGCAAAATGATACTTAACCCGCTGGTCGCCGGAGGACATGGACAATTTAACCAACTGACGATTTCACCGCTATCATTGCCTATAATTGAGCACAAATTGGTACCAGGGGTACCAGGGGTACCAGGGGTTCTCCTGTGCTCTGCATCCACCTGGTGCGATATCGGTGTAAAATTTACCTTTGATGATAATAGCATTTGCTCACAGTAGAAAGTAATTGCTAGAAGATAGTGCATAGTGCACAACAGCATGCATATAGCATAGATGCATATCGGTTGCGGACGATGTTATGCCGATACGTATTACCTTTAGTTTGGTTAGCTGTAGCCTCCTAATTGCTCTGTCACGTGTCCCACTGTCCCACTGTCCCACGTGCGGACGATGTTATACCGATATCGTATTACCTTTAGTTTGGTTAGCTGTAGCCTCCTAATTGCTCTGTCACGTGTCCCACTGTCCCACTGTCCCACTGTCCCACTCCCATCTTGAAGACATCTTTTAAAAAGAGCTCCATCGATTAAAAAAGGTCATCATATGAGAACTAACATTTTGTTAACCGCAGACAACGTTTATCTAAGTGCGTTAGGTTCAGTCTGTCATATTTGTGTATTTTTTGGCGAGGGATTAACTCATTATAGCACTCCCGGCAACAAAACATTCCTGTTAGGCACTAGTCTCAGACGAATTGCTTAAACGAATTTTTATACTCGCTCGTGGTGCAATATTTTGTGTCTGATCGTACTAGAGGTGTTTGTCTGAAGAATGCTAAACCAGAAATGTAACTTAGGCTGAATGTTCGGCGGGTTTCTTTCTTAGGTGAAGAAATGTGGTCATTGTAAAGTGTTGCTTTCAATTTCAATGTTCACAGCAGCCAACGACATTATTTGGTGACAAAATTTCAGATCGGTAAGCCCGATGAACTGCCCATTTTTGCACACCATGCTCACAGAACTGAACAGCTATCCGGCTATCAGCCTTTGGTAGCTTCAGGGGAACGGCAAGTGATCCAGAGGTGCAGCGCAACTTATTAACATCGCGGTCACATGCCTCCCCGTTGTCTCCCATTCGATCTGTCGATCTGTCGATCTGTCGATCTGTCGATCTGTCGATCTGTCGATCTGTCGATCTGTCGATCTGTCGATCTGTCGATCTGTCGATCTGTCGATCTGTCGATCTGTCGATCTGTCGATCTGTCGATCTGTCGATCTGGCGATCTGTCGATCTGTCGATCTGTCACTGCGTTCTCTGGTGCTCCGTCCTTTCCCATCAGTACACATATTCACTCTCAGGTGTTCAGCCACTTAGCGGTGTCCACTGTATGTTGATTTCCTCACTCACATTGTTTGGAGAAGTGGCTATGCCCCGTGCCATTGTTTGGAGAAGTGGCTATGCCCCGTGCTATTGTTTGGGGCAGTGACTATGCCCCGTGGCATTGCTTGGAGAAGTGGCTATGCCCCGTGCCACTGTTTGGGGCAGTGACTGTTCTTCGTGCGCCTACGACAGCGTGATTATGGTGTATTTGCGACCGGTCGATCCTGGCCCATTCAGTATTATTGGGGCGGAAGCTGGGCCACGGGAGGGACGGCGGGGTACCAAGGTGCGCCCAGTGCCACCCCGACCGGCTTGGGATCGACGGGCCAGGCCTACTGCTGCCACCGAAGCTCATGGATTATATATATATATATATGATCAATACCGCTATGCAAACGCATTGGAGTTTGCACACGGCTCCTGTACAACGTGGGAATATTGAGGGAACGCATGTATTAGTTGCGTTGCCAGGGGAGGGTGAGATGGGTCCAGAAGGTAGATAGAACGTCCTGGGGATTTGTTTTTGTTCCAAATGATATTAAAAGTTGATGAATGTAAACACATTTTGAAATGGCATGCATTCAAGTTTTGGATAGTTTATTTGATATTGTCATTTACGCAATAGTAGACAGGACTGGGAACATTGGAACGCTGTGCCGTTTTAGCTATGAGGGATTGTACTTAGGAAGGCATCCCTTGGATTCGCCGGTGGGAAAAGGGCACCCATTCCTTCCACAAACCTAAACATGTAACCGTTTACATTGGTGCGATCAGGAAGCTGGGCGGATTGCCAACATGTGCGCCTTGTTTCTGGACCTGGTGCCTGATTTCTGAACTGAAGTTATCCAGGAGCGAGCCCACCAGTCTGCCCGACTTGTTGCCGACAGCTACACCATCTGAAGGGCTCTGACAACCGTTACTTTGGCTCGGTGAGATGCCCAATATGCAATGGTGTACTCTCGGCAGGGTGTGGAGCAAAACTCATTTTAAAGCATTCAAAATACTTTTTTTTTAGATAACGCAAAGCATAGTGCACTGAATTGAAAAGTTCGCTGCAATATGTACCGGTATGGATATTCGATGTAAGATGTACAGGTATGAATATTCGATGTAAAATGTATCCGTATAGATGTTGGATGTAAGATGTACCGGTATGGATGTTCGATATATATTGTACCGGTATCGATATTCGATGTAAGATGTACCGGTATGGATGTTCGATATAAAATGTACCGGTATGGATATTCGATGTAAGATGTCCCGGTATGGATGTTCGACGTAAGAAGTACCAGTATTGATATTCGATGTAAGATGTGCCGGTATGGATATTCGATGTAGGATGTACGGGTGTAGATATTCGATGCAAGACGTACCGGTATGGATATTCGACGGCTGCATGCCATGCTGAATAAAGCTTTACCGCTGCTCTCAAACTTGCCAGTAAATGCACCGTATTCGCCTTATGGGCAGGGAGTGAATTGATAGACTGAAGTTAAAATGAATACAAATAGAAAGTGACAGTTCTAGACAGTAAAAGCTGGCAATGGGACCCATCAAGGTAAATTCACTACACTGAGATGGACAAAGGTGCAAAAAAGTATCCTCTTACCCTCCATGGAGCATAGCAAATGGACCTGATAACGCAACTCCTTGGTAGCACAATCTTGTCGAAAACATTAGCAGCCCCCGCTTTGTTCAAATGGATGTTTCATCTGAATGAAAATGCTTACCAAAATTGCATGTATTAACTTGGAAAAATTGTAGCAGGGGTGGATCCATACATTTTCAGTGGGTGGAGGCACATGGTTGAGATAGGATACCCCATTGAAGAAAGTAATGTCTGTTCACTCTCTCTCGAGTTGTTTGGCCCAAGACAAAGTATATCAGGTGTCTAGCGATAAAACATGTAGAAGCATTTTGTTGAAGATGATTTTGTAAAATAAATCTTGGGTTATTATTTCACAGCTGATGTGTCGGAAATTTCAACGAAATTTCGCTACATTTGTGCTAATTGTGTTTCTTAAGACTCTATGCACATGGGATGCATGTGCGCATTAACAGGGCCGGTGGTCAAGTGGTGTACAGACCTTTATAAATTCATGTTTGATGATGGGGATGTGAAACGAGAAATTATGACCTAAATATGCAAACGTAAATATGTTTTAATCGTGTGAGGTATAAGTACAAAACAAAAAGAAATAACTTCATTCACTACGTTCCCAAAATACAATTGTTCCAAACATGTATCAATAATTAGGCGCCAATACAGTTATGACGCGGCTGCGTCAATCGTGAATGTCTCCTTGTCAGCCGCCAACGGATAGGATGAACAGCGATTGGAAACGGGCGTTCATCTCTAATTGTGCGTCATGCACCTAATTGTGAGTAGCAAGGGACTTTAGGGTTCATTGGAGTCCTGGTCATGATTAGGAAAACAGCTTGGTCAAGGATTTTCATGAATTCATGAAAACCATAGTCATGAAGACCATAGCGTCCTCTAGCGATTGCTAAGCCATGCATGTGTTGTTTGGCAGAGTTCAAGCTTATTGCTATGTCGTAAAAATGTCAAAACCAACTGAAATATTCCAAAATGCAGTCTCAAATATCACAAACACGAAGTAAATTATGATCTCCAAAATTACGTCCGATTATCTAAAAACATTCTTCCCAATTCCATGAATCCAAGATATAAATCAAACCATTGTTTTCTTGCAAAATTTAACTCATGTAAATCATACAATTCTTCCAATAAATATCCATCACATCATGCCATTGTGCGTCAATCTGTGTTCATGGTTAAAGTCAAAGATTCATTTTTGGAAGGATGGAAATTTCCCACATTCCAAAAATATGACTGCTGTTGGAACCTGAACCGCCTGTACAGCAATCTAAAAAGAAATAGCATGCATTCCAAAGGGTCATTCAGAAACAACTAGGAACATGGCTGGTTAAATTTGTACCTGAAGGTAATTTTTTGAATTCTTGGAATTCCTTTTTCTAATGCAATGTTTATGAATGTGGTTAACATGGAGTGGCCACTCATTTATTTTGCAATTGCATACGTTCCAGTTCGCAGTCAAAATAGCACAAAAAATGGGCTTGGAGTTGGGCAATTTGGCATACAAAATAATGTTTTAAAAATGTGGAATAACCTAACTTAATCTAGCCTGTCATTCAATGCGAGAATAAGCTAAAAAAACATTTTCAAGCCCTTTTTTTCGTTCAAAAATAGCACTTAGAAAGTTAACCTAACCTTTTTGCTTTTCCTGTTCCCTTGTGATACCTTGGACATCAACATTTGATGTTTAGGGTATGTCTTTGAATCATGGATGTAGAGGAAGATTTGTGAGAATGCTTACTTTGGGAGGATAGTGTCCTTCATATTTGTAATATGTGAAACACCCTGTGACTTCCAAGTGAGTTGCGAACCTTTTGCCAAATAGTAAATCAACACTGTGAACGTGGCACCATTTAACCTTCAAACTAGAAAATGGAGGATATTTTTATTTTCGGAGAAGACAATCCTCCAGGTGGCAAAGGTCCAGGACCAGTCTGCTTTTGTTTCATCTCTGTACCCATGGTGTTGCAATGCAATTTCGAAAGCTTTATTGTAATGTTATGGTTTTAGCAACCTCAGCTTGTTCTGGCATCTTTGACATTTTATCTACATTCACTTTTAGCAACTGAAGTGTGTTGTGACACAAATTGGTATGCTCTGTAAGCACACTGATTTGACATTCTTGGTTGACATATTGCAGTTCTAGCATACCCAGTGTCAATACAATTTTGAACCTTTGCTGTCATGCTGCACCTTTGCACCATTCCTAAGCTTGCAAATGCATTGCTTATATGTGCGTCTCTGTAATATTTCTTGTCACCAATAAATCAAGGACTGAGGAAAATCAATGTTTGCACTCCCAAGAGTAATTAGGTAGTGATCTGCATCTTCAGTGGCGGTACTGTGCGCCGGAATGTAAGCATAAACAGGTAAATGCACAAGGTAGGGCCACATGTGATAGGTAGAAAAACTGGCTTTTGGAATCAAGAGAGGGTATCCGATTGGCACATTTTTGCACTCTGGAGATGGACGTAAATCCAGTGAACACTGAAAGGCACTTTCTGACCATGTACTGCGTACATTTTCGTCCCCGCCTACGCCATTGAAAAGGAATCCACGTGTGCCGACATTTCCGTACCGGCAGCAGTAACTCTCGCGATACGTTTTTGAGGCTTTGGTAGGAGACCAAATGAGCAATAAATGGCCCTTAGTTTTCCGCTGCAATGTCGTATCTGTTCCTTTTCAAACGTTTATACGGAATATTATATACATGAATGACAAATTTCATTCTTCATATATAGCGCTAACTTGGTACTACAGTGAATACAAAAATACCAAACTTCACCATCTCGAGCGCATGAATTCTTCCATCTCTGTTACCTCCTGCTTTTAAAACAAACAAAATCCATGAAGCTAACGTCATCAAACATTTATAGCGCCATCCAAAATCGATAACATTAGCCATGCAGAGTCGCTTGAGTTACTACAGGATTAAATTTGACGATAAATTTTACAAATAAATTATAAATATAATAAATAAATAAATAAATTTACAAATCGGTGGGCAATCCATGAAACAAATCACATTCTGTCGTTCCTAACTACGACAGTGCGCTTGGGTACACCTGCATGGGTAGATAATTAAACGTTTTTGTGTCGTGACGTAGCAGTTTGAATGTACAACGCTTCAGGATGGTGCTGGCTGATTTGCGTCTTGATGCAGTATACTGTTTTACGAGGATCCAAAATATAAAGCAGAATTGTGCCGTAAATGGTGTTTAGTCCATCACCAAATAGCACATAGGCGTTGTAAGATGAACACCTTTTGAAACGTCTCAGTTGTTGCACCACGATCCAAATGTGGAAAACCTGTGAAGCGTTTGCGTGTTGTCTTGTCGCTGCTGTGCGTCATGTGTTCGGTGGTCCTGTCTGCCACGGTCATGTGTTCGGTGGTCCTGTCTTCCGTGGTCATGTGTTCGGTGGTCCTGTCTGCCGCGGTCATGTGTTCGGTGGTCCTGTCTGCCGTGGTCATGTGTTCGGTGGTCCTGTCTGCCGTGGTCATGTGTTCGGTGGTCCTGTCTGCCGTGGTCATGTGTTCGGTGGTCCTGTCTGTCACGGTCATGTGTTCGGTGGTCCGGTCTGCTGCGGTCATGTGTTCGGTGGTCCTGTCTGCCACGGTCATGTGTTCGGTGGTCCGGTCTGCCGTGGTCATGTGTTCGGTGGTCCGGTCTGCTGCGGTCATGTGTTCGGTGGTCCGGTCTGCCGCGGTCATGTGTTCGGTGGTCCGGTCTGCTGCGGTCATGTGTTCGGTGGTTCGGTCTGCTGCGGTCATGTGTTCGGTGGTTCTGTCTGAGAATAGGTGCTCTGTGGGTATCCTGGCTGCAAATTAAGTGGTGAGTCGAAATTGTCGAAAAGACATACGAAGGCAAAGCATACTGATCTACCTATCTGGCTGAGAAAAAAAAAACATTGCCTTTGGAGAAGGAGGCTGGTGGCAGTCATCATGCAGTGCCACAGGAGGTGCAGGTAAGACCGAATGTATTTCTACTAACCAACATCATGTCGGTAAGATATGACGATATTGGGATGCTTTTCATGTGCAAGCAATAATACTATGCCACCTTGTGCAATTTTTGGTGCTGATTTTTTTCTTTGGAGGGGGGGGGGGGGAATTATCCAGGTGCATAAAGCTGTTTGGTGCAGTATTTTTTATGCACAATATTTATCAGTCAAGCATATAGGCCAGCCATTTTGCCACACTACACACATGTGGAATCCTTATCATGAAAAATGCTTTGGTTCTTCCAATATGAACCTTTGTTAATTTAATAATTTCATTCTGTCACTTCCATGGGTTTGATTTTTTTTGGGTCAGGGTATTTACCATAAGCAGAACTTGTTGCATCGACGAAAAGTGTTATATATTCATTGAAACAAAAATATGACCTATGACACTTTGTCCTTGATATTGGTGCTATAGTATAACAGAACCTAATTTGCATTGGTAAAATTAATTTGCAACAAGTCATTATATTTTGAGAACAAGATGTTTCAATACCATGTTGACAAGCATGATTAAGATGATGTGACCACTGATTTCGGTAAACTTGTGCTTTAACGTGTTTTATGATTTCTTGGAATTTCTCTTTCCAATGTAATGCTTATGAAGATGACTAAGATGATGACACCACTGATTTTCTACACAAATGCTTACTTTTCAGTTTGTGAGCAAAATCACACCAAAGAAAGAAGTTAGATAACATAGCATAAAAAGTAGGTTAAAAAATCAAACGAAAATGCAACATAACCTAACCTAACCTAGTTTAACCTTCCTTGGGAAATAAAAAATCAAAACAATACAAGTTGAAAAATATAAGAGAAAAAATAGTAATACAAATTTCAAAATTAAAAGATGTAACCCAACCTAACCTAGCATAAAATAACCTGCTGTTGAAGAAAAACAAGTTCAAATTTGTGTTTCTCGTTCTTATTGGACTTTAAAAAAAAATCCAAGTTAAAACTAAACTAACCTAGCCTAACCAAACCTAACCCATTTGGTTCCTTTATGGAACCGAAACGTGGTAAAACGTGTCATGTAAACACCTAAAGCACAATAATACCTTGATTTCCATCATAAATGCTTATTTTTCAGTTGGAAAGCAAAATAATGTGAATAAAATGGCCTTGAATGAGGTAATATATAATGAAAAATAAAGTGAGATTTTCTTGTTGGAGGTAAGTTTGCAGTTTAAGGTAATTTTTGAATTGCTGAAATGTTTTACTCCAATGTAATGTTTATGAAGGTAGTAAAATGATGCGACGACTCATTTCCGGTGCAAATTCTTTTTTCCACTCAAAAGAAAACCTTAATCTAGCCTAACATCCTTGAAAAGAGTACAACTAAGGAAATATCCCAGACACTTTTGAAAATCAATTTTGAAGTAAAGCCATGTTGTTCCCAGGACAAGCTAAAATATTATCTTTGTAAATTGCTTATATTTTGACCTCGTGACCTGACCTAAGATCACGCTGGGACAATAACGATAACTTCAGCTATCCCCTATGCGTACGCTGGCTATTGGCGCAGCTGTGTATTAGCCGCGAGATCGCAGCTGTGTATTGTACCAGTCGCCCCACCGAGGTAAATTGGCTGCGCGGAGGTAGCCGCCGCCAGTCGGGCGCCGCGCCTCGTCAGACTGACCCACGTGTAACGCAGAGGTAGCCGCCGCCAGTCGGGCGCCGCGCCTCGTCAGACTGACCCACGTGTAACGCAGAGGTAGCCGCCGCCAGTCGGGCGCCGCGCCCCGTCAGACTGACCCACGTGTAACGCAGAGGTAGCCGCCGCCAGTCGGGCGCCGCGCCCGGTCAGACTGACCCACGTGTAACGCAGAGGTAGCCGCCGCCAGTCGGGCGCCGCGCCTCGTCAGACTGACCCACGTGTAACGCAGAGGTAGCCGCCGCCAGTCGGGCGCCGCGCCTCGTCAGACTGACCCACGTGTAACGCAGAGGTAGCCGCCGCCAGTCGGGCGCCGCGCCTCGTCAGACTGACCCACGTGTAACGCAGAGGTAGTCGCCGCCAGTCGGGCGCCGCGCCTTGTCAGACTGACCCACGTGTAACGCAGAGGTAGTCGCCGCCAGTCGGGCGACGCGCCTCGTCAGACTGACCCACGTGTAACGCAGAGGTAGCCGCCGCCAGTCGGGCGCCGCGCCTCGTCAGACTGACCCACGTGTAACGCAGAGGTAGTCGCCGCCAGTCGGGCGCCGCGCCTTGTCAGACTGACCCACGTGTAACGCAGAGGTAGTCGCCGCCAGTCGGGCGCCGCGCCTCGTCAGACTGACCCACGTGTAACGCAGAGGTAGTCGCCGCCAGTCGGGCGCCGCGCCTCGTCAGACTGACCCACGTGTAACGCAGAGGTAGCCGCCGCCAGTCGGGCGCCGCGCCTCGTCAGACTGACCCACGTGTAACGCAGAGGTAGCCGCCGCCAGTCGGGCGCCGCGCCTCGTCAGACTGACCCACGTGTAACGCAGAGGTAGCCGCCGCCAGTCGGGCGCCGCGCCTCGTCAGACTGACCCACGTGCAAATGTATGTGCGTACGTCGTAACTGGCTGTGGTAGGATGTAATAGACAGCGGAGAACGTACGATATGCGGTCGCTGCCAGCGGCTGTAGTTCCGTATGCTGATTACGGCTATGATTTGGAAACTTATTGACATCATTTGTTCCCGAACTTTAGCTAAATTTTCTTCTCGCTCGATCACAAACAAGTTGAGTAATTCACGAGCACATTGCCAATGTTAATATGTCATATGGGTTTTGTCTGTTGACCTGTCATAAGTGTAGGTTTCTGAAAATTATTGGGAAGGCACAATACATGAAGGCATGGGCAGGCCCAAATGGATTGGGACAAGACTATTTAGGGTCCTATGTTAAAAGTTGAAATTACTTGTGTGGGAGGTACAAAGCCAACATTGGGCGGGGGCAAGTGTCCTCCGAAAAGCATACAAAGCAATATACCTGTGACCCGTATGTGGTTCATCTTCTTCTTCGGATGTGTGTACGCCATGAGTATATAGCATAAATACCGTAGATATCATGCTCACCTTACCAGTTTTATATTTCGCTACCGTTCAGATCACTGTTGATCACCAAATCAGCGTCTTGTTCAGCCTGGTCAGTGTAGTGAGCAGTGAGTGCGTCACTTCAGCCTGCAGCTACACAAACTGCTGAATGGTGAGCTATAAGTGACTGGATGCCAAATTGAAGGTCATATATAGACTAAAACATTCTTCTTTGTTCCATTTTAGCGTTCATCGAGGATAATTCGCATTCGCACTCTGGTGTAGGTGTCTTACTGTGAGCCAGCAACATGCGACAACCTGGCGGTGTCTGATATTGTGTAGGTGACAGGTTGGACACTTTTTCACCTCTGCAACTGCTATCTGATGCACAACACGTTGAATACTGTAACAATGGTATACTCTGTGAATACGAGTATTGAAAAAAACACCTCAAGGCTACCAGCACATACAATGGCTGTCACCTATTCTGTTCCAAAGAAGTTAAAATGTTAATATATATCGAAGTTTTGCAGCAATGGCTTGGAAACGGGACCATGAAAAATAGGAAATAATTTGGGATCAAATCGTATTGTGTAAAATGTGTTCAAACATTGCGATAATACCTCTTATTTTGTTTACGAAATATAACGTCTGCTTCCTATAATGTTTCCCAGGTTCAGTAAACCCATTCGAGACTCGACAAGCAGTACTCACGTGTTGACTGGACAAGCAGTACTGACGTGTTGACTCGACAAGCAGTACTCACGTGTTGACTGGACAAGCAGTACTCACGTGTTGACGTCACGCTCCTGACTCTCTCACCTTGTTCATGCCTGGGGGTGTTGTGAGAGGCACTGATGAATTGTGCCCAGAGCAACCATCGCCTGTCTTATAAACCACGAAACAACCAGTGGCATCGATATAGCGCCATGTCCGGGCCATGCAAGGTAACGCCAGGCACTTGGCCACCTAGGGGTCCGGGTGCAACCACCTTGTCTAGTTCATCCGGCCACCTTGGAGTCCGGGTGCAACCACCTTGTCTAGTTCATGCGCCTACGCACTTCCACCTGGCCGCCACTGCACCGAACACGGTATGTGCTGGTCTCCGCACCCTCCCCTGTCTCTTTTCTCTCTCTCTCTCTCTCTCTCTCTCTCTCTCTCTCTCTCTCTCTTCTCTCTTCTCTCTCTCTCTCTCTCTCTCTCTCTCTCTCTCTCTCTCTCTCTCTAGAGAGAGAGAGAGGGGCCCTAAACCCAGAAAGCTCCTTCAATGATTCCTTTGTGCCTTAGCAGGCCCTTGAGGACCTTTAAGAGGATCGGATACCTCGCATGCATGCACTATTTGGGCCCCCGGCACCATATGATGCACTCACGCCTCCTCCAGAGTCAGACTGCCATGGAAGCTTTACTTGGTCCTCTGTGTCGAGAAATCATTGAACTCGACTTGGGACAGAGACAGCAATCAGTGCTCCAATCTGTACTGCAAGTCGAAGTGGCTACAGCGCTTCACATATTGCTTTGGTGCTTACTGGGATGTTTATTGTTTTCATTAGCCGATGCGACAACAGTTTTTTATATTCATTATCTTTTACATTTCACTTTCATCGATAGGAGCAGATAGGCTGCCTTCATCCCGCACTCGTGGTTTACGTTTTTTTTTACCATCGGATCGATCTGTGGACCTGGGCCATTGAATGCCATCTGGAAATGGTCAGTGCCCATCTTTAATTGTTGCACGCCCAATCCACATGAAGTCATTGCTCCATTCCCTGTCGCACCGCCCATAGTCCAGGCAAACATGCGATAATAACGAAAGTCCAGACAAATCCATCTTTTCGGGACAAACTTACAGTTGAATGATCGTATTCGGCTTGCATAATCTACTCCAGATCTTCCGCGCCGTATCAGCCAGCCAAGTTGGTCATGCACATTTTCCTACGTCATTGACGAACAGCGCCGTGCAGTAAGTCACAGTCAGCCAGAGGCACCTGCTCTGTCCCATACAGCAGGCCCGAGCTGTTTACCCATCGAATCAGACGGTGCCAAAAACCCGGTCTGTGCGCCAGGGAAAGCGAGTCCTTTCTTGTTGTAATGGAACGGACAATGTTGACGTGTACTGAAAAGTAGGCTGTCGGAGCTGTAGCCGGCTAATCCGACCCAAGTGCCGGTCATGTCATCCACACACCAGCAACACACTCAATCCCTCTCGCTGGGCGGTCGTGCCACATACATGCGGTCATTTCTATGGAGGAGGGGATTAACATTCGCATCGGTAAGTGCACCGCCCCTGATAATTCCCGGTTCTGGCGCGGAGAAAAACATCTAGCCAAATATCTTGAGGCCCATCCAGCCGATCCGGAAGCAGTTGGCGCGGAGTGAGTCTCGACAATTCACTTTTATGCACCGGAATTTCAGTGACCAAGGGTAGGTTAATCTGCGTCAATGTATGTCAATCAAGACAAAAAAATAACACAACGCTTCATGTATAGCTGAAAAGTGACGGAGCTTCATCAAAGAAGCTCTGCGTCACATTTCAAAGATATGGATCCATAGCATGGAGCTGCTTCATGGCATGCGCTTGGATGCCTCTCAGTACAGCAATTTCGGCCTTAAAACGAAATCGGAGCTTAAAACGCAGAACGGTGACCGCTTTTGACCGCATTGGTCACCACGCGGCACAAATACACCTATAAATTTCTAACGTGGCATGTGTTACACCGACTCAGGTCAATGCATCAACATGAACGCCTTTTTTCAACACCTCTATCCCCAGATCTATATCACCAATGGCTTGTAAAGCTCATACATTTTCATATGCAGACGAGACCTTGGCTATTCTGTTCGACAGATAGATGCTTTTTTCGACTGCTATATTTTAGCTAACTCCGCTTCTGTTAAAAATACCACCAGAGGAAAGGTCGCGTCCAGATTTCGACAGCTGTCCGAAACACCGGTGGATCCAGGGGAGTGGGAGTAATGTAAGATTTGTTTCCATAACCTATGTGGTTAAATTGATGCGTATCTGTTCTGACTCATCATGGCGTCAACCATGCCAATCGCTATCACGTAGCATCGGTATGCAGACTTCACGTCCACAAAGCTGGATTCGCATCGCACATCAGCCTACGCTCACAGCGGTCTCGCCTGCTGCGCTCTCGCCGGCAAAAACCGGTCGCACTCTCCGTGAATCACAGTGCACGCGCTGTTCTGCACTAATGACGGGGTCGGTGCTCGTCATCAGACACAATTACGGTGTCAGACCGGGACGCCGGCAACGCGGTGGCGCCGGTAACGCGGCCTTTGACCGAAAGCGTCCCGCGCAGCCCGCGCAGCCAGCCTCTCCAGCTGCACTGTGCACTGTGCACTGTGCACAGTGTACAGTGCACTCACTGCCCGCCGATGCAAACGGCCCGGTCATTAACATCAGCCGACGCTTTTTGTTCCCCATTATGGGGTGGTCGGCGGCGGAGGGTCAATAAACAGAGGCCCGGCCTGCGACGGCGAGCGCCGATACCATCTCCGCAGGTGGTGGCGCGGCGTATCGCTCCGGACACGGCTGCAGTTGCCGGAGAGCCTCATCAATCATCGGCTGTGGGCGACCGCTGAGACATCGCGTCACAAGCAGGCATCGGCTGAGACATCGCGCCACAGGCAGGCA
Source organism: Ashinkailepas kermadecensis (assembly GCA_034440615.1). NCBI lineage: Eukaryota > Metazoa > Arthropoda > Thecostraca > Neolepadidae > Ashinkailepas > Ashinkailepas kermadecensis. The sequence goes on from JAOTOM010004468.1 coordinate 259,154, forward strand.
TCGGCTGAGACATCGCGCCACAGGCAGGCATCGGCTGAGACATCGCGCCACAGGCAGGCATCGGCTGAGACATCGCGCCACAGGCAGACATCGGCTGAGACATCGCGCCACAGGCAGGCATCGGCTGAGACATCGCGCCACAGGCAGGCATCGGCTGAGACATCGCGCCACAGGCAGGCATCGGCTGAGACATCGCGCCACAGGCAGGCATCGGCTGAGACATCGCGCCACAGGCAGGCATCGGCTGAGACATCGCGCCACAGGCAGACATCGGCTGAGACATCGCGCCACAGGCAGGCATCGGCTGAGACATCGCGCCACAGGCAGACATCGGCTGAGACATCGCGCCACAGGCAGACATCGGCTGAGAGATCGCGCCACAGGCAGACATCGGCTGAGACATCGCGCCACAGGCAGGCATCGGCTGAGACATCGCGCCACAGGCAGGCATCGGCTGAGACATCGCGCCATATGTGGGAATCAACTGAGACATCGCTCCATAAGCAGAAATGAGCTGAGACATCGGACCAGAATCAAGTATCAGATGGTGAGGAATTGCGCCACAATCAGTCATCAATTGGAGAAGGATTTTTTTCGTCGCACATCGGGTATCAGATAGTGAGACATCGCGCCACAATCGGCAATTATCTGAAGAGGGATCTCGTCACACATCGGGTATCAGATAGTGGGATATCGGCGCCACAATCGGCATTCAGCTGAGAAAGGATCTCGATGGGGTGGGGAGGGGGAGGGGTGCCCTCAAGTCTTCCTGAAGGGACGCCAATTCCGGCTGAACCGGTGGTGCACATGACCTCTCCATGATGGTGGGTGGTGCACATAACTACAATGCCTCCTCCTCTGTATCCTCCCCTGATGTGGAAATCATATTGTAATATTTGCACATACAAACTCGTTGATTTCATTGAGGTCGCATGTTCGTGACGATTCTTTGTTGACAATAGAAGAAACAAACAAGGAAACGAACGATATAATGCTGAACGAAAGGTGCATGCTGGAGAATAGACATTATATCCCTGTAGTCCTCACTGATAGCTTGAGTCTTTTGTTAGAACGCATCGTTTCCTGTTCTCATGACAATGCACGTGACTGCTGGCTGCTGTCACAGTAACAACAACTGTAAGCAATTAAAGTATCACATGCGTGCATTTGTTCATTTTTTATTCACCAGTTAATTGATCCAGAAGTGCCATCGCTTCAGCTACCTGTTTCTGTTGCGACGCCATCCGTCTAGGTTGTAGCAAGGCTTCATCTAACTTTGTAGTAATACAGGGCCGTAGAGGGCACAGGGGGCACGTGCCCCCATGGAAAGGCGGCACCTCTCTGAGTGAGGAGGCGTCCCTTCAGGGGCGTTCCAGTGCGCCGCCTTGCATTTTGAAGCCAAAATCCTCCAGGGACACTCAAGGTGTACCTCCTTTAAATTGTATGTATCAGTGACGCATCTCCGGAGAAGTGTTGTCCCTCCAGACGAGTGCCCTCCCCCTCCGAACAAAGTTCCTGCATCCACGCTTGTAGTAATATCACGATGAAAACAAACAGAGCTGATTTCAAGCGAGTAGTAGTTTTGATAGTATGCACACTGCTTTAATATTAATACACGGTGTAGCCTGCGCGTGCCAAAATATAAAATGTCGCCCTGTTCCAACCCAGTGTGGAGGAGCGCCGCATTATTTCGCCCTGTTCCAACCCAGTGTGGAGGAGCGCCGCATTATTTCGCCCTGTTCCAACCCAGTGTGGAGGAGCGCCGCATTATTTCGCCCTGTTCCAACCCAGTGTGGAAGAGCGCCGCATTATTTCGCCCTGTTCCAACCCAGTGTGGAGGAGCGCCGCATTATTCGCCCTGTTCCAACCCAGTGTGGAGGAGCGCCGCATTATTTCGCCCTGTTCCAACCCAGTGTGGAGGAGCGCCGCATTATTTCGCCCTGTTCCAACCCAGTGTGGAGGAGCCCCGCATTATTTCGCCTGTTCCAACCCAGTGTGGAGGAGCGCCGCCTTATTCACACCCCTTTGTTCCAACCCAGTGTAGAGAAGCGTCGCATTATTCACACCCCTTTCATGGGCGAATCCAGAAAAGGGCTGGAGAGGGCGCTAAGATATGTGCCCGCTCCCTGATGGGAGAACGACGTCCCATGCGCGGACAAGCACGCGACATTAGGAATGCCCGACTACACCCTCGTCGCGAATTCCTCGGCCGAAGGCACTCCCTCTCTCCGGAAGGCCGGTGTCCCTGCCATCAAATTTGTCAACGAAATACGCCCAGCTGGGGCCCCTGGGTCCCCAGGTGGGGGCACGCTCCCATGTGCGGCCTATGGGTGGGTTGATATGACCCATGGCATTCATTTTTCCCGATCAATGACGCACCTGTGGAGAAATTGTGTGCCTTGGACGCCTAGCCTGGAACTAAATGCATGGGCCCGCGGGGGACACGCTGCGGCTGCCTGCCTACTGAAATAGGTCAATAGTTAGCTGTTTTCCATCCATCCTTCCCAAATGAGATATAATTGGCAAATGACGTGGAATTATCATATACAATGCACCATACTGAGTGTTGGGCTGACACACTGGCACCAAAGTGACATTGATAGCTCAGTTGGTTACTGCTTTCCCACGCTATCATAGATACTACTAATAACAACTTCGGCTGATGAATAAATGATCTTGATATCATCCTTGAGTCGACATTAATACTTCATTCAATAATTTGGTGCAATTCCGCCACAATCGCAAGCAAAAAAACAGCGCTGATATTCGACACGAAGCGACCCATCCCGTTCACAAGCATTGGTAGCCAATTGGCGCCCGTCTTACATCTCTTCCACAGGCTGGCGAACTCCATGCTCTCGCTTTGCTCAGCCATGACAGCGGCCGCCTCACAGTCCTGATAACGGCCGCCTCACAGCCGTGACAGCGGCCGCCTCATAGCCACAGCAGAGGCCGCCTCACAGCCGTGACAGCGGCCGCCTCACAGCCACAGCAGAGGCCGCCTCACAGCCATGAGAGTGATCTCCTCACAGGTGCGGCAGTGGCCGCCTCAAGTAGTCATCACAAGTATCACAAGTAGTCACTACTACTTCGCAATATCTCTAAAGATGTAAACTATGCTAAACTCTAAAGATTCCTCGACGACTTGTGGTGGGAGATCACAGTTCCTTCCATCGCCCCCTCCCCCAATGCTCGTGAGGATAAAGTTGTTCAAGGGAGGGTTTCTTTGCAGCACTCTTTATGTGATAGTCTGTGTGTGCCACGTCACGGGCCCACGTCAGGGGCGTACCGCCGAACAATCAGCTGATGTGAGACGTTTTGGTGGTCAGCACGTGGTTTGTGCCAAACATGGTTATATCTGTGCTTGCCATGCTTTCAACCACGCCTTCGGCGGGATAAGCCACAGATGCACCACCAGTGCTGAGACTTGCACTGCGAGCACGGCAGTTTCTTCAGGAACTGGTGAGCGGCGCGGACGGACCCTGGCGGCACGGTGTTGGGAGTCAATCCGCTAATGTGCAGGCGAGACCCAGGCACCAGTGCAGTGCCGACGACGCTCTAGGTCGGCGACTCCTGGATGGCACGCAGGTCACTGACTATGCGGATGTCGTCAACCTTGTAGGATCACTTCTTGTTATTGCTGTACTTTGGAGCAGCCGAGCGAATGCATGCTCATAGTTCGGTTCTTGCAGTGCGGAATAAGTATCAACGTGAAGGCCGATATCCACTTACCTTGATAAAAGAGAAAAGGGTTCACACAAAACGCAATGTATGCAAGGACTATAGCAATAGGTGATGGGGGGGGGGGGGAGGTGTGACTGAGATCAACGCCAATAATGCGAATTTGAATTCAAATATTTGGTTGGCCATAAGATATCAAGATACTGCACCAACGTCCCAAATATTGCACCATGGCATTATCCCACTCAGTTGAGCATTGAAGAATATGCGATCGGTAGTAATCAGAAGAGGGGTACAAAGGGGTACAAAGGGGTAGAAAAGGGGTGTGTGCACATACCACCAGATCAGTGACTGCCAGGGTTGGACAAATAGGCTATTCCTGTATTTGGGGAATCCAGAACATCATCCGCTTTAGGAAGTCTTCCTCATTTTGTATCACTTGGAGATGCAATGGTGCTGTTCGACAATGAACTGCTCTGTGATGTGTTCAATATTCACTGGAAAGTGTAAGCCGAGATTCTGATGTCGTAGGCAGGAATAAAAATATCCTCTCCATATTCAACTACCCACAAATTTTCATCTCCACATCCAGGCTTACAAAGCACAAATCCAACCATGGTGACTGCTGATGTGTACTCTATTCATCCAGGGTTGAAAAAATGTTCCTGTACTGGATGTTTGTCATCCAGAACATTATCCTCCCTGGAAAATTATGGTCTTTTTGGCTAAAAGCTTGGAGATGCTTGTAAATGATTGCAAGCTTCCTCCTGTTTAATAAACATGCTCAAGCTCACTGGAAAATACAATAAGGAGTTCATGGTTCAGAAAGACGAAATTGCAATTTTGGAATGGAATGTCACACACTGTGCTCTCGAAATGCAGCAGTAAAAAACAACTTGAATCATGTCCAATATTCCTTGCTTTGAAACTGAATCATTCCATCCGAATTTCGGCACACAGCACTAAAGTACTGCACATGTACAAATATGTTACAGCTGATGACAGCTCTGTTGAAGTGAATTGTATTTAACCAAACTTTACTGGTTTTCTTCTTTTTTTGCCGTAAGTTGAACCAAGTTTAAAAATGCATATTATTCTGGACATATCTAGCATAGTTCCAAAAAAGCAATGAAATAATGGTGCATATCCAGGGATATTTCGCAAAAAGTATGCTTGAACCAAACGTCATTTTTTTCAAGCATAACTCAACACATTTGTACACGCCCCATAATGTGCCATACAGTGCCACACAATTCTGGCGCACTTATTTGAGTTTCAAATCTAACATAACATGCATGTATTCTTTTCACACTGAATTGGGATGCTGAAGACCCTTATCCTGGTCAGAGTAGAAAAATACCATCTATCCTAGATATATCCTATTCTAGATATCTGGATGAAACCGATCCAAAAAAAGTGCCAGCATTGTGCTGTAATCTGCATGCATATTAGCGTTGCAACTTTTTTATTTTAACAAATCATTGGAGATGGCTCAGCAAAATCTGGTATGGCAAGCTGGATGGCAAAGAAAAGCAAGGCAAGCAGACCAAATCAGCATCAGTTCTATATTTCAATGTTCTTCCATATTACAGTATATATTTTAAATATTGATCATTTTTGGAGGAGGCCCGCGTCAATTATATCTGTATAATATATAATTATATCAACAATATCCATATCTTTCATGAACTGAAAGATATTCTTCCATATATCTTTACCTAAAGCTTTTCCACTACCCAACTTGGGAACTTCAGTGATTTGCAGGTTAGACTGCATACAAGATATGCAAATCAGTAATCAGATGTTTTCATCTGTAAGGCAGGGGTTAGGATAGGATATATTAGGTTATGATTTTTAATTTAATTAAATAAAAAAGTGATCAGTTAATCTTCTCCCCACAAAAGTCGGTAAATTTATCAGTTAAGGTAACTTTTGAATTACTGGACCTACTTTTTCCATGGTTTATGAACGTGGTTAACATGATGTGACCACTCATTTCCTCTGAAAATGAATACTGTTAAGTTGACAGGTAAAATAACACCACAAAAATGGGGCTTTGAGTTGAATAATGTTCCAAGGAAATACAAATATGTAGCACAACCTAACCTAACCACGAACATCAGAACATGAATATTAAAAAGACGACAATTTATATACGTTTTCCTGAAAATTTGTCAAATGAAAAACATAACCTAACCTAACCTGTTTTTGAAGAAAAAATCAACCTTTTTATTTAGAAAATTATAAAATGTATCACAATAAAAAAAACACCAATAATGTAAACAGCAATAATGTAACCAGACCAAACTCTTTTGCCTCCTTCATGGAGGTAAAATGTGCATAAAACCTGTCTTTTGACTAACCTAAAGCACAATCATACGCAGGTTTTTTTACTTTTAGCCTGACATGGCATTTCAAGGGACAACATTGGATTAAATTGCACTTCTCGGTTTTGTTTAATTCTTGGAACCTTTTTTTCAATGAAATGTTTATGTATGTGGTTAGCATGACGTGACAACTCATTTCCCCTGTAAATGCACACTTTCAAGTTAGCAGGCAAAATATCACCAGAAAATCGGCTTCGAGTTAAATAATATGGCATCAAAAATAATGTTCAACAGAAAAAAAAATTAGCATAACGTAACCTAACTTTCCATGCAAGAACATAAATTCTTTAAAAACGGAAAATTTGCAACTATCTTCTGAAACATTTTCAAATAAAAACCTTCCATAGCATAACCTAGCATAATCGGTTTGTGAAGAAAATAACTTGTTTTCTTCAAAAATGTCCAGAAAATTAGAAAGTTTTCCAAACTGAAAAGAAAAGCCTAGCCAACATATTCTAATCAAACCTAACCTCATTTTTGCTTCATGGAGGTAAAATGTGTGTAAAACTTGTCTCTTGGATACCTTAAAGTGCAATAATACCCAATATTGTGAGATCATGTTTATGAACATGATTAAGACAATGGGACCATACATTCCAGTTCAAAATGCAACTAAATTTTTTTTTTTTTTTTTATTATTTGGGGAAGAACTTAGGCTTCTATTATTTCAAAGAAAGAACGTTCAGCTCCGCTGTATTTTTTTCAGAAAGAAAAAGGCTAGGTAAGAATGATAAGCCTGCGATGACACATCGGGTCTAAAGCATAAAAAATAACCAAGCTACCGAGGTTGCATTGGGCTTTATTTGATATTTTACATTATTTTACATAATATGCTACCCCACTCAAATACTAATGTTTTGGTAATATTTTGCACACCAACTGAAAAGTGCCTATGCACTTGTCTTGGTAATAAGTGGCTAGGTAGGCAACATCCTACATCATCTTAATTACATAAAGTAAGATGTTTTACAATATTTATACCTTGAAATGCCGTATCCTAAGTAAAATACCAGCCTGCCATCATTTACACTCTAGACACTGCTCCCCATGGCCATATCCTTGTATTTAGGAATGTACCTACTTAGGTATCTACCTTGGTACCTACCTACATAGGAGCATCAGCATACCTTTCTGTAATATTGTTATCCAGCTTGACATCCGACCTGCAGGAGCAAACTGGCTCCCAGTAAATATTATAAATGGCTCATGATCCTCATGTTTGTTCTTGGTATGTTTGTGAATGCTCTGCTCGGCTCCTAAACACGAACATCCTTTGTGGCCACAAAACGATTTCCCCTTATTATTCATTTTTTCGACTTGCAGCCTTCTATCATTCTCTTTATCTTTTGCTGGCTTTCATCTTTTACAAATAGCCCACGCCTGGATATCTAACTTGGCACCTACCTCGGAAGTGACAATATTAATCAAGGCAGTTCAGCAATCAATTCATAAAAACACGACATTAATTCACCACCACGATTAGGCACTATTGGTATGTTTGTTCTTGGTACCCATATGCACCCATAAACCAATCTTCGAACGAACGACTGAACGAGCCACCAAGAGTTGCCTGATTTCCAATTCGTCGTTTACAACTATATTTCTAGACGACGACCACGACAACCATTCGTCGGCCTCTCATCGGCGCTTTTGGCGACCACGGTGTGCCATTGGTTTAGCATTGTGGTTGTCGGAAAAGCGCCGTCCTCTGCCGACGGGAGGTTCTAATATAAACATGGTAAGTAAAGGACGGGGTATTTGGGAGAATTAGCGGTAAGGTCCCAGCATACTTTTGATCTGGAAAATGATCAGTGCCGCTAAATAAAATTGTCTGATATATCCAAGAATTCTGTCTTTTATGGCTAAAATCTTGACGGACGTATCAAAACAAAATTTTGGTTTTGGTCGCCACTGCAGCCTGGTAAGTCAGCATCTGGTCGCCGACGCTATCGTTAGGACGGCGCTTTTTGAGCTCTACTCCTAGCCACCCGCTTTGGAGGCGAAAACGAATTATTGGAGCCAAGTATATGGTGGAGCCAGCCGCCCCGGTAGCGCAGTTGGTTAGAGCGCTGGCCTGCTCTGGTCTCCCCTGCCCTGGCGACACAGGGTTCGAGTCGCTTCGCGCGCTCGCATTTAGCCCCCGGCTGGGAGGGTCAGTTGGCAGCTGCTCCAATAAGGCCGGGGACTAGCTGCCGGGCGGCCGTGTCGGTGCGTTGGCGGCATGTTAAACTTTCGGTCAAAATTCTGCCGTTGAACTGGAATTCATGGATCGGGTGGTGGGGCCAGGGTTCACGCAACAAGCTCTGCTTAGCAAGAGGACCCCGGCTCATAAGACGACCCCAGCAAGAACTCGAATCAAATTTATTTATTAAAAAAATTATAAAAAAGTACAAAAAAGTCTTTCCAAATCGATTTCTAAATAAAACAGTCACATTTAAGGATAATTTACCAGAACCTACACGCTTTCTTCTTATCATCCCATATCCCCTTCACCATTGGGCGCCTGTCAAGGAAAAGGCGATCAAATCTGCGACAGGTAGGTGTTCTGCAGATATGCCTTGGGTGAACTTAATTGTGGCTGGAATCAGTATGATGTGATATTCTTTTCTTGGCATATTTGACCCAATGGTGAGGTGTCTATGATAAGCAGTGGAGTGTGTTAACAGTGTAATATTTACGCTGTTTACGACGCAAAATCAGAAGTACTTGGTTCGGTGTGGAGCCTAAATATACTGGTTCGTACTTACCAGAAAAGTACTATTTGTATGGTATTATTATAGTATGGGATCGTATGAAGGAGTTAGTACAAAAATGAGCGAAGGCAATAATGGCGACGGTAATACAATTATGCTTTTGGTTTCTATTTGTTCCTTAGTGGACGGAAGAAGAGTGGATCGAAAACTTCGGGGTAAGGTCGCAGCATTTCTGGCAAGTTTGTCCAAGTGTATGTGTGTTCTTTTCATTTCAAGTCGTAGAGTTATGAAGTGAATCGGATTAATTAATAAGAGCCACAAGGGTCCATCTGAGTTAAACCAGTAACAGGAAGATACAGTAAGATGGATGCTCTCATTACACACCATGCATACTGTGTGTAATGCCAGAGGTTATGCACGTGTATTGGTATGGCTTTAAAATTATATATATATATATATATATATATATATATGTGTGTGTGCATACATATACATATATATACATATATGTATATATATATATATACATGTATATATACATGTGTATATATACATAGGCGTAGGAACAGGGGGGCAGGTGGGGCCATGGCCCCCCACTTTTCAAAGTGGTAGGGCCAGCAATGGTAGCTGGCCCCCCCACTTTTCCATAATTGAAAATAAATTGCATGAGAAAATGATAAACTTTGAACAACCAATTACTCAAAATGTGTATACCTGTAATGACATTTTTTGCGAATGCACCCAGGCTGTGGATATTGACTTCTTTTGTATGATAATTAAGGTTTTAGTAGCCTTTGTTTCAGCCGCTGATTTTCGGAATTATTTGACTTAATACCTAGTGGTTCGAACGAATTTTTGTCGGAACGCACGCTACCGCACCCCTGGTAATGAAAGTAATTTGGCACCTGGCCCCCCCCACATTTTGAAGCATTCCTACTCCCATGTATATATATATACGTATGTATATATATATCTGTATCTCTGTATGTCTGTCTGTCTGTCATAAAGTCATAAAGTGTTAGGCTTAATAAGAGCCACAGGGGCCCATCTGGGTCAAGCATATCTAGAAAAGGTACTAGAAATGTACATACTCTCACCCCAATCAAACGATTATCTGAAGTTCCTAGGGAGCTATATATCCCAGCCTATCTAGCACCATTCACTTGCTATTGCACAACACATTCGACAATTACAAACTCCTCCCATCATACCCATTGTGCTACCATAGATAATCTCATCAGTATCACATCTTGAAGGAAGGTGCTGAATCCATTGCTAGATCCACCCTATGTAAAGTTATAAAGCATTTAGACTTAATAAGAGACCCAAAGCCCCATCCAGTAAGTCTGTAAATGGAAGATACCATATGCCTGGTAAAAAGACCCACCCCAACCATCCCATATCCTGAAGAAAACCAGTCCTCCAATATCCCACACACCTATCAATGCCTATCTATCCTAGCTATCCAGCCCTAATCCCCTGATCTCTCTTAGCACATGTGGATTGAATGCCTTATCAATAATTTTCCAACTGCATCCATGCCTGCTAAAAGGGGTCCGTGCAGTGCACACTTAGTTATTTGGCTTTAGGGTGCATCAACTGCATAGGTCATATAGCACCCAGCCCTGCCCACTTACTTAACATAAATATCACCCCATCCATCACAAATTAGAACTCAAAAACAAGACTTTCCTGTCTAAAAAAAATTGCCCACCCTACTTTTAAATACATTCCATGAGGGACACCCCACAACATCAGCAGGCAGCCCATTCCACTGATCAACAACCCTTTGACTGAAGACCTGTTGTTGCTTTGACTGAAGACCTGTCTAACTTTACAGCTAGGAACAGGGCACTCAGAATGCTGGGACTCATTAATAGAAGTGTGATATATAAGAGCAAGGAAGTCATGAAAAACAACTGTACTTAGCATATGTGCGACCCCACTTGGAATATTCTGCACAAGCTTGGAGCCCCTACTTAGAAAAAGATATAGATAAGTTAGAAAGAGTGCAGTACAAAGCAACTAGACTCATCAGTGGAATAGGTGACTTAGAATATGGAGAAAGGCATGTGGCATTATATATGTACTCACTCAAGTATAGGATATTAAGGGGGGACATGATTGAAATGTACAAAATTGTTAAAGGACTAGATCAGGTAAATTTAAATGGTGCTCTTCAGTTTAGAGTAGCACACAGGGGTCATCAATTCAGGCTAGACAAGTTGAGGTGTAGGACAGTTAAGCGACAACAGGTCTTCAGTCAAAGGGTTGTTGATCAGTGGAATGGGCTGCCTGCTGATGTTGTGGGAAGTTTCTCATTGAATGTATTTAAAAGTAGGGTGGACAAATTTTTTAGACAGGAAAATCTTGTTTTTTAGTTCTAATTTGTGATGGATGGGGTGAGATTTATGTTAAGTAAGTGTGCATGGCACAGACCCCTTTAAACAGGCATGGTTGCAGTTGGAAAATAATTGATAAGGCATTCAATCCACATGTGTTAAGAGGGATCAGGGGAATAGGGCTGGAAGCTAGGGTAGATAGGCATTGACAGGTGTGTGGGATATTGGTGGACTGGTTTCTTCAGCACCACGATGGGAGGAGCTTGCAATTGTGAGGGTGTTATGCAATAGCAAGTGAATGGTGCTAGATAGGCTGGGATATATAGCTTCCTAGGAACTTGGGGTAAGGGATTGATTGGGGTGAGAGTATGTGCATTTCTAGTACCTTCTCTAGATAGGCCTAACCCAGATGGGCCCCTATGGCTCTTATTAAGCCTTAACACTTTATGACTTTATGTCCTATTGGTTCCACCACTTCCAACATACAATGAGAAGTGCATGATGTTGTGATCACTATTACCCAAGGGTTCTCCTATGTTCCTTCTATCCTATCCTATTGTCTGTCCATCTGTGTTTGTCTGTCCATCTGTGTTTGTCTGTCTGTCTGTGTCTGTCTGTCTGTGTCCGTCTGTCTGTGTATGTCTGTCTGTCTGTGTCTGTCTGTCTGTCTGTCTGTGTCTGTCTGTCTGTGTATGTCTGTCTGTTTGTGTCTGTCTGTGTCGGTATGTCTGTCTGTCTGTGTTTGTCTGTATGTGTCTGTCTGCCTGTGTCTGTCTGTCGGTCTGTGGCTGTCTGCCTGTGTCTGTGTCTGTCTGTCTGTCTATATTATATATATATATATATATATATATATATATGTGTGTGTGTGTGTGTGTAATGTTGAAATATGTGCAGTAGGATGTAAAAATTTGCATTGGAAACAATGTTCCTAAGCATAACTTAGTCAACCTTAACATAAGTTAGTCAAACACAATTTAATCCAACAGCTACTCAGCACCCTTCTCCTTTGTTCTGATATAACTAATTTATGGGTAACTATTTTAGTTATAAGGATTCAAAATACCTATCCTTATCAATTGATATTGTTTAACAGACCACATCATATGTAATCCTCCCACCTGGATTTGTGCTAAGATATGCCCATGCATCACAATCTGCAATGGTGGGCATCAGCATGATGCTTATCAACAAGATACTGCGAGAGGTTAGATATGAAGACATCTTGACAACTAATCATTAAGCATAATGTTGGTGCTTTGTTGTGAGGGATATAAGTTCAACAATTCAGGCTAGACAAGTTGAGGTGTAGGACAGTTAAGCAACAACAGGTCTTCAGTCAAAGGATCAGTGGAATGGGCTGCCTGCTGATGTTGTGGGAAGTTTCTTATTGAATGTATTTAAAAGTAGGGCGGACAAATTTTTTAGACAGGGAAATCTTGTTTTTGAGTTCTAATTTGTGATGGATGGGGTGAGATTTATGTTAAGTAAGTGTGCATGGCACAGACCCCTTTAAACAGGCATGGTTGCAGTTGGAAAATAATTGATAAGGCATTCAATCCACGTGTGTTAAGAGGATCAGGGGAATAGGGCTGGAAGCTAGGGTAGATAGGCATTGACAGGTGTGTGGGATATTGGTGGACTGGTTTCTTCAGCACCACGATGGGAGGAGCTAGCAATTGTGAGGGTGTTATGCAATAGCAAGTGAATGGTGCTAGATAGGCTGGGATATATAGCTTCCTAGGAACTTGGGGTAAGATATTGATTGGGGTGAGAGTATGTGCATTTCTAGTACCTTCTCTAGATAGGCCTAACCCAGATGGGCCCCTATGGCTCTTATTAAGCCTGAACACTTTATGACTTTATGTCCGAATGGTTCCACCACTTCCAACATACAATGAGAAGTGCATGATGTTGTGATCACTATTACCCAAGGGTTCTCCTATGTTCCTTCTATCCTATCCTATTGTCTGTCCATCTGTTTGTCTGTCCATCTGTGTTTGTCTGTCTGTCTGTGTATGTCTGTCTGTCTGTGTCTGTCTGTCTGTCTGTGTCTGTCTGTCTGTGTATGTCTGTCTGTGTATGTCTGTCTGTATGTCTGTCTGTCTGTGTGTCTGTATGTCTGTCTGACTGTATGTGTCTGTCTGCCTGTGTCTGTCTGTCGGTCTGTGGCTGTCTGCCTGTGTCTGTCTCTGTCTGTGTCTGTCTGTCTGTCTATATTATATATATATATGTGTGTGTGTGTGTGTGTAGTGTTGAAATATGTGCAGTAGGGTGTAAAAATTTGCATTGGAAACAATGTTCCTAAGCATAACTTAGTCAACCTTAACATAAGTTAGTCAAACACAATTTAATTCAACAGCTACTCAGCACCCTTCTCCTTTGTTCTGATATAACTAATTTATGGGTAACTATTTTAGTTATAAGGATTCAAAATACCTATCCTTATCAATTGATATTGTTTAACAGACCACATCATATGTAATCCTCCTACCTGGATTTGTGCTAAGATATGCCCATGCATCACAATCTGCAATGGTGGGTATCAGCATGATGCTTATCAACAAGATACTGCGAGAGGTTAGATATGAAGACATCTTGACAACTAATCATTAAGCATAATGTTGGTGCTTTGTTGTGAGGGATATAAGTTCAACAATTCAGGCTAGACAAGTTGAGGTGTAGGACAGTTAAGCAACAACAGGTCTTCAGTCAAAGGATCAGTGGAATGGGCTGCCTGCTGATTGTGGGAAGTTTCTCATTGAATGTATTTAAAAGTAGGGTGGACAAATTTTTTAGACAGGAAAATCTTGTTTTTGAGTTCTAATTTGTGATGGATGGGGTGAGATTTATGTTAAGTAAGTGTGCATGGCACAGACCCCTTTAAACAGGCATGGTTGCAGTTGGAAAATAATTGATAAGGCATTCAATCCACATGTGTTAAGAGGATCAGGGGAATAGGGCTGGAAGCTAGGGTAGATAGGCATTGACAGGTGTGTGGGATATTGGTGGACTGGTTTCTTCAGCACCACGATGGGAGGAGCTTGCAATTGTGAGGGTGTTATGCAATAGCAAGTGAATGGTGCTAGATAGGCTGGGATATATAGCTTCCTAGGAACTTGGGGTAAGGGATTGATTGGGGTGAGAGTATGTGCATTTCTAGTACCTTTTCTAGATAGGCCTAACCCAGATGGGCCCCTATGGCTCTTATTAAGCCTTAGCACTTTATTACTTTATGTCCTATTGGTTCCACCACTTCCAACATACAATGAGAAGTGCATGATGTTGTGATCACTATTACCCAAGGGTTCTCCTATGTTCCTTCTATCCTATCCTACTGTCTGTCCATCTGTGTTTGTCTGTCCATGTCTGTCTGTCTGTGTCTGTCTGTCTGTGTCCATCTGTCTGTGTATGTCTGTCTGTCTGTGTCTGTCTGTCTGTCTGTGTCTGTCTGTGTATGTCTGTCTGTTTCTGTCTGTCTGTGTATGTCTGTCTGTTTGTGTCTGTCTGTGTCTGTATGTCTGTTTGTCTGTATGTGTCTGTCTGCCTGTGTCTGTCTGTCGGTCTGTGGCTGTCTGCCTGTGTCTGTCTCTGTCTGTGTCTGTCTGTCTGTCTATATTATATATATATATATATATATATATATATATATATGTGTGTGTGTGTGTGTGTAATGTTGAAATATGTGCAGTAGGATGTAAAAATTTGCATTGGAAACAATGTTCCTAAGCATAACTTAGTCAACCTTAACATAAGTTAGTCAAACACAATTTAATCCAACAGCTACTCAGCACCCTTCTCCTTTGTTCTGATATAACTAATTTATGGGTAACTATTTTAGTTATAAGGATTCAAAATACCTATCCTTATCAATTGATATTGTTTAACAGACCACATCATATGTAATCCTCCTACCTGGATTTGTGCTAAGATATGCCCATGCATCACAATCTGCAATGGTGGGCATCAGCATGATGCTTATCAACAAGATACTGCGAGAGGTTAGATATGAAGACATCTTGACAACTAATCATTAAGCATAATGTTGGTGCTTTGTTGTGAGGGATATAAGTTCAACATTCAGAAGGTGGCATATTCAACCCTATTTCACAAATAATTAATCACTGTGTATAATTCCATGGGTTATGCACCATGCACAAAAGACACCAGATCTTACTGTTCCATTTCAAGCAATGGATGCTGTCAGATGAATCCTGAGCTGCTGCCAACTGTTGAGTAATGTTTCTGATGGTCTGATGTTACATATCATTATATAATGAGCACATACATGACTACAGCATTGCATATACAATCCCATGCGCATGTCTTTAAGAAATCCTAGGGAGAGGTCAAGTTTCATTAATTTTGCATTCCTTACATGTGATATTTATATGCTTTATATGTGATGTTCACCCTGACTGAAAAATGACAGTATGATGTCAAACTTCTTTTGAAAAACCTCAATTGTGATCAGTCAAATCAGGAGATATCACCGTCTAGGCATTATTCAATTGAATCACTTGTTGCACTTGTTACAGGGTTCTGTACGCATCGGTGGACGGCAGGTTACCCTGGTGATCGCCGGCGAAGGGGCGTATCCACTTCTCCCATGGTTGACGAAGGCGTACAGCGGACGATTTGATCGTACTTCGGAGATAGACCAGGCGAAGGAGTTCTACAACGTACGTCTCGGAGCGGCAAGAGTGGTGGTGAAGCACGCATTCGGCCGCCTGAAGGCCCGCTGGCGTCGCCTTCTCAAAAGATCTGAACACTTCATATTCGTTCCATCCATGGTGTTTGCGTGCGCTTTCATGCATAACATTATCGGGCCCATCGTGAGCCGGTTCTGCCACGTTGGGTGCATGAGGCGAACTTGCTGGAAGCGGATGCGTTCCCCCCCCCCCCACGGATGCAGGCAAGGGCACCGGAAGACGATCGTGGTCAGACCAGTGCCATGAGGGATTACCCTCCAGACCATTTCTGGTCCCCCCGTATGTGAATTTGTAAGTTGATGTGACATTTGGCAGGTCGTGGTCGGTTTGTAGGCTATTCGTTTTGCTGGGCACCTAAATTCGTTTTACTGTGTATTGACACTACTTCTGTACTGTACGATTGCACTGCTGTACAGTCGTAACCGTAGTATTGCTGCGAGTCGCGATGCGGTGTCAAAACCACTAATGTTTGATGAATTAGTATAGCAAGATTTATCTTTCCTTGTATTTTACACATGCCTGATTGTGGGAGGCAATGTTGTGTGCAAGCATGGTATGCAGTTCCGCCAGACCAAAAATGAACTTCAGGAAGCATTCTGCATGGCCGGTCAAATCGTCAATCGATCATAGCCATGTCAGCATATAGTAATTGGAGCATTCCATGATCTGCACCAACGTTCTGGTATTTGACAAAATGTAATCCTGTTTGTTCAGTTGTGGTTTTCTTATCAATTATCCCGACGGGAGAAATGAGTATTTAAGTATACTTAGTTATCTCAGAGTTGCTTCAGACAGATACTGCTCGCTTAGCTAAGTTATGTCGCTGTACGAAATGATGTGAGAACGTATGCTATGCCCGTATGCTGTGGTACTGGAGAACGTATGCCGTGGTTGCATCAATACATTGTAAACAAATGCATTTCTGTATTGTCAGGGACAGTTGATACATAATTACAATATCTACAATCACTCCACACTCACTCAATCATATCCGCAAAGTCTCTGATGGACTGCGCGATGGATTCCATGGTCCTCATCAGAAGAGGTAAGTGTTCCGTCTGCAACTCAACGTAACGCTCAAAGCTTGCAGCAAAGTCTGCGTCGGGACGCTGGCAGCGCGGCCTCCCACGCGGCGGTGGGGCAGCCGGCGGTGCGGCAGCCGACCCCGGCGGAAGCGTGGCGGCCGGCCCCGACGGCAGTGGAACCTGGCGGCGGTCGGGCAGCTAATAAACACCAAACCAATAAACACCACCACCACCATTCTTCCGCACCCATGACTCATCAATAGTTATCGAACTCCAGCCATGCCCCCTTGAAGGGGTCTGCACAGTGCACACATACTATCATACATCTTACCACATTCACCACTCATTAGGATTAAAAAAACAACTCTCCAACCCCCCCCAACAAAACAATTGTTCACCCTAATTTTAAACGCATTTAATGAGGGACTCCCCTCAACATCAGCAGGCATCCTATTCCATTGATCAGCCCCCTTTGACTGAAAACCTGTTGGTTCTTAACTGTCCTATAGTTTGATTTTTTCAACCTGAATTAAGGACTTCTGTGTGATAGCCTAAATAGAGGAGCATCATTCAGTTTGACATTATCTAACCCTTTAGTGATCACATACATTTAAATCATATCACCACATAGTCTACTATATCTAAGTGAGTACATATCAAGTGCATTTCTTCATAATCTAAGTGACCTAGTCCCAGTGGCGTAGCCCTTCAAGGAGGGTCTGAGGGGCCCGCAGGGCCCTTCAAGGCATAGGTGCATGGGGCCCGCAAGGACCCCCTGGGCCAACGTGAGTGGTCCCTGTGCCAACGTGAAGGGCCCCTGGACAGACGTGAGGAGCCACTGGGCCGACGCAAGGGGCCTTTGAGACAACGTGAAGGCCACGATTTGCAAGGAGCTTGGGGTGAGCTTCTTGAATTTGTGGGGGAGGACTGAAATGTTTGCATTAGATGGGTTACATGGAGCAAGAGGGGTGGAATTGCTCAGCAATAGATGCAAGGAGGATCTCAGTAGGAAACAGGGAAACTAGGCAGGTCATGGGGTAATGCAGCTGATGAAGATAAATATTGCAAGCAACGAAAGGAATAGTTATCATGTCTGTATGTCAAGGCCAGAAGTGTTAGGAACAAAATTTGGGAACTGCATGTATATATGTTGTTTGAAAAGCTATATTTGGTATGCATAATGGAGGCATGGGTAAATGAAAGCATTTTGGGAGACAACTTGACATAATTTGAATTTACAGGCTACAATATGCATGCTTATCAAAGGCAGGCAAGGGTAGAAGGAGGGATACTTTTGTATGCCAGGCAAGTAATGAAATGTCATTCCATAGAGGATAGTGCGCATAATGAAGAAGTAGAATCTTTGTGGTTAGATATCATTCTGAAGAATGGAACAAAATGTAGGATTGGGGCCTTCTATAGACCTTCAGAGCAGAATGAAAACATTGACAGGTTGGTGCAGGAAGAGATAGGTAGGAGAGTGCAGGAGAGAACTGTTTTGTTGGGGATTTCAACATAGCAGGATTGGGAGACAAAGCTAAATGTCTAAACAAATCTGGAAGAAGGTTATTCATTGTGGCCCTTATTAAGTCTAAGCACTTTATGACTTTATGCTCCATGAACTCCAGAAGGTGGGTTGAACAAGACATCCCAGATCAAATGAGTCTGATGTCTGTCATCAGATCAGTGTGAACATTATCCTTGACCAGTTTTCATAGTATGTTGCAAAATAGTCAGGTGAAACTGACTAATCTGTAGGTTTCTGCACACTTCACACATTCCTTTTTGAAACTGGTACTACATTTGCATTTCATCAACCTGCAGGTAATTCAGAATACTTGAAAGCCTGCCTAAAGAAATAAAAAAAAGATCACTGCAACTATGAGCCACAATGAGCCACAACTATGCAACTATGAGCCACAAACACAGCCACTTCTTGGCTGCACTCTGCACACTGAACCAGTTGCCCACCAAATCGGTCGATCAGCCCTCCCTGGAATACCGAAAAGCAAGCCCTCTATTCTTATAATGAGTGTCTATGCTGCTTTTAAAGATGTTCAGTGTGCTGCTACTGACAATGGTTTCTGGCAGCTGGTTTCAGTGTTCTCATAAAGTCATAAAGTGTTGAGGCTTAATAAGAGCCACATGGGCCCATCTGGGTTAAGCCTATCTAGAAAAGGTACTAGAAATGTACATACTCTCATCCCAATAAATCCCTTACCCCAAGTTCCTAGGAAGCTATATATCCCAGCCTATCTAGCACAATTCACTTGCTATTGCATAACTCCCTCACAATTACAAGCTCCTCCCATCGTGGTGCTGAAGAAACCAGTCCACCAGTATCCCACACACCTATCAATGCCTATCTACCCCAGCTATCCAGCCCTATTCCCCTGATCCCTCTCAACACACGTTGATTGAATGCCTTATCAATAATTTTCCAACTACAACCATGCCTGCTTAAAGGGGTCTGTGCCGTGCACACTTACTTAACATAAATCTCACCCCATCCATCACAAATTAGAACTAAAAAACAAGATTTTCCTGTCAAAAAACATTTGTCCACCCTACTTTAAAATAGAGTCAATGAGGAACTCCCCACAACATCATCAGGCAGCCCATTCCACAGATCAACAACCCTTTGACTGAAGACCTGCTGTCGCTTAACTGTCCTACACCTCAACTTGTCTATCCTGAATTGATGATCCCTGTGTGCTACTCTAAACTGAGGAGCACCATTTAAATTGACCTTATCTAGTCCTTTCACAATTTTGTACATTTCAATCATGTCCCCCCTTAATCTCCTATACTTGAGAGAGTACATATATAATGCCACAAGCCTATCTCCATATTCTAAGTTACTTATTCCACTGATGAGTCTAGTTGCTTTGCGCTGCACTCTTGCTATCTTATCTATATCTTTTTCTAGGTAGGGGCTCCAATCTTGTACAGAACATTCCAAGTGGGGTCGCATGTATGCTAAATACAGTTTTTTTTCATGACTTCCTTGCTCTTATATATCACACTTCTAGTAATGAGTCCCAGCATTCTGAGTGCCCTGTTCCTAGCTGAGATACATTGTTTTTCTGCTTTAATGTCTTTTGAAACCAACACACCTAAGTCCCTTTCCTCTTCAATAACATCCAGTTCCCTCCCTCCTCTCAGCCTTCTATACCTAAGTGAAAACCTTAAATGTCCTCAATCTTAACTCATATGCCAAGTTTCTTGTACCATTAACCATTTTTGTTGCCCCCTGCTGTACTCTTTCCAAAGGCCAAAAATATTTTTCATAACTAGGGGCCTAAGCTTGGACACAGTATTCCAAATGTGGCCTGACATATGAACAGTAAAGCTTCCTGATGACTTCCTCATTTTGGTATGATACATTCCTATTTATTTCCCCAAGCATTCTTAGTGCCTTCTTCCTGGCTTCCTTGGTCTGTTCTGATGCCCCATATTTTGTGATCAAAATAACACCTAAGTCCTTTTCCTGCTGAGTCAGGGATAGTACTTGGCCACCCATCAAGTATGGAGCCTTCATATGCTGCCTGCCTACATGCATTATTTTGCACTTATTAAAACTAAATTTCAATTGCCATTTTTCGAACCACTTCACAAGTTCGTCTAAGTCTTTCTGCAGCGAGACCTGCTCATGGTGTCCTGTTATTGCCCTAAAGACCTTCAAATCATCCACAAATTTCAAAACCTTAATGCTTAGGCTGCTTGCAATGTTATTTACAAATATAATGAACAATAGTTTCCCCAGTACTAACACCTGGGGACTCCACTGACGAACATTTTGTCATGATGAATTTGTACCACTTAGCATCACTCTCTGCTGTCTATCTGAAAGCCACAACTCTATCCATTTTAGGATGCTACCTGCAATACCATGGACCTGAAGCTGAGGTAATATAAACACTGATTTAAACTGCTTGTTCAGCTCCTCAACCATCTCACCATCCTCACTTCAATTTTGAATTGATGACCTTTAATTTCATCATTTCTGTTAAATTCAAACATCTCCCTGAGATAATATGGCTCCAAACCATGAACAAATTTAAATACCTATATATATATATATATATGTATGTATGTATGTACGTATAAAATTATAAAGTGTTAAGGCTTAATAAGAGCCACAGGGGCCCATCTGGGTTCAGCGTATCTAGAAAAGGTACTAGAAATGTACATACTCTGACCCCAATCAATCCCTTATCGCAAGTTCATAGAAAGCTATATATCCTAGCCTATCTAGCACCATTCACTTGCTACTGCATAACACACTCAACAATTACAAACTCCTCCCATCATACCCATTGTGCTACCATAGACAATCTCATCAGTATCACATCCTAAAGAAAGGTGCTGAATTCATTGCTAGGTACACCCTATATAAAGTTATAAAGAACCAAAGACCCATCCAGTTAAGTCTGCAAATGGAAGACACCATAAGCCTGGTAAAAAGACCCACCCCAACCATCCCACATCCTGAAGAAACCAGTCCTCGAACATCCCACAGACCCATCCACCCTAGCTATCCAGCCCTATTCCCCTGATCTCTCTTAACACATGTGGATTGAATGCCTTATCAATAATTTTCCACCTGCATCCATGCCTGCATAAAGGGGTCTGTGCCATGCACACTTACTTAACATAGATCTCACCCCATCCATCACAAATTATAACTCAAAAACAAGATTTTCATGTATAAAAAAATGTGTCCAGCCTACTTTTAAATACATTCAATGAGGAACTCCCCACAACATCAGCAGGCAGCCCATTCCACTATTCAACAACCCTTTGACTGAAGAGCTGCTGTCGCTTAACTGTCCTACACCTCAACTTGTCTAACCTGAATTGATGACCCCAATGTGATACTCTAAACTCAAGAGCACCATTCAAATTGACCTGATCTAGTCCTTTAACAATTTTGTACGTTTAAATCATGTCCACCTTTAATGTCCTATACTTGAGTGAGTACATATCCAATGCCACAAGTCTTTCTCCATATTCTAAGTTACCTATTCCACTGATGAGTCTAGTTGCTTTGCGCTGCACTCTTTCTAACATGTCTATATGTTTCTCTAGGTAGGGGCTCGATGCCTGCACATAATATTCCAAGTGGGGTCGCACATATGCTAAGTACAGTTTTTTCATGAATTCTTTGCTCTTATATATCACACTTCTAGTAATGAGTCCCAGAATTCTGAGTGCCATATTCCTAGCGCAGCTACATTGTTGTTCTGCTTTAAGGTATCTTGAAACCAACACACCTAAGTCCCTTTCCTCTTCAATAACATCCAGTTCCCTCCCTCCCATTGTATATCTTAAAATCTCACCTCCAGACTGCAGATGCATAACCTTACACAGTCATAGTTGAAAGACATCTGCCATTGATTGGAGGACTTAGAGGACCTAAAAAAGTGGGCTGATCAATGGCAGATGTCTTTCAACTATGAAAAGTGTAAGGTTATGCATCTGGGGTCTGGTGGTGAGACTTTCAGATATACGATGGGAGGGAGGGAACTGGATGTTATTGAAGAGGAAACGGACTTAGGTGTGTTGGTTTCAAAAGACCCGAAAGCAGAAAAACAATGTAGGTCAGCTAGGAACAGGGCACTCAGAATGCTGGAACTCATTAATAGAAGTGTGATATATAAGAGCAAGGAAGTCATGAAAAAAACTATACTTAGCATATGTGCGACCCCAATTGGAATATTCTGTACAAGCTTGGAGCCCCTACCTAGAAACAGATATAGATAAGTTAGAAAGAGTGCAGTGCAAAGGAACTAGACTCATCAGTGGGATAGGTAACTTAGAATATGGAGAAAGGCTTGTGGCATTAGATATGTACTCACTCAAGTATAGGAGATTAAGGGGGGACATGATTGAAATGTACACAATTGTTGTTGTTATTGGGGTTTAGGGGCGCATCAACTGCCTAGGTTATACAGCGCCCAATATACACAATTGTTAAAGGACTAGATCAGGTCAATTTAAATGGTGCTCTTCAGTTCAGAGTAGCACACATTCAGGTTAGATATTTTATTATATTAGATATTTTAGATATTATATTAGATATTCAGGTTAGATATTCAGGTCATCAATTCAGGTTAGACAAGTTGAGGTGTAGGACAGTTAAGCAACAACCGCTCTTCAGTCAAAGGGTTGTTGATCAGTGGAATGGGCTGCCTGCTGATGTTGTGGGGAGTTCCTCATTGAATGTATTTAAAAGTAGGGTGGACAAATTTTGTAGACAGGAAAATCTTGTTTTTGTTTTATAATTTGTGATGGGTGGGGTGAGATTTATGTTAAGTAAGTGTGCACGGCACAGACCCCCTTAAGCAGGCATGGTTGCAGTTGGAAAATTATTGATAAGGCATTCAATCAACATGTGTTGAGAGGGATCAGGGGAATAGGGCTGGATAGCTGGGGTATATAGGCATTGATAGGTGTGTGGGATAATAGTGGACTGGTTTCTTCTGCACCATGATGGGAGGAGCTTGTAATTGTGAGGGTGTTATGCAATAGCAAGTGAATGGTGCTAGATAGGCTGGGATGTATAGCTTCCTAGGAACTTGGGGTAAGGGATTGATTGGGATGAGAGTATGTACATTTCTAGTAACTTTTCTAGATAGGCTTAACCCAGAGGGGCCCCTGTGGCTCTTATTGAGCTTTAACACTTTATGACTTTATTGATCAGCCCACTTTCGAGGTCCTCCAAGTCTAGTTGAATATTTATTGATTAATCACAACTGTTTGCCACTCCTACCAGCTTGATGTCATCACCAAACTTCAACACTCTATTCCTCAGCCCTACGTGAATGTTATTCACAGAGATGATAAAGAGAAGTGGCCCTAGAAGAGCCCTGTGGTACTCCACTCAGAACATCCTTTCAATCAGATTTACATCCATTTAGCATTACCCTTTATATATATATATATATATATATATATATATATATATATATATATATATATATATATATATATATATATATATATATATATATATATATATATATATATTTAAATATATATATGTATTATATATTATATATATATATATATATATATATATATATATATATATATATATATATATATATATATATATATATATATATATATATATATATATATATATATATATATATATATATATATATATATATATATATATATATATATATATATAAGAATATATATATTTTTTACATGCCTGCTCCTTTGACCAGAGCAAATGCTTTGCTTCCTCGGTCAGTCATGATGGGTGCATAACCTTGCTTAATCAAAGTTGCATATTGGCCAGACTGTGAAGTATGGCCAATATGCCAATATATGGCCAAAAAGTAAGAGGTTAGAAAGTCAAGAGGCTTAAGGCAAGCTCCTTTTCTACATACACACCTTTGAAATTAAATCAATACAAAAAATGCACATATGACATCACTACACACATAATTGGCATAGCATGGTGCAGGTGGGTGACTTTGCACATTTCCTTGCTTTCAGGTTGTGGGTGGTCAGCGGAGTCTGATTGGGGGCAGTGATGCTGGCCACCTTCCAAATTCCAAACTGCATGGTACACAGAACTGAACTTGGCAGCAGCAGCAACCTATATGTTCTAATATGTTTTTATTCACAAATAAACCTCATTCTATAGCCTTGGCATTTATAGAGAAATGCTGCATTCCCCTTAAATGGCGAAAGGCATGATGCTAAAATTCACGTTTCAAGTTATTCTTTCTCCTTAGTTAGTTATTTGGGTTTTAGGGCACATCAACTGCATTGGTTATACAGCGCCCATATTCTTTCTCCTAGACCCTGATGTGCATCATATCAATATGGAAAAATAGCATGCTAAAGGATAGCTGGATGAGCATTCATGTTTTTTTTCTGATGTATACTCATAGACTAGGATTCTTCCCCTTGGATGGCCTCAAGTCCTCCAATACTGAATTCTGAATTTCAAACTAACTTGAGCATAGTACCTACTGGTAATCTTCACATATTACCCCACAATCTTAGTCAATGTCAGCTGACTGCTAGTCAGCAGTTAGTGACATCACTCCGAGTATGGAGAAAAACCTCCAGCCAAAGTCACTGGATGAACCTGGGGATCACCATGGATATTTTGAAGGGGTTGATCTGGTACTTATTAAGGGGAGTCAGCAGAATAACTGAACATAACATAACCTGACTTAATATAATGCTCCTGGGTTCATTCAGTGAACCAAGCTGGAGGTTTTTACCCATACTTTGAGTGACGCCATGAACAGCTGACAGGCAGGCAGCTGTCTGTGACCTAGGTACATTGTTGATATAAATAAAGTGCAAGGGGTAATACTTGAAGATTACCATATCCACCTAGGTGAAGTAGGGGAACCCAAACATGTTCCATTTCCAAACACCTACAGACATGTTACATTCAGCATGCAAATAACAAAAGATGACAGTATTAATAAACAATGGACCTTTCTCTACCAAAATATGAATGTCCAATCACATAGTTATACCACTTCTTTGTTTATGGAATTAGCAAAGTTAACAGGCACCATTTTCAGGTTTCCGAGAGCAGTCAGCATATGAAAACCATAAGGAAGTGACTTCAGATAATTTTATTTCAATCACACCTGTATTTTTTAGTGCTACTGTTGTTTTGTGTTTTGTTTTAAAACACAAAACAACGTGTTTTGTTTAATGTTTTAAACTTGTTCTTTGTGAGTGGTTAGGGGATTTTCGTAGAAAGGAACCATTTGAATAAGTAGTGTTAATTTTGGCATTTGGTAAACACAGTACAATTACCCCCTCTTCAATCACCTCAGACCACCTACATACCTACGCACCTTCCTAGGCAGGAGTGGGAAACTTACTTTCCGGGTTGGGAGTAAGAGTGCATACCAACTTCTTCCGGAGTACATTTTCATGGACATAATTTTTGTATGCATGGAATCTGTTCACCAGTAACAAAAACCTATGTAATCAGTACATACATAATATGCATAAGTAATATGCATTTTCATTTTTGGTCAAATGAAATGTCAAAACATAGGAACAAAGAAGTGAATAATTGATGGCACCACCAGGCAGCAACTCGTGATAAATAGCACTGTTGTCTCTCATAACTCACAGGAGCAATGCACTTTCCTTTCATTGTTGGTCTCAGTACAAGGCTAGCCATATAAAAAACAAACAAAAATGCTTCACACTTCACCCTCATCTTAGAGTGCATACCTACCTACTCAGCCAATTTTATATGTAATATGAACACAACTTCACTACCACACACTCCAGTTGGATGTGATAAAGGTGCACAAAGCAAAGGATCAGTCAATATCTTTTGTTTGCAGTATACCACTGTCGACTATGTGTTCAAAGTTGCTAATGGCTATGATGTCATATCAAAAATACCTTGCATTGATTGGCTGACAGACAGATATCCGAACATAAAATTTTAACACAGCCAATTCTGATTGGCAGCCTCCAGGACTCTGTAGGACGTCTCTGGAAACTGTCAAATTTTCCCACTATATGGGTGGCAAGAACACAGGTTTTCAGAGTTGCAGCTTGAAACCCAGAGAACATTGTACTCAGTGTGCATGCTCACCATCTTGCAAGTGTTGTTGGTGCATTGTTGTCTGCAATACCAATGGTTGAGATTGATAGGAGTATGTGAAGCTGTAGTCTGGTTGCTGACTGCTACAGAAAGTGGTTAGTTTGAGTGGTGACTTAAGTGGAATAACCTTTTTGGGTATATATCAAGATCAAGGTAAAATGTGACTTTTGGGATTTTTTTAATATGGGGTATTTGAATGTGGAAATGATGATGCGACTACTCCTTTTCTCTGCAAATGATTACTTTTCAGTTAGCAAAGAAATATACTAGCAAAATCATCACTACAAATATAGCATATTGTGTATACTGGTTTTCCTGTTAGGTTAGGTTAGGTTAGGTTGTTTTATTTATTCTGATTTATTTATTTAGTAGTCCATAGACAAACCTTCTCAAAGCATTGGGGCTATAAGTTGCAGACCTGTGCCTATGACGTCATCAGTTATATCGACCACAGTTGACTTAAAAGTAATCATTTGCTGTGAAAATGAGTGACCGCTGTGAAAATGACCATCTTCATCATGTCAGAAAGCATACCATTACAACAACAAAAATTTAAAAAATCACATTTTACCTTGATCTTGATATTTACCCTTTTTGGGGGGCGTCATTCTGTGTTGGTTTTTATTGATATCTTTGTTCCCACATTTGTGTCGGATTACATGTGAAGCCCATCCTATCTAGTATGAACCTGGAGTGCAAAAATGTTTTCAGAGATTCAATCTCTTAAGAAGTGCCCTAATTCCCACCCTGTTCCTAGGTACCTACCTACTCTATTGTCTTGAAAGTCCTCAATATTGGCATTGCTGGATCACCGAAATAATTTCCTGAATGCTCCGTAACTGTTCATTCACTTATAACAAACGTTTTTCGTCAGTGGACTACTGAGCGAAAATTCATTT
This sequence comes from Ashinkailepas kermadecensis, assembly GCA_034440615.1. Taxonomy (NCBI): domain Eukaryota; kingdom Metazoa; phylum Arthropoda; class Thecostraca; family Neolepadidae; genus Ashinkailepas; species Ashinkailepas kermadecensis. The sequence goes on from JAOTOM010004468.1 coordinate 286,509, forward strand.
CCATTGCATGCATACGTCGCATTCACATTAGGACTACCATGCTAACACATTGACGAAGCCAATTGCATCATTCTTGCAGTCTCCAGAGGTTCCAAAAGAAATAACACCTATCATATGAGTTATGCAAAGATAGCTTCCGACTATTTCTATCTGAATAATGTGACTTTAATTTAATAATTTATCACATTATCTATTTATTTCCCTTTTACTTACCGATAAGCAGCCGCTGACGTGTCGTTAGAGCGCCAGTTCTGCACCGGCATACCAGCTGACACGCTTGATGGAATATCACCAATAAAAGGAGCTGTTGCAGAAATGCTTGTCTGTGATTGGTCAAAAATTTGTACCCATCACTATGAAAAGTACTTGGCTCTCTGAAGACACAAATAGGCTCCAGCTTGGAGGGGATCCTATATGGCATAACAGAAAAGCTTCCACGCATCTGGCAACATAGGCGGATACGGTTTATAATATGGGTATTTTCGGATACAAATTTGTGTTTTTAGCAGGATAATGGACAATATTGTTAAATATGTGTCTTCTTGCGCCTACTTAAACTTGAAAAAACCACTTATATCAAGCTAAACCGTTATTTTTTACTATCTCAGCACCCCATTTTTCATGTTCCTAGCGTCGCCTCATCTCGGTTCGGTACCGGACCGAGCCTATATTTGCATCATAAACAGCGTAAGTGCCAGTCTTGCTGACCTCTGCCATGTTGCCTGTCACAAATATAGCGGGTTAAGAGCTGAAACATGATGATAATCTTCCGTAAGTAATAATACTTCCCGCATTCAAACACAAATGGGAGACGGAAGCGATGGATTGCTGACGGGTGTCAAGTGGCACACTCTGTCTCTCCATCTATATATCTATCTTCATCTCTATATATCGCTCCCTATCTCTTTATCCCTATTTCTATATTTCTCTATTTGTCTAATTCTATCTTTCTATATTTATCTGTCCCTCTATCTCTCTATCGTGGAATATATGCATCTTTGTATCGCTGTTTCTGCCCCGATCGCACCTGTCTCGGTCGCTCTCTGTCTCTGTCCCGGTCGCCCTATGTCTATGTCCCTGTCTCTCTCTGTCTAGGTCGTACTCTGTCTCTGTTACTGCCTCTGTCTCGTTCCGAACAAACCAGATGCCCGGTCGCAGCCGTGTAACACGTGGTAGCCGGCCAGGTAGCCCTTCATGACTCCTTGTATCATGTCAATAGACTGCCTGGTACCAGCCCTCGGGACGCAGGCCTCCGACAGGGACAGTACCTACCTACCACGCCAAGAACTTTGGGCAGCTGACCACAGCGAATTAATTGACAGCTGATACAGACCTGGACATACACTGACATCTAGCGTTGTCTCCGATAACGCCAACATTGCTGCGTTTTGATGCTCACGAAATGACAGTTTTTTAAAAATAAATTTCATTCAACAATGATGCTGTTTATGTTAATATGCGATGTGATAAACCCGTGGTAATCAATAGGTCCGCAATATGAAATAGCCTTGGACCGGCGCCAGTATTGTGGTATGCCTGTTCCCTACTGGCTGAAGCGTGCACCAGTCACCTGTCCATCGTCTTTTTTTTCTCTTTTTTCCCCTAAATCTTTAGCGGAGGCAAAGTGCCATCTGCTAGAGATTGCTACGTTAAAGAAAGAATTACGTTAATCCGGCTTATGTGACATCCGGTTATATCAATTAGTCAAGAAAGGAGAGACGCCGTCAAACAAGAAACATGGCGCAGAGAGACGATACACGCATGGCATACACGTACATGTTCAGACATGCATACTGACACTCATGACAATGGAAGGACATTTGGAGGGTGGACAGCTTCACAGCCTACGGAGAGGCTCCACTACCCACCTGCAACCTGGATGGCGAAGCGGAGGCCTGTCACCCAGAGCGAGTCGTGGGATTCAGACCCGACCTTGTATGTGCAGGTGTATGATTCAAGTTAAAGCCTGGAAACCCCTAAAAAGGGGAAAACCAAGCTGCTTGGAAAACCCGTAGGTGAAAAACCATGCGCAATTTAAAAGGAAGTCCGTCCGTATTAGCCAAATTGAATTGGATCCTGTCTACCTAGTGTGAGATAACCTATATGTATGTGTTTTGCGACGACGGAGAGGAAGAGATGTGGAGCGGAGTCATACAGCCAGTACGAAGTGTGGCGCGTGTCTTAAAACTTTTATCAGGCTAGCTTGGAACAGGAAAATGCGACGGAGGCTTTATATCAGTTCAGAGAGCTTGGTGTCCTGTAGGAAGCGGAAGAGTAACTCGAGGAGTGCCGGGTAGTCATTCCCGAGGAGAGCTCGAAGCGAAAGTTGTGAGTGGATCTTGGCGACATACGCATGATATAGCGACGGTGAGGTGCATATGCTGGACAGTCAATTAAAATATGGGTAACAGTAAGGCGTACGTGACATGTGTTACAAAGTGGAAGGCGGTGAGGTCTATGAAAAATATAATTGTGTGTCAATTTGGTGTGTCCCAGGCGAAGTCTGGCGAGTACCACCTCGTTCAGACGCGTGTGCTGGTTGGAGGAAGGCCAGCTGGAGAGTGTGGGCTTGATGGTGTGTAGGTGTGTGGTGTTGTGTGACCAGCAGGCCTGGAAATACTTTTTAAATAGATTATTTGTGAGGGATAAAAGACCTCCGGGGGGCACCGGGGCTCCATTGTTATCGGGGAGGTCGATCGCCGCGCGGGCGAGACCGTCAACCCGTTAATTTCCCGGGATACTCCTATGTCCAGGGATCCAGAGCAGGGTGAGTGGAAGGTGTGCGTGGTTGGCATTGTAGAGGTGTCGGATGGCGTGGAGCGTGGGGTGTGTGGTGTTGTGTATGGCAGCGAGGGCGTCCACGGAGGATCGTGAGTCAGTGCATATTGTTGTAGGGGTAGTGATGTGTTGCGCAGTGATGGGTTGTAGGCAAGTGAGTATGGCGACTAGTTCTGCTGTGTATACCGAATGGTGAAGTGTTAATTTGGTTTGACCAGTGTCGGGCCCACTGCACCAGGCGGCTCCCGTACCATTGCTGGACGTGAGCCGTCCGTGTAGAAGGTGTGTTGTGGGTGGGCCTCTTGATATTAAAAAAAACTTAATTTGGACTTCGATGGGGGTGAGCAGGATTTTATTTTTCCGAAAGAGATACTCGAGTTTGGAGTGTTTCATGTACCAAAATGGGAGGGGGGGGGGACCCGGTCAGGGGCAACCTCCGGAAATTTCAGTGTTGATGTGAGAACCTGCTTCAAGTGAATGGCAATGCTGTATTTATTTTTGTTTTTGGAACGCCGCACCGAGGGTTTAGTCCATGCCATATTGGAGGGGTGATTTAGCTGTGTTGTTGTCCTGAAGTGGTATCTGACGAGTTGTAGTGTTCTGCGTTGTTGTAGGCTAGGGAGGTTGGTCTCACCACGGAGGCTAGTGATAGGTGTGGTGCAGTGTGCTCCGGTGATGAGGCGTAGTGCGTGGTTTTGTGTGCATTCCAGTGACTTGGTGAGTGTTGGGGATATGTTATCGAAGATAAACGCATTGTATTCCAGGATTGAACGAATCAGTGCAATGTACATTTTGGTGAGAGTCGTCCTGTCTGCACCCCAGTCGCGACCGCAGATGCAGCGCAGGAGATTGAGTCGAACAGCGCAGCGCTGTTTAATATAGGTGATGTAGGGGTTAAAATAGAGTCCTTTGTCGAGTATAATTCCGAGATATTTGAAAGAGGTTTGGAGGGGGATAATTTGATCGCGAAAGCGGAGCGGTTTGCTAGGCGGGATGTGCTGGGAAGCCTGGAAAAGAGCATAGTGACCGATTTGGTGGGGGAGATCTGTAGGCCCCAGATGGAGCACCATGAATCAATGTGATTCATGGCGAGTTGTACGAAGTGATTAGCCCAATCTGCCGATGGGTGTGTACACCAAATAGCCAAATCATCGGCATAGACATAATATTTTAGAAGGGGAGAAATTTGGGGAGGGTGTTCTAAGACGTCGTTGATCATAATAAGGAAGAGCGTTGGAGATAGGACGCTGCCTTGCGGGACGCCTTGGTCAAGAGTGTGGGACCGGGAATGAATGTTGCCGCAGCGGACGACGAAGGAGCGATTTTCGAGAAAGTTGGTGATAAAGGTGGTCATTCTGCCCTTGATACCAATTCGATGTAATTTAATTCGAAGGGCAGAACTATGTACTTTGTTAAACGCGGAAGTTAGGTAAAAAAAGGGCGATGGTTTCGGATTTTCCCCCGAAACCACGCTGGATTGAGTCCACAATTTCGATCAGGTTGTCGGTGGTGCTTCGCTTTGGTCGGAAGCCGCTCTGAAAGGGGGATATAATTTTGTTGTTTTCGAGATAGACTCTGATTCGTCCATTGACCATGCGCTCAAAAATTTTGCAAGCAAAACTAGTGAAAGAGATAGGATGATAGCTAGAGGGGAGCTGTCGAGGTTTAGAAGGCTTAGGTATAGGAATGATGATACTAGTAGACCATGAAGGTGGAAAAGTGCTGTCAGTCCATAATTGATTTAGCGCCGAGAGGAGGTTATCTTTACCCGAATCAGAGAGATTTTGAAAGAAGAGATATGTCAGGTGATGAGGTCCAGGTGCCCTACTGGATACCTTGGAGAGGGATAATTTTAATTCATAGGGGTAAAGGGTGCGTTGTAGGGTTCGGTGTTGTCTGAGTCCAAGTGGCAAGTAGCAAGGGTGTCGCGAAGGAATACGGTGGTGTGCTGTGAGTATTGAGTGTTCGAAGATATGTCAGAGTAATAGGTGGCGAAGTGTTCCGCGACGGCTGTGTGCTCGGCTACGTGCTGCTGGTTAATGGTCAGTTGTGGGAATGCGCGGTGTGGGGCTCTGCCATTCGAAAAGGAGCGAAGTTGGGTCCAGATTTTGGAGATGGGGGTGTAACGGTTGAAGGTGTTCGAGTAGAGTTGCCAGCTGTGTTTCTTGGCCGAAAGGATAGTTTGCTGGCAACGTAGTTTTTCCTCGCGGGCTTCTACCATGTTTTGGAAGGTGAGGTTTTTCCGAAATTTGCGCTCAGCCCGCCGCCGTGAGGCGACGGCTCGTTTGCACTCGTCGTTCCACCACGGCACGGATTTACGGTCGGGTGGGTGACGAGTTTTTGGTACGTGCTTTTCTGCCGCGAGTAGTATGGTATTGAGCAATGCCGAAATTGTGGGGTGAGACTGGGATGGGATAAGATTATCAATTTCCTGGGAGAAAGATGGCCATTTCGCTTTGCGAACGTTCCGTTGGACATAAATAAACGGTCTCTAGGCTGGGCTGAGCGTTCGAGGGTGACGTGGATGGGAAAGTGATCACTAAAAATGGGGTCGGGTTGAACGTGCCAGGAAAAGAGGGGTGAGATGGAAACTGAGGCTAGGGAGAGGTCAATGGCTGACGGGCGGAACGGGGCGATGTCTGTGTTGTGTGTGGGTGTTTGGCCGTTTAAAAAGACCATGTTGTGGGTGTTGAGGAGTGTTTCAATATGGCGTCCGCGCTGGGATGTGTTGTGACAACCCCATGCTTGGTGGTGGGCGTTGAGATCACCCAGCACCAGACAGGGGTGTGGGAGAAGACCGAAGAGATTGGATACAGAAGATAGAGATAGTGTATGCGTAGGAGGAAGATATAGGGAAAGTACAGTAAGCTCTAGTTGTGCGATTTGGACGGATACTGCAATAAAATTCAGGTCATTGGGAATGGAGATAGGGCGATGGAGAAGGGTGTTCGAGACGAATAAGGCTACCCCGCCGCCGCGGGATGTACTGTTTCTGTTTTGGGAATAGAGGGTATAACCGAAGATGTTAAAATTATACGGATCACTGTCGCGCCATCTAGTCTCCTGAACGGCGGCAATCAATGGTGTATTTCTGATGATATATTCCTTGAATTCTGCCCAATGGGATATGAGGGACCTGGCATTCCATTGGAGCAAAAATTCAGTGGTGGGTGTCTGCATTAGTGTTGTGCTGTGTGGTGATCACGCCCTCGCAGGCGTGTGTGTGGCGGTGAGGGCGTGATGGGGTCGTCCGTCTCGTAGGAGGCGGACGACCCTGGTGATGTGGAAAGGGGCTCTGGATCCACAGTGGGGTCCGGGCTCGGGGAACGGGAGCGATTACTCGATTCCGGGGACAGAGTGCGTAGGCGACGGCCCTGAGGGGGCGCTGTAGAAGATGCCCGGGCCTTAGTCGGAGCAACCTGTTGGCGGTGGAGGGGCTGAGCGCTAGAGCGACCTGTGACTGGAGTCGCCGCTGTCTGCTGCGCGGCCCGATAGTGGTGGGCGGTGTCGGCCTGGGCGGGCCCCGCGGCAGGGGCAGGGCGCATGGCCGGCTGGGGGACGTCCTGTGGGCGGTGCGGGGACCGGGGGACGGAGGGGCCCGCTAAGGGGGCAGGACGAGAGGCCGGGGAAGGAGAGGAGGGAAGCGGGTCGCAGTCTGACCGACCCGACCCTCCAGACCTGGGGCGGGAGCCCGCCTCAGCCGGGGTCGGCCACATCGGGGCCATGTGGGGCCGGGCCCACACCATCGGTGGTGCGGGCGGCGAGGAGCCCTGGGAGGTGAGTCGCCGCTGCTGACGCTCTTTGGCGTCGAGCCATGCAGGGCAGCGTGGGGATGCGGCCGGGTGGGGGCACAGGCAGGCCGCGCAACGTGGGACATCGGACGCGCACATATCTGTCGTCTGCCCCTCGGAACATCGCCCACATACAGGCTCCCTGGAGCGACACGCCTTTGCCAGGTGCCCGTACCTTTGGCAGAAGGCACAGCGGGCCGGCGGTATTAAGAGGTATTATTAGATAAGAGGGATGCTCCCAGGCGAGAAAGAAGGCTTCAAGACGGGTAAGAAGGTCCCTAGGAAATGACAAGGTAACTGAGATAGGACAGGTTGCGTGTAATTTGGAAGAGGAGCCACCTAAGAGAGAACAGGATTCCACCAGGAGATAAGAGGCCAACCTTAAAATGGGAAAAGATAGAATCAAACCGCGGAACAGGAGGCCCCGAAGACGTGAAAGGAGGCCCTAATTTGAAAAAGAAATCCTCAAAAAGAAAAAGGAGGCCCCTGCCGGACTCGAGAGGAGTCCCTCGAGATGGAGTAGGAGGTCTCCAGGGCCGAATGAGGCCCCGACGACCGGAAGGAATTCCCAGGAAATGAGAGAAGGCCCTTAAAATGGGAGTGGTAGGTAGCAGGTATGGAAGGAGGCGAGGTTTCCAAAATTGAAGATCCCCTCAAGACGGGTAAGCTTTGCGAGGACAAAGGAGGAGGCCCACGAGGCGTGGCAGGAGGCCCCTAATTTGGCAGAGGATGCCCCTGGAACATGAGAGGAAGTCCCATGCCATGTTAAAGGGGCCCCAGGATGTGGGAGGAGGTCCTCCAAAACGGGTGAGGAGGACCATTGAATATGGAGGAGGGTAGGACGGACGAGAAGACGTCCAAAACCGGTAAAGAAGCTCCAGGAAATGAGACGAGACCCCTAAGACGCGAGAGGAGGTCTATAATTTGCTAGAAGCATCTGAAATGGCAGGAGTCGTGCCGGGGTACTTGGAAATCACGACAGGGGCCCAAAAAGATCCGACCGGGGCCCCTGAAAATCTCGCTGAGCCTATGGGTACCAAAAATGCACGCCCGGATCATGAAAATCTCGCTAAGGGCACGATAAGTCGTACCGTTCCCCAACAGTATCATTTAGACACAAATGAAGCCGGGGCAACGAAAATCAATCCGGACATGGATAATCACTCTTGGGCCCCAACAATGACACTAAAAGCATCCAAAACGTATTGGACACCCACAAAGTGTCGAGGTCGCTAAAACTCGCGCTTGGGATCCAAGCAAATTACGTCGGGACACAAAAGATTACATTGGACTAAAAAAGTCGCGTCGCATCCTTCGAAAATCTCACTGGGGACCAAAAAAGTCGCGCTTGGACCCCAAAGGTTGCTGCTGCCCCAAAAATCAATTATCAACCGGAATGTCACTCTGCGCCCAACAAAATCGGGTCAAAGTCCACACAAAATCCGTTGGGCACTGGAAAAAAACGTGTCAGGGCACCGAAAAAAATCGCACCTGGAGACCGAAGAATCGTACCAGGACCCAAAATATCACGTAAGGACCTATATAAAAAATAGAACTCCTTCGGTGGCCGCAGTGACATATCAAAGAGGCAAATGGCCCCTCCCTCCTAAGAGGGATATGCTCCCAAGAATCGAGCCGAGGCTCCCAAAAGTCGCGCTGGGACCACAAAAATTCGCGTCGGTCCACCAGAATTCGCGTAGGGGCTCAAAGTAAATACGTCGGGCCCCAGAAAACTCGCTCCGAGGCACGAAAATCTGCAACAGGAACCGCCAAGATCGTGTTGGGGTCACAGCTATGTACAACGCGCCCCGCAAACTCGAACCGGTCCCACCAAATTTCGCGCTCGGACCCACAATTCGGTAGTACCAAAAAATTCGCGCTCGGACCCATCGATAGTACGAAAAATTTGGTCCGGGCATAACAAATTAACGTCGGGGCTGCCAACAATTGGCGTCTATGGCCCCACATATGCACCGTGTGACCCCCAAAGTCCCATCGGTATCCGAAGAATAAAGCCGGAGCCCTCCAAAATCAGGAGGGATTGCAAAAACGTCCGGGTCAGGACAATGGTTCTAAAGCACCGAACATGTCATCAGATGCCTTGACAAATCGGGTACGGCATCGAAAAACATACCGGAGCTCGAAGAAAATCGAGGTGAGGTACAAAAACATGGCACCAGGGACTCGAAAAATCGGGGCAGGATTCGGAAGTTAAAGAACATTCAGAAGAGATCCACAAAAATCGCGTTGAGCCCAGATAACTGGCGTTGGATCCCGGAACCACGCGCCTGGGCGCGATAAGTCGCGCTGGGACCCAGAAAAATCGCACCGAAGCCTCAAAATCGTACTGGGGCCCCACAAATGTGCGTCAGAAGCCCCAAATAAACACAGCGGGACCCTAAGAGCACAACGGGGACCGAAAATGCGACTGGCCCTTCAAAGCGCAGTCTCGTAAAAAGCGGCAGGGTCCGAAAACATGCGTTGTAGCCATAACTATATATACCGGGAACACTAAAAAAAACAAAAACACAAAAACACCGGAAGCTCTCAAGGCACACAGGGGCCATATGACCGCACAAAGGCCTGAAAAGAGGCTGGGGCCGCAAAAAGCAACATGATCCCAAAACGAAACAAAAAATATCGGGCACTAAGTAAACACATCGAGATCTTTGAAAGCGCCCAGACGACTAAAAAAGAAATATTCGGTGCGCAAAAAAAAGCAACAAAACCCTAAAACGAGCAGGGGTTTCGAAAATGCGTTGGGCCTCTAACAAAAATGAAGCCTTAGGACACATCCGTAGACGAAGAAATACGAAACGGGTCCAAAGAAGTACACTCAGGCAGGGCTTCATTTCGGTAGCCAACCTGGAAGCATGTTTAATCAAAGATATGAGGTGCATCAAAGCTGAGCGGGTATCCGCATTTCTTCACCATAAAATATGGTAAGAAGGGAACTAAGGATCGAATTTAATTAATCTAATTTTCGCAGCGAACGCCCATACGAAGCATTTTATCACGTCAGATATGGCGTAAGTCGATCATGTGGCAGCAATTAACAAAGCGTAGGAGGCCCAGCAGAATCCGTAGCATCGCACGAAGTGTGCCAAATGCGCCGAATGCGCAAGATGGGTGTGCACGTGCACTAATGTTGGCGTCGTGGCGACCGGGCACTATGAACTGGAATGTCTGAAATTGGAAAATTTTACATTTTAAAGTGATTTGTGCAGGTGTAATTTCAGCAGCGCGAGGTGACTTATCAAGGAATACCAAAATAATACATTTGAACAGGTTGTGGGAGCTAGGGTTGAAATCCGACGAATCGGAAACGATAGTGGTAGATTAGGCCCTTCTACAGGATAATTCAGTTGATCACTAATTATTTTAATTAAAAAGTTCCCCTTTGACAAAATAGTGGTCGAAATCGGAAGACTTTATTCAGTAGTTTGACCCCCCTCCAAATACGTTTGCTCCCCTCCCTTGACGAAAATATGGGTGCGTCACTGGTCTCTCAAAAATTTTCAGAACTTACGCCCATGGAGCAAAGCCAACATTGCGGGGGTAAATTCTCCCTCACAAGCATACAAACCAACACCGATGCCCCATATTAAATGGGAGGAATGATATTTTAAAATGTATTTTCTTCCTACAAAGTTGTCTTCTGTGATTACAGCCTGCATGATTAGAGCTTCCCAGCTTCAGTACCTTCTCAACGACATAATTTACAAAACGGTACAGCACAGCGATAACCATGGGCGTGACGGCGTGGAATTAGAAGGTTTTGCATTATTTATGCATTGTCATTGTTACATTGTTGCATTGGCATTGATGCATGGTTGTTCAACGCTTGTTCTTGCCGTGGATTAATTCGCGGAGTATGTATTATTTTAGCCTCTGTGCCAGGTGCCTTGCAGCCAGCACCAAATGTTATGAAAAAAATTAATAAATCCCTAAGATAACGATCAGAAAACCAATTCAATCCACTTCTCGTTGTCACCTTCGCGAAATTGTTGTCCTGGGACTGAGAAATGATCGTTTAAATTTGTTTATGAGATCAAGCTGGTGGGAATGACTAACAGTAGTGATGAACCTAGCGATATTCAGTTAAACTTGGTGAACAAAGAAGTGGGTTGATCAATGGGAGATATCTTTAAGATATGCTCAGCACGAAGCCCACCAGCTCGCTACAATCTAGAGGCCAGCGGGAAGATGCTTCTCGTCGATAAAGCATAAAGATATTGGTTTGGTTTGGCACTGACGTATTTATCTACATTTGCTTATTGTAAATGTAGATGTATTTATGTAATTGTATTTATACCTTGGTATGGCTCGGTTCTCAGCGAAAAAAGATTCTTGCTATTGCGCTTTGCGTAAATTATATACCATGCCAAGAACAAACAAGACATCAATATGAAATCATGTTCTCATTCGGGAACCATACTGAGAGCCTAAAAAGCAAGAGGAGGCCCTAACACTGTGGAGGCCCCTTTTCGGGGAGCAGGAGGCCCCCTATCAACATTGCCCCCCCTGGAAGAATTTCGTGGCGACGCCACTGCATACACTACGCAATGCACACAGCAGAACACCATAAATACATACACCACACAAACAGTAAATACACATATACATTACACAATGAACACCATGCAACAACAACAATACAAAAATAAACACCAGAATAAATGCAATAATAAATAAAACACCGATATACAGGACGACCGGCATCCCATCGCGAAGCCGCCAATCCACTTCAGCCAGTTTGGGCGGGGATCGCTAGCTGTCGAGCTGCTGCCGCTGGAAACAAACAAACCGTTATACGTTTGTCGTAACATGAAATATGTCCTGAACGACTCGTAGTGGGATAAATATATCGGTTGGAGCGGCGGGGATTCGGCACAATTATTTGGTTTATGTAAAGTATTGAGGGCCACAATGCATGGAGGTATTAAACAACCAGAGGACAATGCCTTCAAAAATACGCGAAACGACACTGCATGGAGGTAATGGACGAGCCCAAATGCATTGTGACACACTGTAGTGTCTCATGTTGGAATTGTAGGAGGAGAATAGAAAGCCAACATTGAGGGGCACCTTTACAATTATAGAAAAAGAAACCCATTTCGGTGCTGATATGCGAAAGACAAAATGTCACTGACGATCCACAAAACATGAAACATTTGGATTTGACAGCACTGTAATACGCCAATAAATAACTGTACCTTACAAGCCTCACGCTATGAAAATATCTCACCTGGAGCCGCCGTTTCTTCCGCGACCAGTGGGTGGCATTCCGTGCCAACCAAAAATGTAAGTACATTTGGGCCAGCACGGCCTTCAAATTTTTGAAGGCTAGCCGCCCACTGGGGTGGACGAGGCGATGGCCGACCGCCTCGTACCACCGGAAGATGGCCGTTTCGGCATGGCTCCAGCGGGCGTGCTGCCGGGAGGGACCGCCGGTGAAGGTCGGCTGCCTCGCGTGGTGCAGCTCGCGGTACGCCTCTCTCGGCAGCAGGCCGTACTCCTGGCGCACCGCCAGGTAGTACGGCATGACAGACTCGACCTGAGGGCACGGATATTGCCGGTTGGCCTCACGTCATGGATCGGCACACCTCGCGTGATGTGACCACTTCGCCCAAGATGTTCTTCACCTGAAGGCATTGTTAATGCTGGTTGGTTTCACGCAAGGCGGAGAACCACGTCTACGTGATTTGAGACATTGGCTGAGTGGTCAGACAATATGCTATGATATCCTCCACCTGTCACCACTGCACGTCCATATGGCGATTGGTCTGGCATCATGTGGCACACCTCCGGGATGAAAGCTGTTCGCCAAATTGCTATGTTGATCCGACTGTTATTTATTTGGCTCCGTGATGCACACTAGTATTCATCTAAATTGTGCAGGAATAGCAACAAGAGCACAATGATCATGCGATACCTGCCAAATGCTACTTACAATTCTGATCCCAGTCGCCAATTCTCGGTCCACCACCAGCACCACCAGGTTGGGAACACCAGCCGGCGGTGGCGGACTGGCTGGCGGTGGAGGGCGGCTCCGGGCAGGCGATGGGGTGCGGTAGGTTCATAACAGCAGGGCCGGGGTCGGGCCGCGGCTCCTCACCGGGCCATGGGCCAGCGGTCGAGGGGCCGGGCCGCGGCTCCTCACCGGGCTCTGGGCCAGCGGTGGAGGGGCGGGCCGTGGCTCCTCACCGGGCTCCGGACCAGCGGTGGAGGGGCCGGGCCGCGGCTCCCGGGCCAGGGTGGGCGGGCCGTGGCTCCTCACCGGGGTCTGGGCCAGCGGTGGAGGGGCCGGGCCGCGCCTCCCCACCGGGCTCCGGGCCAGCGGTGGAGGGGCGGGCCGTGGCTCCTCACCGGGCTCCGGACCAGCGGTGGAGGGGCCGGGCCGCGGCTCCCCGGCGGGCGTCGCGCCAACGGGGGCGGTGCGGGCGGCAGGACCGTGTCGCTGCTTTCCGGCGGGCGTCGGGCCAGCAGAACAGGGCCTGGTCGTGGCTCCGGACCAGCACTGGAGGGGCCGGGCTGCGGCTCCTGTGGAACAATATTGCCAGAAATATTTGTGACGATGACGTTTTCCAATAACGCTGAACCATCGAAAACTAGGGAAACAATGATGATTGCTGCCCACAATGGCAGCAAATCCTTGATCCAGTGGATCTCGAAATGCAACACGGGGTGGAAATACCGCGAGAACTCGAGAGAACGAGAGAACTATCATCATGTCGATCCGAATTTCCCTAAACAATACAGATGTCACACAGATCGTGATGTCGTGATACTACGTAGTCTGGCGATCATGGTGTCTGCCTTACGTTATCAATACAAATACGAATAGCCTAACAATGAGAAACATAAATATTCGTCACCGTACATTTTAAATTTGCATATATAGTGCATACATATACTGCCACATGCTGGTGACCGAAATACACTTGTCAAAAGTACCTCCTGCGCATACAAGAACACCCGTGCGTGCACTGTGCGAATGAGTCCCAGGTGTCGTGTTACCTCCGTTGTGAGGCAGGCCGGCCATGGCATGTCCGGAGCCGACGAAGGACCCGGCTGTGGCTCCTGCTGATCCGTTGTCGATTCCTGCGGGTTGAAGCACGAGTATGTCATGTCCGTGGTCCTATCACGGATGTGTCACGAACTGGCGCAATGTCTAACATGGGGTACAGCACCAGCTACCAAATACGACCGCCGGGAAACAGTTGTCCGGCCCCTCGCTTCGACAGCATCAATAACTACGGCTGGAAAAATATGAACATTAGCAGAGCGTTGGCAACCAAACTAGCGTTCACCCATGGAATACATCACCAGTTTATAAATAATTATTGAGGCCCTGGTCGGCTGTCACTCACTTCATTGCCTCATGAAGGATACATGACTTAATTTCCTGATGATACATGAAGGAAATGAGTTGGTGTACGAATTTGAACGAACCATGCAATCAATACGGCTGGAATAACAATACATACTAGCTGGCCGTGTGCTGAATCTGAACGATTACCAAACTGTATGCAGCAATGAGGTGCTCACAAGTGCCGTCCGCCGGAATGTCTGCAGGTAGCTGTAGACACGGTCCTGGTGGCCGAACGCCGTGTAGTGGCGTTCGGCCGTCTGCACGGAGTGTGCACGGGCCTCAGCGGACGTCGCCTCGCTGAAGCCCTGCAGCACTCCGCGCTCCCGCAGTTGCCGATCCTGTGGACAAAGCAGAACTATATGATCACAGCTACTCACCGGGAGACACATTTCGTTCGTCATCAAAGCCGTACATGTACAATTTGACATTGCAATATACTGTTAGGAAACATAATTGTGACAACGAAACGTACCATAGCACGATGAGAATAGCTGCTTGTACACTATTATCAAAGATCAATATTCGTTGCATGCGTGTGCCGATATACACACAAGTGCAACAACTGTTATGGGCCTATAGTACGGAAAGGTTTTGTAAAGCATGGCAATATTACTGCCAGACACGTGGCTGACTGCTACCATTCATTTCGTCACCATGGATAAACTTGCATCACTGTATATGACATTTGTTCATCAGTTGGGTACAAAAGGCATTGGAAGGACTTGATGCCGAGTATGAGTTAATGGCATTATTCACCACATCTCTGCACCCTGGTGCATGCACTGAGCGTTCAGACTGACCGTGACGTTGTGAAACGCCCGGTTCCTGCTGTTGACGAACCGGCCGACGAGACTGGGCACCTGGGCTATGCCCAGCTTGCCGGCAGCCCACCGGAGCGCCTCGTCCAGCTTCGTCGTGGATCTCCTCGCCCCAGCGAGCACCGATTGGGTGTTGGCTGAAAGAAGGTTTAATTTCCTGAAGTCCCTGCCCAGTGCACAGTGTATGCTTCACGGTGAGGTAAGACGTCTTGAGAGTTAGTGGACGAGAAACTAATGGGACATCATGCTCTTCGGCCGGGTAAGGGGCAGTCACGCGGAGTTATTTCAGGTATAAAGTGCATACGAGCGCAAAATTTGTTTCTGGAAGCATGTAAACAACCAACAAAGAAGAAAATGGTATACTATTATGTAATGGTACACTATTCATTGAAAGTGTACTTACTCTAAGTACTATTATCGTGGTGTGTACGATGTCAATACACATATGCAACACTCGGGTGGAATGTGCACGCATCAGTCACTGTTCGGTAAACTCACCGTTAACATCCAGGTGCTCCATTATAATGGGGCGAAGCTCCGCGACGAAGTATGCCAGGGCATCCCAGACGACCCGGTTGACGACCAGCAGGGCTTCCCCTCTGCTGCTCAGTGTCTTATTGGCAGCAGTGTACCAGGAGTAGCCCAGCTGGCCGTCGTCGTCTCGGTGCTCCTGCAGACACACGTGTAAAGCCATATGAGTAACAGTAACGAAACAGCTGAGAACGTCCCGTGGTGAGCAAGGCAGCACAAGTCATTGAAATGTGTCACACTAGTAGTGCTATCCATCTCGTCTGTAATACAAACACGGTACTGTAAACAACGGTTTGAGCAGCAGAATTGATCGGTGACGGTTCCGTGTATATCGATTGGAAACCACCATCACGCCATACAGAACTAGTCATGCAAGTGATGATACTGTGAGAAAGTTGGTCACATGGGTAGTGGTTACCACAATGGCCTATCGACAGTAGTGGATTTGTGCCCTCGGGTAGATCACGCCATTACGTGCAACATGAACAACGACCTGTTGGTGTTTTAGCCGTCCACTTACCTTGACCTTGGCCATCTCCTCCAGGGTGGTGCCGCTCACTGCCCGTGTGCGGAAACCACACAGGTTGCACATGGCAATGAACAGCACCCTGAAACACACGACACCGTTTTGTTATGATTGTGACGAGACTGCGCTTCCGATGTTTGCGTGCACGCGGTGTGCCTATGGATGGCTTTGCGTCAACAAACAAATCGTTCGGTGATACGTGTCAGAACTTTATCATAACTAAAAGTTAACACCAGACCACGGGGGGCGGGAGCCACACTGCGGGACTCACCCTCGACCTCCGGTCATGGGTCTGGCCGACACACATCCACGCTTTGCACGGCCTGCACATGTTTGACAGTAACGCATCTGAAAATAAGTGAGCAAAATGAAGATTACTATCGGTCTGGCCGCTGCCGAATATGTGGGTACTCACTCCCGGAAGCGGACGGCCATTGAGCGGGTGGGCGGCTCCGGTGGGTTGCGGGTCGCGCGGTCGAGGTAGCCCTGGCAGATGGCTTCAATCTGAACCCGATCGGACATCTCCAGCGCGAAGCGAGGGTCGCGTTTCCGCTCCTCGCGCCGGGCCATTGCCCGATCGTACTCTGCAACCGCATTGCAATGTAAGTATCACATACGCCCAGACTCCATGGAAATATATATATATATATATATATATATATATATATATATATATATATATATATATATATATATATATATATCAATCAATTTATATATATGCGTGTGTGCGTGTGGGTGTGTGGGGAATTTAGCGTGATTTATTAATGGACGACATAAACGATTCGACGCAGGCAAGTACGAACATTTGTGATGCGAGTGTGTGGAACGCAAACATCATAAGTTGTTACCAGCCTCAATGTGGGCATGGTTTCTTCGAACATGGTGATTTCTACACCTGAATCGATAGCAACGTAAACAGTATATCACTAAAACTTGCCAGATTTGTGCGCTTTCTGCAGGCCTTGCAAGCTCGCACTTATGGCCAAAAAGTATTCGGCAATGGCGGTGCAGCGCAGGTGAAATTTCCTGGCCTGTACGAAGTTGATGAAATGCTGCACCGCCCGTACGAACTTGCGCCCGTTAAAGGGCTGCAGGCGCAGGGCGTTCTCGACCGCATCGAATACCTGTCAGCACATTAAGTAGAACATACCAAATTGTCAGAATACCATAGCCGGACAAAGCTAACCAGGGCACATTTGCAGCAGACGTTTTTCTGCGTTTGTGGTGCATTGACACTTTCACCTATGCTCCCACTGTACCACCCTCTGGCGGTCAGCAGCTTCAATCAGGTGGTATCCTGAACACTAGCCGGCGACCGAAGCGAGTGACATTGCCCAGAGGTGGCAAGCTAAAAACCAGAGTAAGTAGAAACAGTAAAAGATGAGAAGGAAGCATTGTGAACCATGGCTAGGTTCCCAATTCCAGTCTCACCGCTATCCTGTTTTCTTCGTGGCAGACGACCACGCGCCAGTCGACGTGCCGCTGCAGCCCGGCCAGCTGCAGCAGCAGATTGAGCGTGGTCGCCTGCTGATGCCAGGTGACCGCGTGCTGTAACACATAGCGGTACTGGTCAGCGACGTAACCATGTTACACAGTACTCACGGGGTTACACCATACCGAGTCATGTCCGAGTCATGACTCCTTGTAGCACCCTGGTTACACTCGACCGCTCGAACATTTTCCGAATCCCGGGCCCCACCGGCGAAATAGTGTGCGTGGCGCCATAAGCCGTGAACATTAATTGCGTCTTGAACCACCCGGTAACAAAAAGATTGTAAAAAGTATAGTTTCACGAAGAAGTATTGCGGCAAAAACAATGTGGGTAACTTACTGTGCCCAGGTGCCTGTACGCGTCTTGGTCGGCGCCGTCCAGACGTACTGATGCCCGCAGGAGCTGTCTGGGTAGCAAAATGCCGGGCACCAGTACGTCCGCCTCCGACGCCATCTCGGCCAGCTGCCGCTCACGCACCACCTCCTGTGGTATCATACCAAATGTTCAATAGCTGTCAAACAGCCATCGACAAACAGCCACTTCATCAAACAGCCACTTCATGGGAGTGAATATTGGCGTCCGTGGGATACCGCCAAGTTATTTATGGTAAATTGATGTTTTAGTTCGGGTGTGTTTTCTAGACATGCTGCCGTCGCCGTGTGGGGGGGGGAATCTGTTTGTACCCACATGGTTGTCCCAACTCCATTGCGCTGAATTGAACAATGTTGACAGGACGAGCATGACGTGACAGGAAGACCGTGATGGTGAATATCCTCTCCACTTGGTTCTACCTACATGCCAGTGAACTGAACAATATTGACTGGAAGAGTATGAGATTGCATGTTAAATAAGTAGCTGACAATTGGCTTTGCCCGCAAGCCCGCCGCATCACTGATCACCATCCGTGCCGATGTCCCTAGCCACCGGACATTGTCTGACAAGTGTATATCCGAATGTACATACAGTTGATGCTTACCAGAATTGCCTGGAAGCAATCCTCGTGCACGGGCACACCCAGCGCCTGTGCCGCGTGCTCGGAGGCGGCGCGTAAGCACTGAAACAAGCAGTTCAACGTTATTGGTACGTTGGGAATATTACGGGCAAATTGTTAATTAATATAGACCCTATCACCAACTGAAAGGAATAGTGAAAACAAAAGTGAAAAGGCTGGTGTGATTAGTTGTTGGCTGCATTGCAGTCGACTCACTCATCACACGTTCCACTCTGCCGTGTGCGGCACTTACTAGTCTGCGCGCACATCGCTCCATGCTGCGCACATGACGCAGCTGGCCGCGATGGTGCTGTCGCACGTGCCGCTGCAGCGCCTGCTGTCCCGGACCGCCGGCCGAGAACGTCCGGGTCGGCCGGCACAGGGGACAGCGGACTTCCGTCCTATAAATGAGAAAAACTCGTCTGTAGTAACGAACACCAAGTACCGATGTTCACATGCATTCTGACGGTATCGCGGTAGTCCGACGGTACACTGACGGTACACGGACGGTAGCGACATCAATTGAACACCGTCCGCATGAAATTGATGAAATGAATGCACTTTGAACGGGGAAAAGGAGCATAGGTGCTGCTCATTTTGAGTGACATAAATTGACCACCGTCGACATGACATTAAAAAAACAATCTTTGTGGTACAGCATGCCTCCGCCATAGGGCACCCGAAATAGCTTACGTGTCACTGCGCGTATTTTCATATACGCGCAGCTCGCCGCTACGGACCAGCAGGCGGGCGGTCTTCAGGTAGGCCGCCTCGTCCTGCCGGCCCTTTATGATGTAGGCGTGCTGCTGCACGCTGTGCGCCGTCCTGTACAGGCCGCCGCACAAGCACGGAATGCCGCCGCTCACCAGCTCTGTGCGAAAATTACCCAGAAAATGGTCACAACGTTTGCATTGTTCTCCGCACATCACTGATGTGACATGACTATTGCACACAGTGACCAAAATGCAGGTTTTACGGCATGAAGGGAGCGGGAAGTGATACGACAATCAGATGAAACTATAGACTCGTGCTTGAATACTTGAAACGCTAATTTTCGCCAAATTTGCATTCCAAACAAACCTACATGTGCGTGTATCGAAACCGTTTTGGGATATGTAGTACGGAAGCCAGATGATTCGTTCTCACCCATTCACAACATAAGGAAGACAATATTAAATTGAACTGAAAAAGGAACGTTCGCATATGATACTGCATAGTTCACGGAAGTAAATTCAGCTCGGTAAGCCTTATTACCGTAGCCTGCCGGGACCGCTTCAGCGCCAAGCGTCCAGCCGCCAGCCGGCTGTGGAAGCGGTAACGGCGGCTGCGACGCTGGCGACGATGGCGGCTGTGGCTCCGGTGGCGACGGCGAGCGTGATGGCGGTGGCAGGTGTGGCTGTGGCACACAGGACGGCGCCAACGGCAGCTGGGACGGCGGCGACGTCGGCGGCTGCAGCGACTGGCGCGATGACGGCGTCGACCTGGGCGACGACCTGGGCGGCGGCTGCGGCTGGAGCGGCGACAGCGGCAGCAGCTGGGGCGACGCCAGCGGTGGCTCAGCAAGCTGCGGAGCAGACTGCGGCGGCAGCGGCGGGATTAGGCGCAGCGATGGCTGCTGGCGAGACTGCCGCTCCTGCAGCCTCGTTGCGCGCATTCTCGCCAGCAGCTCATATCGCTGCGTACAAACCCTCCGCCGGTGTCGCGGCACGTCCGGCTGCTGACGCTGCTCGCTGAGCCGCCGCTGTTGCTCCTGCTGCAGCAGAATTGCCGCCCGCTGCCGCTCTCGTTGTCGTTCTTGCCGCTGCTGCTGCACCCGATCCGCCGCTTGCTGTCGCTCCTGCTGCAGCAGATCCGCCGCTTGCTGCCGCTCCTGCTTCAGAAGATCGGCCTCTTGCTGCCGCACCTGCGGCAGTAGGTTCTCTATACGCAGCCGTTCTTGTCGCTCCCGCAGAAGCGGCAACAGCGGCTCCGGCTGGAGCGGCGGCAGCGGCTGGAGCGGCGACTGCGGCTGCGGCTGGATTG